>JANIWJ010000036.1:0-153871 GCA_030705055.1 Kodamaea plutei | reverse complement strand
CTGAGGGGATTGAAGATGAATGTGATACTACCGAATCGGAAACCCCTTTTCCTGTCATTGAGTGAAGTAAATTGATTTTCGTTTAGTAGTCATTCTTGTTTGATTCACTAAAGGACTGTTCTCTAAAAGCTATATTCGCTTCGCCAACTTTATCGAGAGTTCCTCTCATAGAGAAAAAACCACTTCATTTTCTTTACTAATCCTGTCATATTGAGAAGTAAATCTCTCTTAAGACTTTGAATATATTTGTAATTCTGTATACCAATGTTTAATTCTTTCAATAAAATTACAATTTGCAACCAATTATTCCTAAAAATAAACTGTTAAAATATTTTTTTATAACCAAAATTCTAACTTTAAAAAAATGATTCCGCCCAGGATCGAACTGGGGACGTTCTGCGTGTTAAGCAGATGCCATAACCAACTAGACCACGCAACCATTAACAAAAACAAGATAGCAACCATATAATCAAATAGTAAAACCGAACCATATAGTGATTAGTATTTAGGTTTTAATTTGTTTTTGTTGTATACCATATGGATTTCTGAATTACACAAGGGAAGGAAATAATTGATTGCTTCGTTTCCAGCTAATTCAGCTAATATGTTTATGAATATCTTCTCACGATAAAATGACTTCGACAATCACGTCGTTATTTGGATAGCACTCTAGCATATGACGGTGATAATCTTCAGTTGATGAGCTGATGTCAGTGATATTTTGGATAACTATTCTTAACTATTATATAATTTAGGTTTAGAAAAGCTGGGGGATGGCTTTAAAATCTAGACATAGACCTTCAATTACGACGTTGTCTATTTATCAGTTATGAACGGGGTTTACAGCTTCCCTTGTGAGATAAGGGCCATAATCCCCTATTGGCTTTAAACAACAATTTTTAAAATAAAAGAAAATAAAAATTGTCAATATAAAAGGTTAGTTCCATAAATTAATTGCATCTTGTATCAAAATAAAATAAAGACAAAACACCGTGTGTACTGGCAATTTTTGGATCTTTCTCCTTACACCTGATAGTTTTTGATATGGCTATTTCTTTGAAAATGAATACTTTGCTCATCTTGAAAACTTGTGATTCTACTATACTAAGCATTCAGAGTTATAACCTTTAAAATTCCCATTATATAGTCTATTGCTATGAGAAGAACACTTATCACTTAATATGTGCTTGTTTTTCACACAATTATCCCCAAAAACTACTAGATCACTAACCCAATAACAGGTACGATCACCCCAAGTTTAGGGTATTTGTATTTCTTTTAAGATAAACTATTGGTTCCCCGTAGCTCGTAGGTAAAATTTTATTGGCAGTACTTGAAGAGTTTTTCGCAGCCAACAACTGTTTCAGATGATAGCACACTACAGGCGACGTCACTCTATGGACATTTTAATACGAATATCAGAGCGATGAACCGCGATAGGAACATAATTAGACGAGTTTTAATACCATTTAATATGGTTCGTATACCAACACTTAGTGTTCATATCATGCTGTGTTACTTCAGTAGCTTAAGAGGTTGATCAAAGAGAGTTCTCGAGAGATATAATGAGAGTTCCATTGTGGTAGGTATTCACGTTTCTGTATTAGTTACATCCAAGATTGATGTGAATATCCAATTACCTTGGGCCATTACTGGGCATTAAAAAACTATGCTCTAACACATACAAATACCATAATAATCAATGACTATCATAAGAGGATGATTCAGATAAAGTATAAATTGACTATTAATGCATCAGTCAGATTGATCAGTAGTTTCGTATTGCTGATTATCTGAAGGAACTTGAGGGGCTGAGTCGTCTGCATCGCCATCGACCATGGCATAGGCGTGGAAACATAAACCAACACAGAGTAATGATAACAAAGCCCAAGGTAATTGAGCCATTTGCAATCTTTCACAAATACTAGTGATGTAACCCCAAACTATGGGACCAACAAATCTTGACAAGGAAGCAATGGACATGGCTGCACCGTTAATAACGGAACGATGCTCAGGGTGTGAGTTTCTGTGAGTCAAGACAAGGAGAGCAGAAAAACAAACTGAGGTGGACAAAGAGCAGAGGCCACAAGTCATGAAAAGGATGGACTTGCTCCAGTATTCATTAACTGAGGGGTTATAATTTGGAGAAATGAAAAGGAGATAAGGAATTAAGAAGTAAACAAACGGTAAGAGCAATGTAGATACACGATATGCACCGATAGTAGTCAAGTGGTAATCAGCGTATGGGAAAACTAAAACAACACTGAGACCACCCACAAGAGCTGAGCCCGAAAACAAAGTACCGATATCCGTTGTTGAATAACCGAAACCTGCGCCGATTTTGTATGGGAACTGCACCTTGGAAGGGTCTGCTTCACGAGCAAGCAAAACTGGCAAGAACTCTGCGTAGATAATGTTGTGGGCAGCTATGAGAAAGTTTGCAAGTATCATGGTGATAATTTTTGGGGTGAAGATTTCACTGTAAGGTGTGTTCTTTTTTGTAGTTTGATCTTCAATTACTTCAACTTCTTCGATCAATCTGACACCTTCTTGAGCTATTTGAACAAACTCTGGATGCCATGGTCTGACTGGAGTTGAGATACCAATCTTTCTTCTTATGTAATCACCAATTTCGATACCATAATCTTTCTTGTGTTTTTTATTCTTGTGAGTTTCTTCCAAGAAGATGGTTGTGAATACCATATTTGAGAGGAGAATTCCAACCACTACAACGTTGGATAATGCGTATGGGAATTTTTCCATGATTTTGTGATATAACGAATTTATACCAAAAGCGCTTATATCATCAGAATCCTTTGGGTTTGTAAGAAACTTTGATCCACCAATCATAGGGCCAATTGTCAGACCGATATTCCACACCAAAGGCATGGTTGTAAATGCCAAGGCATGGTGTTTTGGATCAGTAGCAATTTCACCAATCATAGTTCTGACGACGGGGATTGTACCATTTGAAATACCCATAAAACAACGGGCGAAAAGTGCAAACCAGTAGCTCTTTGCAAACCCAAACATCAAAAGCGATGAACTTGTACCCAAAAGACCAATTATCAATGTTGGTTTTCTACCAATGCGATCTGAAATTTGGCCCCATTTGATCAGAAACATAAACTGAAAGAAAGCAAACGATGAAGCCAAATACCCAGAGTATTTGGGAATGTCCGCTGGGTCCTTGGCCACTCCGAAGTCCCGAATCATAAAGTAAATGTATGGGAAGAGAGACGAAAAAGCGATGGGCTCACTTAACCGAGTCACAGAAAATACAAAAACTTGCCATACGGGGAACCCAACCAACTGCTCTCTAAAACTTAACTTTGTCATGTCTTCTGCTAATACATTCCCTCTGATACCGGATTCACCTCCATTCTTATACTTTTTTTCTTTTTTTTTTTGCAATGTTCGTAGCGCATAATTATGCAAGGTGCTGATCCTTCAAAACGCTCTGTTATATCAGCGCGTCCTTTTCCCAGTTTAGGATGGAGTAGCACTAGGCATCATCGGAACCCACTGGATCGCACTCACTAGCGAGCTAATCCGCATTAGAGCGATTTCTTCTTATGACAATTTCTTTTCAAGGTTGAAAAATGGGTTGAAACAACCTGCTGAACCGTTACATAACAGCCCTAATTGTTCTTGATATAGAAACGCACATCCTGTGTATTGTCCTATCAAGTAAAAAATAATAATCTTTATCGATCGTTATTGAATATTTTCAGGTTAATGAGTAATCACACCTAGGGCTTTTTTAAAAATAATTGACTAGCTTTTATAGCCCTCTTGATACAACAGAGATCAAACGACTAGCTATTGATTTTGGAACTGGTTACCATGAATGTAGAAAGTGTAAAATGGCCCTCAGCACTTATCACTGCTAAATCTAAATGCCAGATTGAATATGAGTACCTTAATTATTCTTAATTATTCAGTTACTAATTAATCAGCACCAAATTAATCAATACAACTATTCAGAACCTAATTAATCAATACCTAACTATTCAGTATGTGGTTATGAATAGAGAGTAAAAGCCGTTCGATGATCAGCATCTCTTAAATCCCTCAAGCCCTAGCGGCCTTTAGTCTTTCAATAATGCATTTACTTAAAACCAATTAAATCAGGTTGTGTTATCACCTCCGCAGTGATGTTCCCGTGAATTGGAGGATTGGCCGAGTGGTCTAAGGCGGCAGACTTAAGATCTGCTGGACAGTTGTCCGCGTGGGTTCGAAACCCACATCCTTCATTAGCTTTTTACTTTTTGTTCCTTGTCACAAATTGATTTACGAGTCCTGTCACAAATGGGTGAGTTCTACAAGTACTTTATTTATCACATATGGGTAAAGTTTCACTTTGTCACAAATGGTTAAATGTTTCTACAAGTGAGAAATTGGGTTTAGAAAAATAGAAAAATCGAACAAAATAGTCGAAACATGACCCAAGCCTTTAAAGAGAAATTTGTGAATATGGAAAACTTACAATAATTTTTGACCTTCACTCTATTTTCATTCTAGTAGGTTCCATTCAAATGGGTATCTTTCTTTGTATCACTTTAACAATAGCCGATAATCAATTCTTATTAATTTGAGCTCCTCGAAATTGATTAATTTTGGTAATCTAAATCGGCAAACAAGTGCCTTAGCTAGTATATTGCCTCACTATTAATGCACAAGAGAATTTCACCCAAAAGCTAACAATAACCACTAATTTATTTTTATATCTTTATTGAAATACAATAAACCAGCAGGGAATCACAATCCTGTTTAAATAAGAAAGCCTTGAAAATCTGAGGGAATGTATACAATAGGTAACGTACTAAAAGTGGCTAAGGACTGTGTTAAATCTAGATGGGCTTTATTTTAATTAAAGAAACATCTACAACTCACACTTGAATCACGTAAAGCCTATTTCTGGTTTTCAGTCAACATTACGGAGGGTTGGCCGAGTGGTCTAAGGCGGCAGACTTAAGATCTGCTGGACGTTTGTCCGCGTGGGTTCGAAACCCACATCCTTCATTAGTTTTTTGTTTATCTAGGATTCGTGGATTTGCAACCATCAATCAAGAATATTCTATGTTAACTAAAAGTTCCTATAAAACTCAAGAAAATAGAAATATAGTTTTAGAAGTCTGTTCCTAGAATTCATTTGTATAATTTTCTGTATTTGAAGACCAAACATGAAATTCAAAACCACATTTAGCTACGGAAGTGTAAAGATACAATTTAATTATCACATTATTTTTTACAATACATAAAGTTAAAACTTTGCAATAAAGACGTTCAGATTCAACTGGAATAATACTTTTATTTTGGTATTCACTCCAAGTGAAGGTACCTGGAGATGAGTCCAAATTACAATCTTGTCGTTAAGTTGTACTTGGATGGACTTTTAGCCTCTTTGGACTTTAAGATGTCTATCCCAAGGGGGGCCAACTTGGGCTCCCATCTTAGTACGTCTGAATTAGTTACAGTGCACAATATAGCAACATCTAGTCTTAGTCATGGGGCAAGCACCCTGAACTATTATCTAGTCTAGATCTCGACAGCATCAAATGGAGCAGTAACAGAAGTGAAAAATTAACAATAAGAATTGTTCACAATTATAGAGAAGTTTTGAAAGTTGATAATTTGAAAAATAATGCTTTGAAATCTCGTTGAGTATTCTTGGGTGGCTGCAAATTTGTTTCTCGAAACTTTATGCTGCATAATGAGTTTGATTTTGTGGATAATTGTAGGTTGCAGAATACAGCCTCTAGCTTATTCAATGGGTATTATCCCTAATATCTATTCTTTTGATCTTAAGAATAGAATGGTCTTTTGATCTTGAGAATAAAATCGTCTTATGATCTTAAGAATAGAGTAGTCTTTTGATATTAGGAATAGATCTACAGTAATCATTTCGATGTGTGATTTATAACTACCAATATAATGAATGAATTGTCTTAAATTCTACACCAACATTCTGTCCTAGTTATCGAGTTATCTCATAATACACAGAATGATATCGCAAATACAAAATTGACCAGTACAAGGTCGTGATACACAAAATCCTAGGATTCTGGTGATAACTTTGCTCGCCAAGTGAATAACTTCATCAGATAAGACAAAACTAAACGAGATTCAACAGGCTCAATGATGCACTACAGAGATAAGAAATACTGTAACCAAAATACACTGTATTTGATGCGAATCCCTCGACAAATCTAAATAATCCCGACTGCTATATTTTATTAATAGTTTACTGTTGTAATGGCATGGAGGTAGAAGGCTTCAAGACTTCACCACTAATAGTGTTCAGTCTCCAAGCTGTGGTGATAGTCTTTGGCTTTGTCAAAAAGGTGATACCAGCCTTACCGTAAAAGTTCAAGTCACCAAGGAAGGAGCCTCTAGAACCAGTGAAGCCAAACATTGGTAAAGGAACTGGGATGGGAACATTAACACCAACTTGACCGACATCGATTCTCTTGTTGAAGTATTGAGCAGAAGCACCAGAAGAAGTGAAGAGAGAAACACCATTACCATACTTGTTGTTGTTAATCAATTCGATAGCCTCATCCAAGGTGTCTACATTCACGACAGACAAGACTGGGGCGAAAATTTCTTCATCGTATGCACGTTGGCCAGGCTTGACGTTTGTCAAGATAGTTGGGCCCAAGAAGTTACCCTTTGCGAATTTAGGGTCAGAATGTTTAAAATCGGTACCGTCCAATTCCAAGGTTGCACCAGCCGCGACCGAGTCTTGGATGATTTCCTTCAGACGAGCCAAAGCTTCTGGCGTGATCAAAGGACCCACGTCTGATTCCTTAGCAAAACCCGAGCCAACGGTCAATTGAGCAGCGTCCTTGGCGATATCGGCGATCCATTCCTTAGTCTTACCAACTGTGACCAAGACGGAGATGGCCATACATCTTTGACCAGCGGCACCAAAGGCAGCACCGTTCAAGGCGTTAATAAATTGCAGTTTATCAGCGTCAGGCAAAACCACCAAGTGGTTTTTTGCACCCAAGTTAGCTTGGACTCTCTTACCCAAGGCGTTACCTCTTTCGTGAATGTACTGACCAGCCTTATCACCACCAACAAAGGTCAAAGCTTTAACTCTTGGGTCTTCGACGAGCTTGTTGACTGTGGCATGTTTACCGTGAACAATGTTGACGACACCAGGAGGAACACCAGCTTGAGCAGCCAAGTCAGCAATGATCATAGCTGCACCTGGGACTCTTTCTGAAGGCTTGATAACGGCAGTGTTACCTGTGACCAAAACCAAGGGCAAAGACCACAATGGCACCATTGCAGGAAAGTTGAATGGGCAGATTGAACCGATAACACCCAAAGGTTCTCTAATCATCTTGGTTTCCATATCAGTTGCCACTTCCAAGGTTTCACCCTTGAGGTCGTTGGTGATGTTGCAGGCTGCTTCGGCAACTTGCAACCCTCTAGTAACGTCACCAATAGCGTCAGCAAACGTCTTACCTTGTTCCAAAACAATGACACCGGCAATTCTGTTCATGTTGGCACGCAATAACTCAACAAACTTGAAAGCAATACCCTGTCTACGAATAATAGAATAGTCTCTCCATACCGGGAAAGCCTTAGCAGCAGCAGCAATAGCATCTTCCAACTCTTGTTCCGTAGATTGGGGAACCTTAGCAACAACATCGTTGGTGGCAGGATCATGGATATCATACCAAACATCACTTGAAGACTTGATCAATTTGTTATTAACAAAACTTGGGGTGATGTATGGCTCAGTACCAGAAGCGGAATGATTTGTGGGGTACAGAGTCGTGGTGGAAGTCAATTGCACGGTAGATTGACATCTAATTGCAAGACGTGTTAAACCTCTTGGGTTTCTTGCTACTCTAGATAACATTATAAGTATTTCTTAAAAAAAGAATAGACAATTCTTGATATTAGCTTTTTCACAGGGTGAAATTTGTGCGTTTATATATTCGTCTCAATCCAGCAATCCCCACGCGGTTTCCCAGATCCGCATTATCACGTGAAAATGTCAACTTGCGTCTTGTGCCCAACACAAGGCAGTGGTGAGACCGTGTGGTCCCCGGGAAGAGAGATCTCCACGCCTGTGATAGTTTCAGTTAGAGTGCGACCGTGAACAGCAGGGGGGTTGCTTGAAAAAGGCAAAACCCTTGGGTATTCCTTGCTAAGTTGTACATCTCTGGTGTGCCCGAATCGAGTTGAAGCCAGTTCGAGAATCATGCAATAATGTATTTCCGATATTGTTTCATATTGATTCAGGTTAGTCATACCTGATGATCTGCGATGGAGCAGTGGGTTTTGTGGATATTGCTTATCACGCCGCAATCGGTAATTGTGTCCTTTGAAATTCCTCCGGTTGCGAAAATGCCTCCAATAGAAAAGCATAAACTTGACGCTTTGTGGTTACTAACATTTTGGAGTATCTGAGCAATTATGTATAATTTCCATAGATTGTCCCTAGGTTGGCGATTGAATGTCCATAGATTTAGAATGTCCATAGATTTAGAATGTCCATAGATTTAGAATGTCCAAAGATTTAGAATGTCCATAGATTTAGAATGTCCATGGAAAGTCTTTTTAAATACTGCTTTTACTAATCGTATATAAAAATCTCTGAGGTCTACATATATCAAACTTATGTATGGGTGATTCAATAAAGAAAACATAAATGAATAGAAATATTTAATATGATATTTATGTCTGTTAAATCTCTATGAAAAACTCTCTAGCTTACAAAGAACTCTTGCCCTCTCTAGCCTACAAAGAACTTGACGAACCTTTATGTAAAGATTGTTCAATTAATAAAGAACAAGTTTATTGACCCATAAATAATCACCATGATATTCACTAGTGGTACTAAACTAATCGTTAAAGATGTTAAATAAGCTTCCAATAAGACCAGAGGAAGCATCCTCGGTGTTGGTAGCAGGTGTACCGAAAACCTGGTCACCAGCAGAACTAACAGCACCATTTATACCACTTGCCGCGACTTTAACCGCGCTAGTAGCAAGATCCTCAATCAACTCAACAATTCCACCAGGAATACCATTACCAGAACCGTAATTTGTTTCTCTCTTGGTGATGTCGTCCAAACCAGTTGGGGCAGACATAGAAGAGACAAAGAGAGTAGCCATCAAAAGAAAGTATTTAGTGTTCATTGTATTGGAAGAGAGTGTGTTTGTGATAGTGAAGATACTAAACGATATTGGTCCACATTTATAGTCCCATCTCTTGTTGCATCTGCTGCCGTTGAAACTCTACACAGGCGTCTTCGCGACTGCCAGTATTGCATAAAAAGGTCTCATTTCCGGTTGATTCAACACCTAAAACAGTGAGATATGTCAGAGCTTATTTACGCCCGGATTTTACAATTTGATCCTTTGTTCAGAGTTAGACACGGGAATGTATTTATCGTTGTGATTAGATTAGACACGGGAATGTTAATGATTCGATATGTGTTGAACTAATCAAGGTAGCATGCCAAACTCTCAAACTCCACAGAGCTTGTCTCAAGCCTGCCTACGTCAAATTCCTGACTCAAGGTACACGCTAAAGTCACACAGACTGCGTTGTTCTTATTGTAAATTCCTGGTTTCATGGGTAAGAGGCGACCCATTAGCTCTATTATTAAAGAGTACCAATAAACATATATCTATTGAGTTCATGAACGAGCATCACTCGGTTTAATGAACGAGCATCACTCGGTTTAATGAACGAGCATCATTCGGTTTAATGAACGAGAATCACTCGGTTTCATGAACAGCATTAAACAGTTTCATGAACAGCATTAAACAGTTTCATGAACAGCATTAAACAGTTTCATGAATGAGCATTACTCGGTTTCATGTAACCAAAGAGCAGAAAAATTTTGTTTCATCGTAAACTCAAAAACTGAGTTTAAGACAAAGGATTATGGAGAATTCTTTTCAGGTTTACCTACTAGTTTTTACATGAATACTGTTTTTCTTATAGAATTATTATTGTAAAATCTACATACTAACTACCAATAAGATAACAAATGGTTAAAGTGTAAAAATTCACAAGTTTCTTATCGAATCGCTAACAACTCACAGCACAAATTCAAATCTAAGGTGCTTATCATATCATTGAACTCTTCAATTCTTATCCTTTTATGGTAACTATCTCGTCCAAGATTTTTCTCTTTACGCTAAATTTCGCATCAAAAGATCCTTATGCTTTTACTAAACTCTTATTAAATATTCAAGCTACTTTTTAAGTATTCACGCTAACTTTCGCATCAGAAAATCCTAATCCTTTCACTAAACTCACTAAATACTCACGCTAACTTTCGCATCAGAAAATCCTAATCCTTTCACTAAACTCACTAAATATTCACGTAGACTCTCAGAAAATCCTTACGCTAAAAATTGCTACTGTGACTACGCTATGGCTTTGTAGCTTTCACCAACAAGACTACGGTATATGAACAACTACCACTGCTTCCTCTTCTTTCCATCAGCAAACACTTGCAGTTCACCAGGCAAACTGGAAGCGATGGTGAGGTAAAAATTTGAAGATGGTGCGCACTCATTGCAATTGAGAGCATCATTTTTTCAACAACAAACATGTCCTTTGGATTCAATAACAGTCTGTTCATGAGTAACAGCTCGACGGGGCAGGAATTGATGAATGATATTACTGTTAACAATGGGCCTGAAGATTCTATAACATCGCTTGCGTTTTCGCCAGTGTCTGACATGCTTGCGGTAGCGTCGTGGGACAAGAAGGTTCGTATTTACGATATTGACCCCAAGTCGGGCAACAACCAAGGGAAAGCGCTTTATGAGCACGACGGGCCAGTTTTCAGTGCGCGCTGGAGTTACGATGGTTCGAAGGTTGTGCTGGGAGGAGCAGATAAACAGGTTAAGATATTTGATTTGCAAACACAACAAGCACAACAAATTGGTGTACATGATTCTGCTGTGAAGGACCTTAGATATGTTGAGTGCGGTCCATCAAACACACCGGCTGTTGCGTCTGGATCATGGGACAAGACTTTGAAGTATTGGGACATGCGTTCCCCACAGCCGATTGCTACTGTGCAAATGCCGGAGAGAGTTTACACGATGGACCTGAGCCAAAAGTTGTTGGTTGTGGGATGTGCTGAAAGACACATTTGTATTTTTGACTTGAACAATCCTCAGCAGATATTCAAAACCACACAGTCACCGTTGAAATACCAGATCCGAACTGTTGCATGTTATCCTCAAGGTAATGGGTACGCTGTGGGCTCGGTTGAAGGTAGAGCTGCGATCCAGTATATTGACGACCAAGAACAGTCCAAGATGGGGTTTTCATTCAAGTGTCATCGCCGAAACAAGGCCACCTCTGGCGTGAGCCTGGGATTGCGCTCGTCGCTGCAAGATTCGGAGGCCTTTCCGGTAAACTCTATTTCATTCCACCCTATTTTTGGAACTTTCAGTACTGCGGGAAGCGACGGTACATTTTGTTTCTGGGACAAGGATGCGAAGCAAAAGCTAAAGACATTCCCAAATGTGAATTACGCAATCCTGGCATCTGCGTTTAACAAGGATGGTACCATTTTCGCATACGGGTTAAGTTACGATTGGCATCAGGGTCACCAGGGAAACACAGAAGACTATCCAAACCAGGTGAAATTGCACGCCTTAAAGGAAGAAGAGATTAAGCAGAAAAAGAAGAAAATGTAATTTAAACTTTACACCTCTTCAAAGTATATATATGTATAGTTAATGCATAATTAGGACTCTGTTTTCAGAGTATTTGCGCGGATATTGAATGTAGGGCGTATAAGGGCTGTACCGAGGCGTGTTCAGGGCTTCCGTTGAAGCCATGTTCACTACGGACTACCATTGAAGGCGTGCTCATTAAACACTATTGGAACCGGCTTTAGTTCGATTTAGGAACTCTGTTTGCGTTCAAAATCCGAGCACTTACAACTCAAATGGGTGCAAAAATACAAAAATCAACTTCTAAAAAATGTAATTGGGGAAAACTTTAATTCCTCAGAAACAATGTGGTGAACAAGAACAATTGATAAAGTACGATTCAAGAGTGAGCTCACGAATCATATATGATTCTTGTGGTTGAGATTTTCATGTTTCACAAATGAGATCTGATTGTTAGACTAACGTTGTGTATATAAATTGTCGAAGGAGAGAGAAGAGAATAGATATAATAATAGAACAGAAAAGAGAAGCGAAGAGAGAGATGATAGAACAGAGAAGAGAAGCGAAGAGAGAGATGATAGAACAGAGAAGAGAAGCGAAGAGAGAGATGATAAAACAGAATAAAGATATCGATATTAGAACAGAATAGATATCAATAATGCAGCAGAGTAAAGAGATGAGATGAGATATCGAGAATACAGAATAGAGAGATGAGATGAGATATCTAGAATACAGAATAAAGAGATGCGATATCGAGAATACACAATAGAGATATCAATAATAGAACAGAGCAGCGAGATAACGAGAATGAAAACCAATTTTGCAACGCACACGACTTGCCCATTTAAGTTAAGCGATACAAGGGTAAACCCCTAAAATAAGAAACCACCATGGGAATGCTCAGTGATCTTCCGCGAGATGTTCTCTGGCTAATATTCGAGCAGTTGCCACTACCAACTGTACGGGATTTGCTAGATCTGTCTATTGCCAAGTATGCCTTTGAATATTGCTGTAACCATGTTAATGTTCAAGAGCCCGAAGAAGAGTCGCTCTATCGAGTATATTGGAATGAGGATGAGTATCTTGACTCATTGGCTGGTAAGGTAGTCACTGAGGTTGATGTATTTGCCACTTTTGTTGATAGCTGTAAGAAATATGATTTTATTCCTCGATCAATCAAGTTCCAGGATGCCCGGAGCCTTAATGCGGCCTTTGAGACATGGCCCGAATTTATGAAGCGAGTTCCCTTTATAGGAACAACCTACCATTCCATCAGTGTTTCAGACTCATTGGTGTCGTATCCCTTAAAATACTTGGAAGTCTACGTAGACGACCCATACCCATTGCTCCTGTTGGGCACTATTCCAAGGCTGTTGGAAGAGATCAAGATCCTCTCTGACTTTTTGCTACCACGTACCCTCTTCTTACGCCTCCACGAGTTGCCCAACTTGAGATACCTAAAGTACTCCAAATACCTCTCTCCCGAGGATATAGAATCCATCCCGAGAAACCTACAGACCCTTGTATTAGGCTGTATACCGGGGGGCAAGTTGAAGTTCCACTCAATGGATTCACTACAAACACTCATACTCAACTACCCTGACCTATCATCAAACCTGGGTAGCTGGAGCACCGTCCCCGATGACTTAATCAGCTGGGAAACAGTGCTGGATGCGCATTTCTGGCTGGATCTGGATCTGGACAACTTCCACGACGTTGAAGAGGAGGACCACTCTTACGAGGACGAAGACGAAGATGAAGATTATGACGATTATGAAGATAATGAAGATAATGATGATGATGATGATGATGATGATGATGAATATGATGACTACGACGAATTCGAATCGAACGAACTTGATCTTAAGGAATTACCTAACCTCACGTCTCTAGTGGTTTCTGACTTACAAATCAAATCTCTAACCAAAATCCAGTTTCCCCAAAAATTGAAATTTTTATTTATAAACCAATTGTCACAGCTCACAAACTTGCTGGGATTGGGTCAGATGAATTCCTTGACGGAATTAAAAATACATGGATGTTTCCAACTCAGTAGCATGGAACTCCCTCCTGCGTTAAAAGTGTTGGAAATCCGTTCAGGTTGGTTTGTGTTTACAGGAAAAGAGCCCCATCTACCAGATAGTTTACTCAGCTTAACCTTGAGCGAAACCACAATAAGAGTCGAGTCAGACTTTTACTATCCCCCAAAGCTCCGTAAATTACATCTTGTAGTGTCTGTCTTTGTGTTTCCTCCTCGCTTCCCAGACACGCTTCGCGACATTCTTATCGACTGCACCGTCCTGCTATCTTCTGAAACCCGGCCATCATGGCCACCAACCCTACAGGCTTTGCGGTTGAGTGGTCCCGGAATGGATATTCCTGAATTATCCGAGCTGCTTGAAAAGTACGATGACGTATTAATGACCCAAAAATTATGGGGCACAGTCGTCTACTTGAAGTGATCCTGGCGATCCCAAGTATTCAATGAGAAATCGCCATGATATAAAATTGTAATAAAGATATGCATGAAGATTTTGATACATGTAAGCCACATCATGCACCTACACCAGAATAACCCAAAGCTCATCTACACATACTAATTCAAAGTGCAAAGTTCTCCATTATATCATTCCTAAGGTAATAGAACTAAAAAAATGCTGTGAACTGTAACATTCTAAATTGTCACGAATGGATTAAGCGAGTCAAAAAAAAAAACAAGTTTCACATTGCCCTCGTCAGTTAGTTTAAGTCTGTATAGTTGAATTAAACTTTCCATTGCATTCAAATCCAAAACGGTGTGATGTTCAAAAGTGATGGACAGTATTTAAGAAGATGGTAGTAATGTAGTTTTGGGCCATTGCTAGTTTTTGAAGCTGTTAACCAAGCGGGAAGTATGCTAAAGAGAGCTTTTTCTATTGGTGTACGGTTTCTACAAATCACAAGCGCGGTTATTTGTATCGGAATAGCAGCCGGGGTTACCGTTACTATGCATGAAGGCACGGTCCAAGTAGCCATAACCATGGTAGCGTCAGTAATAACAATTTGCTACATTGTGATCTATTCGCTTGCTAAGAAACCTAGGGCCATCTGGGTCACTGGGTTGGAATCTCTAATCATATTTATCTGGTTGGCTGCCATCTTGGTGAATTCAATAACATTATCACACCAGCTTGTTAGTGAGAGAGAAGAAAAATTATGCCTCTTTATGACTAAAGGTATTACATCATTGTCGTGTATTGAATTCGGTTTTTTTATAGCAACGCTATGCACAATAGTGTATTCCACAATTAGCACACCGGGAACCTTCAAAACAACACAGTTGGGTTCTGGTTTCATATTTCCGACAACATTTGAAGTTACAGAATCACAGCATACCGCTTTCTATGATGATGACAAGGAAGATGAAAAGGAAAAGGCCCATCTACATGTGGTGTACACTCCTTAGACATTTCCTTTTTTTTTTGACTGTGCCCAAACATTACTATGACAATGACTTTGCTTCTATTTCCCCTTACTACCCCTGAGCTGGTTTCAGGATTGTGTTCCTTATTTAAGGTACAACTCACTAAATCCTCTTGTTCTCATACATACGCAGCCGCGGTTAGCACATGCTTTTCGCAGCCACAATAAACACAAATAATAATTTTTAGTAATTCGCGAAACGATATCGAAGAATGGGGATTGTTAAAGGACGTGGGTGGAGCTAATATCGAACCCATTCTGAACAATTTTGGAGCCATTTTGGAACCACTTTGGGAACCATTTGAAAACCATTTTGGAACCATTTGGAGAATGCTATTATATTGATCCCCTGCTTTGTTGTCATTTTTAAATTCCAGCCTGAAACATGAAACAGTCTGTGATGTTTACGATACAACAGTATCTCGGGGAAAAATCCTCAAGCAAGGGGTAAGAACATAGTTAAAAACCTTAATCTTTATTGTGTCCTCTTGGTGATAAATGCATATCTGTGCCTGAATAGCTCTTTGTTTAGCATATTGGTTTCAAGACATAATTAGCGTTTTAACTTTCTATATATATATATACATGTGAGGAGTTATAATTTACACGGTATAGACAAAAATGCATAAGACGATCGCCCAGAGCATTAGACTTTTACAATGGGTAGCATGTGTCGCTGTTCTCATCCTTAAACTTATCATTGGCCTCAACAATGACATGGGACTACATCTAATGTACGTGTTTATGTTATCATTGATAACGTTTGTCACTTTATCAATGTACGCCCTAATGAAAAAGAGAATCGCAATAGTGGTAATGATATTTGATACTAGTTTCTTTCTCTTATGGGCTTTGGCTTTCTATTCAGTTGCTCAAGGTTTCATAACAAGCACGCTCCCAAAAGAATGGGCCCAAATACATTTAAGTGAAATAATACTAGGAATCTCAGTATTTGAATTCATGTTATTTGCATTTTCTTTGGCTCTTATTACCGTTCATTCTGCAATCCCAATTTCAAAAGAAGTGGGATTCTTTAATTACTGTTGGACGTATTTGAGTGAAGGTGAGATTTTTTCAGAAAGAGAAAAAGACTACAGGATTCTTTTATAATACTCTTATTTCCAGGTCGTTTAACATATAGAAAAGCTCCAACTGTCCTGGTTTTATTAACATTGTCCCTTAACTGTCTTCAGAGTACTTTGCTTTTATTTGTTTTGGTTCAAGATGAAGCTCTAGACGCTTTGTTTTTCGAAGTGTTCTTCAAGATGTTCAAGTCCTTTCTTTAAGGTTAAGTCCTTTCTTTAAGGTTAAGTCCTCCTTTAAATCCTCCTTTAAGGTTAAATCCTCCTTTAAGGTTAAATCCTCCTTCAAGGTTACATACTCCTTCAAGGACAAGTCCTCTTTAGCAAAATAGTACCTTCATAGCTACATATTATGTGTTCACGATTCTTTATTAATAACAAATTCTAATCTATACATTTACTTGCATATTCCTTGTTTGTCCACAAATCATAGTACAAGTCCAATAAACAACTCAGAGACCAAGCTTGAGTAGGGCTTGAGTCGCCACAGAACTCACCATTCTTGTTAGTCAACTCAGTCAAACCTGCCCAAGGCGATTCACGTATCCATTCCATGTGGCCCTGTAATCTAAAGTTTAATTCTGCCAAAACATCAAAAGATGGTAAATCGCTATTGTTCTTGAATTGAAGATAGGCACGCAAAAAGTACCCAGTACACCAAACCCATTCAGGGCCCTGGTGGTAGTTACGTCCCTTGGACGTGGCAAAGTCGTCGTTATCGACACCGTTGTTATAGTATGGCCTGTAGTTATAGTCCGAAGGGTCTAAAGTGGCCATACCAATAGGTCCTCGGATTGCCTTATCAGCAATGTCAAGTGCACCAGCAGCCTTCTCCTTGTCGAACAACTCAGGTGCCACAGTCATGGCAATGGCAAAGTTTGGACGCAACTGATAATCTTCGTATGGCTTTCCAGATCTGTACAAATCCTTATAAATACCACGACGGTTGACAATGGATGGATCAACTGCATATTTGCTGTCATCCTCTGGGTTCAAAGGAATGTAAAAGTGCTTTTCAAAATTGGCCTGCACAAGGTCGTTCCATTCAGACAACTTGATATCAGTACCATCAGGTTTCTTGACAGTGGTGTAATCAAAGTGGCCAGCCTTTTGTAATTCTAATACAAATCTCAATGCACTCTTGAGTAAACCTTGGAGTTCGATAGCAGCACCATCTCTTGGAGTTCCCGGAACACCCTTGGAGTTTGCCCTTTGACTCTCACCCATCTTGTCCATCCAAGTACCACAGTTGAATTGCGATCCACCGTGCACAAGACCGGTTTCCCAGTCAATTCCAAGCTCCACGTTGAATCCCATGTCAGACATTTGGGAGTCCAAGTTGGGGCCTGCGTTAGCTTCGCGGTATTTGATACCAGCGGCGTGACGAGAGAGAATCTCATACATCACTTCTCTGATGGAGCTTTCGTAACTAAAGGCCTCCTTCGAGTCATAAGTGACATAAGTGTCATCCAATGGGAATCTTCTCTTCACCTTTTCGTCCAAAATCTTCACGCCGTCAGGAACATACCTGACGTATTCCTGAATGGCTTGGAGAAAGAACCACGCGGCATCTCGAGCATTGTATCTTGGGTTACGACCAGCATCCAACAAGTTTGGAATAAGTCCATGCTTTAAGGTTTGCGCGAATCCAAGAATGTGATTTCTTGCATCTTCAAAACGGCCAGTGACAAGCAAAAGACCACGGAAAGAGATAAACACATCCCTCCCCCACGATCTCATGTAATCGTTCGAAAAGTGTGGCAATCCTGCAGCAAGAGATGGAACCTGCTCGAGCGCAACCAAACTTGTGTTGTTCATGCGGCCCAACATCTGGATCGAAGTTAGAGCAAGACGTTGGATAAAGTTTGTACCTTGCTGGATAGGTTCCGTGAACAAACGCAATGCTCTAAAACGAGCACATTCGTACGCAATACCCACCAAAAGAGCAAAATAGTGCGGACGAAGGAAATATGGAACCTTCTTAATACGCTCCACACGTTCCGAAAGCCACTTTTGGAATTGTGCAACAGGTCTACTCTTTTCAGCAAACTTGTTTAAACGGTTCACGATATAGTCCAAAGCCCATGGACCCGCACGAAGATGGTTTGCAATTGGGTGGCCCAAGTTATTTTGCCAAATAACATCACGTAAAGCATAGTTCCAGCCTTCGAGCCCGGCATAAACGAGTTTTCCATAGTCTGGGATATCATAAACCCCATCCTTACCGTAGCTCGAGTCACGCTCCTCACTTTCACATCTGTAAAGCACATCGTTCAAGTCGTACAAGTCAAGGTTGGATGTTGCTTCCAAGGCACCGGAACCAACAAACTCGTCAAGCGAGCTGTCCGCTGTCTCGATGAAAGTTGAGAACACCGCGATAGAGCCAGGAACAAACAGCGCATCCACCTGGATTTGTGTTTCGCCATTTACATATTCCACCTGTGGAGAAGAAAGTGGAACCAACTCGGTCGGGATGCCTGTTATAGACTTGGGGTCATCCACATACTCGCCTGTCTTCTTCAACGTGTACCCAAACTCGTACTTAACCTTGGTGCCGTTCAATATAGACTTGTTTAAAATCTGATCTGCCACGTTTTCAGCAAACTTGGTTCTTGCAATCAAGTACCAACCCTTACCAGTTCTTGCATTTTGGCGCTGGATGGTGATGTATTGGTCCTCGTGGTGGATGTACATTTCGTGATCATTTAAGATATCCTCTGTTTCTTCTGCCAACTGTTTACGGATCAGGTGAAGCTTTTGCTTGACTTCACCGATACCTGTGTTTGCAGTGTAGCGACGGGTTTCGCCCACCACATCAAGTAATTTGGGGTAAGTTTCGTCATAACCGTAAACGGAACCGATTGCGGACGAGCAAAAGGCAACCAATGCGGCGTTTGGGAGGGTATCTTCGACAGTTCTCTTCTGTGCCGGAGTTTCGTTATCATGTGTACAATCCATAAACAAGGCATGCGGTGCCTGTCTGGTCAAAACTTTTGGAATGGGCAACTGTGATCTATAACCATCGCTTTCGATATCTTTTGTTGCAGGGTATGCGAATTCATCCAATGGCAACCAAGTGAATGAACCGATTGGTTTGCCTCCATGTTTGTGTACCAATGTTGACAACTCTGCGACGCTCCAAGCCTGCATTGCTTCTCTAATCAACGAGTTGATACCCAACCGCTCGACAAAGATTTGGTCCATTTTCTCCAGTCCGCTGAACAACTCAGCCACAATGTATAAGTTTGGGTTAACGTTTCTGGCAGCATCCAAGAGTCTTTCACCAACGTGTATCGGAGTCGAGTGGCAGTTATCGATACGGAAGGCGTTAAAGGTACGAGCACAAATCTGGGTATACTCAATCATACGTTTCCACACATATGGCGAGTCATCTGGGCCTGATCCATAACGCAACTTCACGCAATCGCCCCATACAATCACTTCACGGCGAAGATATGCCTTGGACTTGTTTGAAGCGAAATCGACCAATGGGTTCCCGCCCCAGATCCATCCGTTATTGGCGAGGGCATAGTCAACACCGTCGACACCTTTGAATCTGGTGAAGTACGGTTCAAATATGGGGCCAGATTTCTGCTTTGGGCCATTTTGCTCCAAACGGAGGAAGCGCACACGACCAGCCAATTGGTTTTTGATGGAACTAACGTCGTCATCGTACACAGCGTAGAGGGGTGCGTTTATAGCATCCACGATTTCGCCAGCCCTTGAGGCATCGCCATACACAGCGTTCAAGATGGAACGTACTGCGCCGGGACGCAACTCGTTTTCAAAGCGTGCACCGAAAACTACTTGGGAATTCTTGTTTGCCAGTTGTAAGACGAACGCAGCCACGTCCGCGACGCTTGCGTCCTTCAAGTGGGTGGGTACTTCGATGTGTTCATCAGCTGCACCTTCCAAATCCGCAAGAAGCTTTGAACGATCAAAAACATAGTATTGCCACAAGTCTAATTTGTCGATAACGTGACGTTGGACGCCTTCAAACACGATTTTCTGGACATCCAGTTCTGACTGGAGGGAGTAGCCGAGATTTTCCCATTGGGAATCGAACTCGGCCAACAGGGCGTCCAACTCGATTGCGGCCAACAAGTGAGGGGCTGTCTTTGCATTGTAACCGGCCTCCGGGTGTTCGCGGAGCCACTCGGAGTTGTTTGCCGTGTGATTCCACACCACATCCGTCATGGTCAACAAGCGGTGCTTGGTCGACAACAGAGCAACCGTCAGTGCTGCCTCTTCATTGGAGGCAAAGATGGTGCGGTCAAAGTCCAACTGGTTATATATGGAGTAAGGCGAGTTTGACTCGCCTCGCTGTTGCAAGGGAGTAAAGTGCACCATGTTGTAACCCTTGGCTGCCACTTTTTCAAAAAAGGGGTCCCACTCGGGCAACGGGCCAATCCACTTCAGAACCACGCTCTGTATGCTGACGGCATTGAATGGCACGAATTCGCCATCGATTGTGAGTTGCGGGGGCACATTGAAGTAGAAATTGGGCGTTGTTTTGGTGGTGCCGTCATCACCTGTATAGCGCACTCGGTAGTTGTAGGCACCCGCACGGAAGATGGGAACCACCAATTGAGTATCTCTGTGAAAGAAGGCCTCGACAGTGTACTCAAAGTACTTGTTCCGAACGAATTCGGTTGCATGGCTGGGTGGTATGTTGGTTTCTAACGTGGCCTCCTTGGTAATGGCGGACGCTGCGTTGAACTGGAAAACTAATTCAAAAAGTGCCTCGCCGGGAGACCCCTCCGGTACAGAGGGGAGAATAAGAACTCCGTTCGTAACAGACTCGCTGTTCACAGGCTCGCCGCTGTTCGATAACCTCAAGAGAACCCTCCGTGTCATAGCAATGTTGTTAATTTTTCTGCGGTAGCAACTTTTATTTATAATTCACAAATATCATCTACACAATTGTCATTTATATACCAAAATTTACCAACATTGCCATAATAATCATTAATATGTCACGAAATGGAGGCTACTATATTACCATAATAGACACTAGCATATCATTTATAGACACTAGCAGATGATTTTTAATAGAACATATCATTTAATAATAGACTACCATATCATTAAAAGTAGACTGCCATATCATTAAAAATAGACCATATCATTAAAAGTAGACTGCCATATCATTAATAGTAGACTGCCATATCATTAAAAGTAGACTGCCATATCATTAAAAGTAGACTGCCATATCATTAAAAATAGACTACCATATCATTACCAGAATAATTCCCTACAATCACATTTAAATAAAGAAACCTCTAAACACGTTGTTCTATTAAGATTAATTATGATCAACCTATATCAACTAATTCTCTGAAGAGGAAGCCAATAAAGAAAAGTATATCCTAGCTAATGAGTTGAAGAAACCGGAAAAGAGCTAAAGAGACTAACCATTAGAACCTCTAGAGGTTCCAAATATCCTTTGTTAAACCGAAGGCTCCGACAATTCCGAGACTACCGCAATTGTATTCCGTTGAGGGGTAATCCAATCACCTTTGTATATTGATTGGTTGTGAACCTTCAGCGGTTTTGCAACTTTATTTCCAGAAACGGAAAAGAACATTCCGAGTTCAATTTTGGAACTCGCAAGCCCTCAACAAATACATCTTTTGTGAGAAATTTGTCATAGTTAGCAACTTGGAATTTGTCTTAATCTTGTCAGTCTAGTATTCCCAGCTATCCGATTGCCCAATTGTCCAATCGCCCGATCGCATAATCGCCCAATCGCATAATCGCTCAATTGCATAATTGTCCAATAAGCCTCTACACCAAATACGACTGTTTGCACCTAATGGTGTGTTTGTAAGCTCTTTGGTCTTGACAGCTTATTTGGTCCCATCTTAGTTTAATACTTGGATACAGCTGTAGAAATTTTCGCTATCTTATCTTAATAGCTGGCTCCATCTTAGTCTTCAATATATCAGAATATCAGGGTCCAGCTTTAATTTGACGTATTCAGTTCTTTGGGCGGTATCTCCATGAAAACGGTCACTACAGTAATACATGAACGGCTCAAGAATCAGGACTACATATTAACAAACATACAAAACATCCCCACTAAGGCACGTTCAGATAGAAAACTATTGTATGCCAGTCTGACTACATGAATAAAGAAATACCCTGAACCTACAAAGACGTCGATGCAGTAGATTAAGGCTTCTATATTATGTCAATACAGGAAGCCAGAAACCAGCCCCATGACTATTTCATATGCTCTATGTGTAAATTAATCAATGTGAGTTGTCGAATTGAAATTAATAATGTTGCACTATTTGTAGCTCAAAACCATTTCTGCAATCTAAAGAAAACTGGTTTAGTGGTGTAGCGGCTATCACGTTTCGTTTACAAGTGCTCTGTACTGTAAGCTCCGAAAAGGCCCCGAGTTCGATCCTCGGCTAGATCATTTTTTTGGTATTTGATATAAGGAATTTTATATCAGCCAATAACGAATAAATGGAAAAATAGGGTCAAAACTGGATGTGAGCACACATTTCCGAGATTGTTAATCTATTTAAAATATAATTGAAGGTTAAAATACTCTCAATTTTTAGGTTTCCTTTGTTAGGTTCTGATGATGAATATTTTATTTTGTACAAGCGATTGAGTTTTCACCCTTGAAAAGAACAAAAAGGGGTGTTATCAAAAGAATCTCAACTGTAATTATTGACAGAAATCAGAAAACCCGAAGCTCCATTTGAGATACCCGGTGCTTTGCATACACGAGCATTGCCGAAAGCTTCTTTGCAGCCAAAAATATGTCACGCGGAATAGATTGAGAAATCAACTAGATAATAATCAAGCAAAAATACCAAAGTTTAGTTCTCTTGAAGTTTTTGTGATGCGGTGGAAAGTTTTAGTGTGTCACCTATAGCAGGGTAAAAATAATATATATATAACTCAAGATAAAACCATGGAAGATATTGACATGTGTAAAGATCATGGAGTGACGAATTGCAAGAAGATGGGACTAGGTATAATCTCAGGCTAAAGTCACTTAGGCACAGAAAATCTGGAGAGGGCCGTTTGATTCAGTCATCATAGTATTCTTCAAACAGCCGTACGACTATTCTGCGATACATATATATCTGGAACAAAGAGATTTTATTTTGAGGGTCTCGTTATGAGTTTGATGGACTCCAGAGGGTTTCTCTTTATTTCAAACCCCCACCTTGAAAAGATAGGTCGTAAAGGAATACACATATGAAGAGGATAGCTTCTAAAAGAGCGCAGGTGATAATAGCCCCTAAAAGAGCGCAGGTGATAATAGCTCCTAAATCTGCTAAAAGAACTCTGGGGTATAAAACGAACATAACACATGGAGATCCTAGATTACAAACTGTTAACAATGCATACACTTTAAGAAGGAAAACCCGCTGCCAGACAGCCAAATCAACAGGACATATTTATATCAGAAAACTTGTTTTAATTCAAGTTTGTCATATGAAAACATCCTCTATTTTCCAGGTAACGTAGTGTGATAGTATTGTGGTGTATAGGTGTAGATTGAAAGAGACAATTATGAAGGGGTTGAAGGCATGTTGATTTCCTAGAAGTAGACTTCCAAAGAATGTGGTAGAAATCTAATAAGCATAGTGGTAGACTAATTTAATCATAGAGGTAATAATATAATAAACATAGTGGTAGACTAATATATATGGACATAAGCTAAATCCAAGACGATTATAAAATACAAGACGATTATAAAATCCAAGACGATTATAAAATACAAGACGATTATAAAATACAAGACGAGTATAAAATACAAGACGAGTATAAAATCCAAGACGATTATAAAATACAAGACGATTATAAAATCCAAGACGATTATAAAATCCAAGACGATTATAAAATACAAGACGATTATAAAATCCAAGACGAGTATAGAAAATTCAAAACGGGTATAGAATATCAAATTATAAAGGTAGATTTATCCAAACAACTAACATCGAGTAATCGTCAGCATAGAGGATAATGGATTATTTTATGTTATTCAGAGACAACAATAAGATCTTGACCAGTTTCGTAAACCCTAATTTATTGTGCTTACACAAGCTGCACTTTTATGCATGATAAGGATGGCTTTAAGCATCTCATAATCCTGATTTGTCCAGTAGATTTCCTGAATCGACAACTTGTATTACACCAGAGCACACGGTTACACTCAGGAGAAGACTCAGGCACAGATCATCAATAAATGTGTCATGATATTATTCACTAGCACTCACTAGAGTATTTGCTAGCACTCACTAGAGTATTTACTAGCACTCACTAGAGTATTTGCTAGCACTCACTAGAGTATTTATATTGCCCAATAAATAAGAACGCACATTCAACTATTTACATCACCCACTAAACGACCAATCACACTGAAGATATCACACTCAAGACTTCACTCAAGACATCACAGAACCATAGAGTACTCAGATTGTGGAAGTCGTGCTTATCACAAAAACGAAAACGGCAATAACCAAAGAAAAACAAAAAAACAACAAAACTCCCTAACTCGTCATACTTTTTTTTACCAGGGAACAAGCCCCACGCAAGTGATAAGGCAGAATAGAATAAGAAAAGCGACGATACGATAAGAATGGGTGTTTGCTGTAGTTGTTTGTCATCGCGGAATGGTGATGGCAGCCACGCCCCGTTATTACTTGCGGAGAACGAGAGGGAGGCTATATCGGCACTTCTTCAGTATTTGGAGAATCGTTCTGATGTTGATTTCTTTCTGAACGGACCACTCCGTGCATTGAGTACGTTGGTTTACTCTGAGAACATTGATCTTCAGCGTAGTGCCGCCCTTGCGTTTGCGGAGATAACCGAGAAGGATGTGAGGGAGGTAAACCGGGATGTGTTGGAGCCCATCTTGATTTTGTTACAAAGCACGGACGCAGAAGTGCAACGTGCTGCGTGTGGAGCATTGGGTAACCTTGCTGTAAACACAGAAAACAAGATTTTAATAGTGGAAATGGGAGGCTTGGAACCGCTCATTCGACAAATGATGTCAACCAACATTGAAGTTCAATGTAACGCTGTTGGGTGTATAACAAACTTGGCGACGCAGGACGACAACAAGTCCAAAATTGCACGCAGTGGTGCCCTTATCCCATTGACCAAATTGGCAAAACTGAAAGATATTAGGGTCCAACGTAACGCCACGGGTGCCTTATTAAACATGACCCATTCAGGCGACAACAGACAAGAGTTGGTCAATGCGGGCGCCGTGCCTGTTTTGGTCAGCTTGTTATCAAACGACGACGCTGACGTTCAATACTATTGTACAACTGCATTGTCAAACATCGCCGTAGATGAAGCAAACAGAAAGAAATTGGCTAGCACGGAACCAAAATTAGTAAGCCAGTTGGTCAACTTGATGGACCTGCCTTCCCCCAGAGTCCAGTGCCAGGCCACTTTGGCTTTGAGAAACTTGGCCTCAGACTCGGGCTACCAAGTTGAAATCGTTAGAGCTGGTGGTTTGCCTCACTTGGTTCAGTTACTTACATGCTCTCACATGCCCCTCGTACTTGCTGCTGTTGCTTGTATTAGAAACATCTCAATTCACCCATTAAACGAAGCGTTGATTATCGACGCTGGTTTCTTAAAGCCTTTGGTTGGCCTCTTGGACTACTTGGAACTGGAGGAAATCCAATGCCACGCCGTTAGCACTTTAAGAAACTTGGCTGCTAGCAGCGAAAAGAATAGAACAGCTTTGTTACAAGCTGGTGCTGTGGACAAGTGCAAGGAATTGGTTTTGAAAGTGCCGTTATCCGTACAACTGGAAATTTCAGCTTGCTTTGCTATCTTGGCCTTGGCTGATGACTTGAAGCCTAAATTGTACGAATCTCACATAATAGATGTGTTGATCCCTCTCACCTTTAGTGAAAACGGTGAAGTGTGCGGTAACTCCGCAGCGGCTTTGGCTAACTTGTGCTCTAGAGTCCTGAATGAACACAAACAATACATATTATCAAACTGGTCAGAACCAGATGAGGGTATCTACGGATTCTTGCTCAGATTCTTGCAGAGTGGAAGTGCCACTTTCGAACACATCGCCTTGTGGACTATCTTACAATTGTTGGAACTGAACAATGTCGAAATTAACCTGTTAATCAAAGAAAATGAACAAATCCTCCTGGGTATTAAAAACTTGAGCACTCAACAGCAGCAACAACAGCAACAACAACAGAAGTCACAACACACAGAAGATTACGACGATCCGAAGGTGGAATTGTTTAACTTAACTCAACAAATCTTGCAGATCTTGGGTTGATTGTTGATATCATTGGGGTTGTCCTATAGGTAGAGGTTTATTGATAAATATAAAATTAATAATGAAGTTTGTAGCAATTTACAGAAGCACTTGGGACGAATGTTGCGATTATAACAACTCACTAATTGCTGGTAGGAAGTGCTCGCAAGTATTTGCGAATAAAAATTCACTACAACAAACTGCCAATGCAAATTGGCTAATTGATGCCTCTAAGAAGAATCTGTGGGTTCCTTGAAATTCTAGACATTCCGTTAAAGAATAGAACATTCCGCCATCCGTTGATTATATTATGAGAATTCCGTCATCGGGTGATTAACGTTTTGAGAATTACGTCATCCTTGTGATGAGATGCCTATATATACTGCCTAAATCTTATGATATTCTACTCCATCAAAGCAACCTTATCCTTGGAAGGTGCCTTATCCTTGGAAGGTGCCTTATCCTCGGAAGGTACCTCAACTTCGTTTGTTTTAATTTCCAATTCACCCAACTTCTTTAGCAAAGATTCCTGGCTTGAGTTCTTAGATGTATTTGCTTGTCTGTACAATTCCTGGTACTCATCTTCGATGTCTGCGTCATTGATACCTTCACCCAAAGCATCTGAGACATGATCAACTTGATCAATTTCTTGTGCGATTTCATCCTTCAAGTCGTACAACCTGTCAATGTCCACTTTGCTATTCAAAGACTTCAATAACGAAGAGCTCTCTGCCAATTGATTGTAGATTTGTATATTAAATTGAGATTCTTGGATCTTTATCAAAATGCCATTAAGCTCGGTATATGAGCGGGTTGCGTTTTCCAAAGATTTGGCAATAGTATGTTTCAATCGAAGCAAATGACGGGCTTTTGACGGATTATGCAATGAATGATTCACTTGGTTCTTTATGCGAACCAAGTTGTGGTCGTATTGTTCCATCCTAATGTGTGCCTGTAGCACCAATGTTTGCAAATTTGCAATCTTTTTATCGTCATCCAGGATCATACCGGATTCAAACTTGATATACTCGCCATCGACAGTGCATTTCTTGTGGCGTGACAACTGTATCAAAACTAATTCAAGGTCTGTTTTAGAGATATCAAATTGTCTGTTCAAATGATCAAGTAATGTAGGAAAGGTATACAATGGGCCATGGTCTACTGAAATGCATCTTTGTGCCAATGAGTTAAGAAGTTCGGAGTGAATAAATTGTTCATTGATTAAGTCTCCTTTAACCCTCGCATCGTATCTTGAGATAAATGCCCATGAAATCCAACTCAGAATACCAGTTTTTTTGAAATGGGACATTGGTATCAAAACCTTACGGTGCACAAGTTCATTGATTATACTGCCCAAATGGGGTTTCCCGTAGATTGGGTGTGTCAATTCTTCAACTAAGGATTGCGTTGGTAGAAACACATGCGATACCACAGACTCCCCTCCGATTAACTGTTTGAAAAGGGAGTTCCATGCACCTATGTTTGCTTCATATCCCTCGGGGTTGAGTTCACGAAGCTTCTCAAAGTCGGAATAGAGCGAGTTAAGTCTCGTTTCCTTGAAGTGTGGGTTCTTCTTGAGTATTTCCATGTGAAGTTGATTTTTTGTGCCTTCACTAAATTCATTTGATGATGTAATAGATTTGATTATTTACGACACATTGATTTGGCGCTTATTCATAAGAGTACATTCACATAAGAAAGTAGATGACATTCACATAAGACAGTAGATGGCATTCACAGATGACATTCACATAAGACAGTAGATGACATTCACATAAGACAGTAGATGACATTCACATAAGACAGTAGATGGCATTCACATAAGACAGTAGATGACATTCACATAAGACAGTATATTTCTTTCATATAAGATGCGATCTTCAATATGGCAAAATGACAACCCAATATGAGAACCCAGACATATAAATTAATACAATTCAATATGCAACCAACAAACTGAAACCAACTTGAGTTCCAAGAAACTACACCAAGAAATATTTAGATATAATCGCTGTTTTCATGTAATGCATAAACTCAAACGAGGCAATATGAAAAGGATGCAAACATAGCTCTTACGAAAACATCAGAGACCAAGATAACTGCCACCCAAGATGCAACTTCCACGTGCCCATGACTCGTCCGGATAAGCACATAACCATCCCGAAGGTATGCCCATGCACGAAATATGTATTAGGGGCCAAGACAGTACTAGCGCCTATTACTGGAAACACAAAACACAATACACGGTGTTTCTGTGGAATCTTTTAAAAATTTGGCCATATCAATTAATGTGGGAAGACGTATCTATGGAGAAAAGATCCGAAGTAAAACTAAGCCTTGGTGTAGGTATTATATATGATTCTATCAGTCACCCCTCAGGCAGGCAGTTCTATTGTCCGTTGTAAATCTCGGTGATTTGCACTGTACCTTGTCTCGTAACCATTTGTTTGGAACACGAAATGATTGAATCAAATCCCGGGTTTCGCGTTGCAAATGGCATTGCTCATTTCAGCCACGGCCCATGACCATGCAAACAGTACATTACGTGTGTTTTAGCCTTTGATTTTGCACAGACACTTTTCGTGTGGTATGCGATTTCCAACTATTGCATCCAAGACAGGTGCGGGCATCTAACTGCAAAAGTATTGCCAAGCTAGC
Organism: Kodamaea plutei; assembly: GCA_030705055.1. Taxonomy (NCBI): domain Eukaryota; kingdom Fungi; phylum Ascomycota; class Pichiomycetes; order Serinales; family Debaryomycetaceae; genus Kodamaea; species Kodamaea plutei. The sequence continues at coordinate 124,724 of JANIWJ010000036.1, read as the reverse complement.
TTTATTATTGCAACTTTATTGCAGAGCTAGCTTTATTATCGCAACTTTATTAAAGAACTAACATCTGTTGTTAATACTCGCTATTTACAAACTAGCATCACTATTGCTAATACCTAGAATCACTATTGCCAAACTAGTATCACTATTACCAAACTAGTAGAACTTTTGCAAACTAGCAAAATTATTGCCAAGCTAGCACAGGTATTGCAGCATTATTGCAGAGCTAGCACCATTATTGCAGAGCTAGCATAATTATTGCAGAGCTAGCACCATTATTGCAGAGCTAGCATAATTATTTCATATCTAGCACCATTATTGCATGGCTAGCACTACTATTGCTAATACTCGCTATTGCCAAACTAGCATCACTATTGCTAGAATCACTGTTGTTAGTACTTAGTATTTCTATCTCCATGGCTATTGCTAATACCTAGTGTCTCTATCTCCATGACTATTGCTAATACCTAGTGTCTCTATCTCCATGACTATTTCTAATACCTAGTGTCTCTATCTCCATGACTATTTCTAATTCCTAGTATTAGTATTACCAAAATAGTAGTAATCTTGCCAACTAACGTCGTTATTGCCAAGGTAGAGTTTTTCGAGCTAGCATAATGATTGCAGATCTCATCATTATTGCAGAGTTCATCGTTATTACAACATTATTGCAATACTAGCATCACTGCCAAAAATAGTTCACTACTTCCAAACATGGGTCAATGCTACCCAATACAAACTACTGCTCCTGTATCAATACAACAGAAAAGAAACTACAAAATACCCAAACCCAGAATCTAGGGTTTATGGTTTTTAATAATTTTTCCAGATTTTTTGCACTAATTCTTAAAGAAAGTCAAAAGGACAAACATTCCAGGGTACTGGAAAAGATGATTGCTCAGAGGGGTAGATTGTAAAGCAGGATTCTGTTTCCTTATCTAAAGATCCAAATCTAATCATTTAAAGTTCCAAATAGGCTATTTCTCCACATAGCAAAGAATTTTTCTTATCATTGCTGATTGGATTAATAGCCAGCTCTTTTTTTTTCGCAGCTACTGATTGCTACAGAATTGAAATAATCTTGTGTTTGCTGGTTACTGTATATTTCGATTGTTTGATGCATGTATGTTTGCTAGCAGTTTATTATTTTTATTTACTAGTTTGCGATTTTCAATGAGTCCAAATTCAATTCTATCAGGTCCCTTAATTTATCGACGACATCCAAAATGGCAGTTGCTGCTGGTGAATCTGAATAATCATCAAAGAAACTGACACCACTGTCACAACTTTTGCCGATTCTAGGATCCAACGGGACAGAGCCCAAAAAGGGCAAGTTTAATTCTTCGCATAACTTTTTGCCTCCACCCGTTGTTGGCTTGAAGATTTGGGATTGATGCTTACAATTTGGGCAAACGAAGCCACTCATGTTCTCCACCACGCCCAAGATTTTAATATTTGCCTTGCGACAAAAGTCGATTTCCTTTCTAACATCTAGCAATGCGACTTCCTGAGGAGTGGTGACTATCAAAGCCCCATCGATACCTGCCTCTTTCATGTATGTTGTCACACTCAAATGCTCATCACTTGTACCGGGAGGAGTGTCTACAACCAAATAGTCCAAGCGGTCACCCCAGTTGACGTCTTTTAAAAATTGCTTGATGAGACCATTTTTCTTTGCACCACGCCAAATGATGGCGGAATCAGGGTCTGGTAACATGAAAGAAATACTCATTAAACCCAAGTTATCAGCCACGTAAACGGGAGACAATCCGGAGTTGGATTGATGAACTGATTCACCCTCTGCGCCCAACATTCTTGGTAACGAAGGACCACAGATATCCAAGTCCATAGCACCAACCTCCAACTCCTCATCAGCAGCTAACGCCCAACTAAGCATAGACGTAAATGTAGACTTACCCACTCCACCTTTGCCGGATAAAACCAAGATTTTATGGTTGATCAGTTCTAATCGCTGGTTAATCAAGGGCAAGTCTGGGTCTGGCCCCTTTGGAAGTGTTTGACATATTTCTTGGTTTGCACACCCTTCGCACGCATCTCCCTTACCGGCTAATTCAGACTCTGGCCCAGGACAATGCTCAGGCTCTGGAGCCGCTAGTTCACTATTCATGTCTCTTGGTGGAGTCATAATGATTAATAATTCAACTTGAGGTGCTTGATCACCTAATCAGTAGAATATATGCAGGATTAAAATACATATTTCCCCAGCCTATGAAAATGCAAGTCAATATACAACAAATGAAAAATCAAGGCATAATACAACAACTGAAAAAGAATTCAAGTCAAAATATCATACATGTTTCTAAAAATACTGTGTATTCGCATCCATCATTAATGAAATATCGGGCTTATTAGGTGAAAATTATTACCGATTAACTCCCAATTCCGCTATAGAAAAACCTCAGTCAATTTCTAATGCAATGTCCCCCTCAAAAAAACAACAGGGCACGCAAGGATTAAACCTTACATCTGCAGAATAAAGTAATTCCCCTATACTTGGAACAACAACAATGCAGACTCTAGGATATGCAAGCTCCAACGAGGTGGGGGAGGTGCTTGAGCTACAAGATTAGAAGCGTGCAATCATGTGAGCAAAAAAAATGGAACATTTCTTAAAATGGAAACCCTTCCACCTGAGGTTCCTTTTTTTTCTTCTTTGTATTGCAGTGATTGTTTTGGGAATCCAAACAGGTATTTAGTATACCTGTTTCGGCTAACTAGTTTTGATCATCGACCATGGTGAAATATAGTTTCGTCTATTATTAAACATCTATTATTCATGTATCTACTATACCGGAAGTTGATATGAGTGCAATGAAACACCAGGACCCCTATGAATAGGAGGCAATTTCAAGCATTAATAAATCATTAATAAACCCTAATAGCAGCTGATGCATTTTCCAGATAAGAGGCTATTGGCTTCTAGGTTTTTTTATCATTTGTTTTTGTAATTTGTTTTTGTAATTTGTTTTTTGCCTTTTTTTTTTTTTGTCATTTTTTTGCTATTTTTTTTGTCAGTTTTTTGCTATTTTTTTTCCGTTTGCTTTTTTTTTTTCCGTTTGCTATTCTTCATTAACTTCTCTTTGCTATTAGATTTTGCAACCTAAAATTTTAACAATAAAGCGTCGTTTGCTTCAATGCTGGTGAACGAATCTAGTTAAGTTTACCTGAAATTACTACAAAGAGATCATTAGTAGGCAAAAGTAAGGGCACTAGTAGAGACAATGGAGAGTGAAAAACAACAAAGTCCTCTCGAGAGACCCCAAGAAATGTAAATAAGTAGCGAATAGGGACAAAGACGAGAAATAGAAAAGATACATGCCAAACCAGGGACCGTGCATGGCAATATACATTAAATTTTTGGATATGTGTATGTCTAGGAACAGGTGAGGGTTTCAACAAACTAGATTAAAAAACATACATGTAGCGGGCGAAATCTAAAAATAACAAATGAGATGTTTATATTTATACTTGCCAAGTGACGAATATGGAAGCCAACAACCCTCCGCGACGTCACGATTGCTATGTAGGAGCAGTATCTTATGAAATTGGTATAGCGCCATTTCTTTTTATAGTCGGCCCCGACGCGAAATGCTTGCTTTTGTGTGCTGCAACAATAACCAGTTTAGAGCACCGTGACGTAATACAAACCCTTTCCTTCTTGGCTGCGAGCCTTTTACTATAGCAAAAGGCGAGTTTAAGTATAGAGATACGAAATAACATGGGCGGGAAGAATTGCACTTGTGGGCGGACACAGAATTCAAAAATCCGGCTATATAAAGAGGAGAGAAGTGCCCTCTAAGTCGTTTTTTTTTATTATCATCAACAACAACTATTACAATGCAATTCTCTACTGCTATTACTCTCGCTTCTTTATCCGCTGTTGCTTTGGCCAACTACAAGAACGTCACTACTGTTACCACTGACGTTACTGTTACCGACTACACCACCTACTGCCCAGAACCAACCACTGTTACCCTTACCACCTGTGTCTCTGACATTTGTGCCCCACACACTGTCACCATCACCGAGCCAACCACCGTGACTATTACTGGTGAATGTCTCGTCCCAACCACCGTTACTCAAACTCTTTCCCACACCACCACTTCCACCATCTGTGATGAATGTAAGGAAACCAAGACCCCACCAGTTGAACCAACTGTCCAAGAAGGTGCTGGTAACAAGAACGCTGTTGGTGCCATTGCTGGTATCGCTGCCGTCGCTGCTGCTTTGATTTAAGTATTGTATACATAAATTATTATTCGGGTTGCGTAAATATCAATAAAACGCTTGTTTTACTTTAATTGTAGTTTGTTTACATATATTGTAGGGTTTATTTGAAAGATACTTTGAGTTTAGAAATGATTTCACTAGACTGAATCCTGGAAATTGCTCTCTGGTGATGCATACTGAAACACGCAATATATTTTTAAACTTCCAGCAAACTGGTAACCACTATTACCTTTTTGATATTTAACAATTTGTGCATTGACACAAACACAATACCGAAAAGAAACATCCTTGTCTCGAAAAACTCTAATGTGCACCCCTTTAACCCCCTTTCATAAGGTGTGTACGCGTAACACGTTTCATGACTGAACGGAAGGATTCTCTTTTTTCATATCGGTAATTCGTTATCATTTCATGTATCACACAGCCTTTCAGCACCTGCAGCTTTCTTTTACCTTTTTTTTTGTGTTTTAAACTAAAAATCGTTTTTTTATTAAAGAATTGTTGTCCCATCAAGCTGATGGGAAATTACTATGTAAACACTAAAAAGAAAACATGTTTTGAAACACGCAATGTTCTAAAAACAATTCGTATTTTGAAGGTAAACCGCCATGTGGTCGCAACTGCTGCACCCAGTACTAATACCCCTTTGCTGGCATTTTGACACACTAATTGCACCTCTTGTCGAATAATCTTTCCTTCTATTATAACCCAACAAACTAATTTGCAGAATAATTTTGCCAAAGAGCTTCAAAGCTTATTCAAACTAATTATTAGTCAATCCGTTATATTAATGTTTAATAACTGAGATCAAGCCGAGGTTTTTCTTGTTTTTATTTTAATCTCTCCACCACTCCAAGTCGTCTCACAGCCGCAGAATGGGCAACTTCTGGCTTGATTCGGAAGCTTGCACTTTCAAAGTGTGCAGAAAGATACAATCTCAATGCTTGGCGTTGAAATTTCTTGTTTGTTAGTAAGAGTGGGTGGTTCCAATCAGAAACGTTGAGTTAGAAATACACGGCTATTTGTCCTTTGGTGATAAGACAAATAGCGTTGAATCCCAAAAAGAGTTGCAAATTACATGGAGACTTATGACAAAGATCATGCACCACTTGCATGGAGACTCAAGTTTTTACAAAGATTATACAGGATTAATTTTTTTTTAAAAGAAACAGACTCTCTATAAACGCAACTTGAAGTAACGCTTCTCAGCTTCACCCAAGTAAAGTTTCTTCAACTTTGCACCCAAATCCGGAATCTCATCTCTATGTTCCAAGGCGACATCCCCAACCTTTTTCAGCATCAACTTGAGTGCAATTTTGCACTCCAAACTGGCAGTGTCACGGGCAGTAGGGATGATATCAAGAAGTAAATTGATACTTTCCAAGCTGACATTTTGCAACAATTTGATATACTCGTGATAGATCCCAGCACCGCGGTTCCAATCAGCAACCCCGCTGGATGAAGGGAATTCGTCAATCAATGAAACCAAATCATAATTGATTTCGTCGTTATTCGCTATCACAGCCTGCGGGCCGAGTTTTTCTGAAATGGTATTGTGTGCCTCTTTCCACATCTTTGCTCTAATGAGCGCCCTACACTGACCCCAAAAGTCCCCGGATGCTTGTTTATCAATAGCGTCAGCCTCGTCAATTAAACTTCTAGGAATCTTGAATATCTGAACCAACTCTTCTTCATCCTTTTTGATAAACTTGATATTCCGAATGATCAAGTTGCGCAAAGCTTGTCTAACCTCTTCCTCGTCACTCAAGTGTGAGTAAACATAAATTGCATTCTTCCAAAAGCCAACTCTTTCTAAATATTTACCAAAACAGGCAGTTGTATGGTCAAAACTTTCAATGCGTTCTCCATTTTCTTTAAGAACAGTAAGAAACAACCATTGCAATTTGATATTCCATGCAGACGAAATGGTATCAATCTTGGCGGTTTCACTATTGTTTAATTGGTTATACAATGATAGTATGTCCAATATAACATTGGCTTCATCCGGCTTCCGAATGCTCGATACCAATTCAGCAACAGTCAATGAATTATCACCGTAAAATAAATGTAATGATAAGGCAAGATACCATGGTAATTTGGCAACTGATATCAACTCGTCGAAATCCCCAGTCAAAATACGATAAATTTTGGCGAGTCCAGCTGGGACAGAGTTGGAACCACTGGATATCCAGTCTTTCAACTGATTCACAGCCAAGCCCTTCACTGTAGGGTTGTTTGAGTCAGCCACTGTTATAACCGATGCAATGTGGGAGTTTCTAGACTCCAAGGCAATCTCAACGGCTCCTTCCAAATTACCTGCAATCATCTCAAGAAAAACACGTTCCAAGGGGTCTGTGTTGGATGAATACATTTCTTGGATGCTTGGTCTGATGTAGAATTTGAGCCATTCACCAAACACATTTCTGCTCTGTATCACAGCAAGTCTTCTTGATTGGTCGGGGTCAACGGTAGCCATGATGTTGGACGAGTCAAACAACGCAGAGGCCAACTTCAACGCTTGCTCCTCTTCTAAGTCCAATGGAGTATCCAAATTCTTCAAAAACTCGGAGAATTCTTGCTTGCGGACCAGTTCAACTCTTGGGAACTTGTTATCACGTAACAAGATTGCAGAGTTGCTTACAAGCACGTCAATCATTTTTGCAATTCCATCTGTGTTGAGTTCCTCCTCTATGATCTCATCCTCCACTACGGACTCCAAGTCATTGCTCTGTTGTTTCTGGGTAGATTCGTTGTTGAATTTAGCAAACAAAATGTCGTCCACAGACTTGATGTCGAGTTTGGTAGCTTGTTCATGTGTCAATGGATTCAACGCCGAAGTCATATCGTTTGCTAGCTCTAGTTGCACAAGCCAATCTCTGGACACGGGAAGTGTCAGTTTGACGTGGATAGTGTCAAACACAGCCTCGTGTAATATTTCAGGCTCATAAGCCTTTTCGTTGACTATTTCGTTTAAATCGGTATCTTGAGGGAGAACACTCACGATTTGTTTTAAATAGTCGAGGTTGCCGTGATTAAGATTTTTTGTAACAACACGCGAGTTGAACGCATTGAATTCATTTCCAGCAACATGCAAGGGTTCGTTGCTTTCAACCATCTCCTCTTCCCCCTCCTCCTCCATGGCAACATCAGAATCCTTATACTCGCTCAATCTCAAGGCGATTTCCTGGGAAACCAAATCTCTTTTGATCAGAAGCGGAGAGTCCTCTTGTCTAAGATCAGCTAAAAACCCACCAGGAACACCAGCCAGTTGTTGTGCATACATTTGTTTTTTGATCTCACGATTCAACGTGTCGCTTTCATATATTCGCAGGTATTCAAGCAAGGACTCTTGTTCCTTTGCGTCCTGCTTACGTTTTAGTTCTTTCAATAACTTCAAATTGCTGACACCATCCTGTTCTGAGATATCGTCAATGAGACCCCACACACTGAAATGCGTGACTTTGAAAACCCATTTCGATGTGATGGGATCATAAGTGACAAACTCAGAACCAACCTGCAGTTTCAAATATTTGATGAAATCGGAGTTTGACATTCCTGGATTTGGAGAAACTTGTTCCAATGTGATGGTAGCAGGCATATTGACGCCGAACCCCATGGGTTCCTCCAGCTCCCTGCCTTCTTCATCCACATTTTTTTTCGTGTAAAAGTACTTTCTCCCAATCTCGAATTTTGTTCCAAAAAGTATTTTGTTTAGTCTCACTGAATCCCTCTTTGCCTTGGAGACACAGTACGAGAGATCGACAGGGTAATCATAGGCAATTTGTCCATAGCCAATACGACCAATGATGAAGTTTTCCAACTTAGATATGGTTTCGAGATCCAAGGCTTCCAACTCCTTGATACTTGGAGAACACCAGTAGCCATCGTTTAGAGTCACGTTATCTACATCGTCAATCTTGAGTTGTTCTGGAGCTGCTTGTTCTCTTTCCGCAGACACATGTTTGAGTTCGGACTTTATGTGTTCTTGAATGTCCACCTCTATATCTTCGTCGTCATCCAGATCGTTATTATCGTCAATCACCAATTGCATGGATGATCTCTGCGCAATTCTCTTGCGTTTGGCAGTAAGCACCTTATTTGCATTGATCAAGTGGAAGTTTAACGGCTTCAGTTTGATGATTAATTTTTTGACGCTCCCAACACCCCTGGCGGTGTATGTTGTACGTAATGACTTTCCGGGTTTCTTCCTAGTTAAAGGCACTTTGTTTGAGTAGTCGCTTGCCGTGAAAAGACCCTTGATGGAGCTGATACCTGTCGAAGGCGCACGAAGTAGTCTAAGCGTACGCCCGAGCTTACTGAGCAATGACGATTTTGGTTGACTCTTGACTGATGCAAACGGTTTCTTATCTTTCTCTTCCTTTGGAAATAACTTTTGCGTGATCGAGCCAGGCATATCGGTGCTCGTGATGTTGGTTATCACAGAGTCATAATTGTATGGGTTTGCGTTTATGCTGGGGTTTGTTGTGCTATTTCCAAAAAGGTTTGAAGTTCCAGTCTGACCAGATACCCCCGAAGGTGCAGATAAACCTGTCGATGATCCAAATAAACCTGTAGCTGGTTGGGAAGATCCAAATAAACCGGTAGCTGGTTGGGAAGATCCAAATAAACCGGTAGCTGGTTGGGAAGATCCAAATAAACCGGTAGCTGGTTTGGATGATCCAAATAAACCTGTAGCTGGTTGGGAAGATCCAAATAAACTCGAGGATGCTGACGGTTTCGATGAGCCTGTGGAATTACCAAAAAGCCCCGCAGACGAGGTATTTGATGTCGATCCAAATAAACCTGTGCCTGTTCCCGTGGATCCACCCGCCACACTATTACTCTTCGTGTTGCCAAACAACCCAGAGCCCATCGCGTTTGAACCACCTCCAACACTACTATTAGCAGCTGATCCACCAGTGAGGTTGCCGAAAAGTGCACCACCAGCACCGGGAGCACTTCCTTGGCCAGTACCGCCAAAAGTACTGCCAAAACCTCCCGACTTGTTCCAATTGTTGGATGAAAAGGAAGCCATGTTGTGGTTGGTGTTTTTTTTTTTGTTCACTTTTTTGGTGCGACAGTCGAAACGATTGTCGCCATGTTTAGCGTTCTTTTACGGTGTAGTGATTATAGCGAGAAATTGTATGATAGTGAGAAAAATGATAGCGAGGAATTGTAGACAATAGTGATGACATGTAGGGTATAATGATTGTAGTGATGACATGTAGGGTATAATGATTGTAGTGATGACATGTAGGACATAAAGATTGTAGAGAAATAAGCAATTATAGCGATTCACAGAGTATAATGATTATAGCGAGAAACTAGCGATTACAGCGATGATATATAATGAATATAGCGAGATGGGAAAATAGCGAGATGGGAAAATAGCGAGATGGGAAAATAGCGAGATGGGAAAATAGCGAGATGGGAAAATAGCGAGATGGGAAAATAGCGAGATGGGATAATAGCGAGATGGGATAATAGCAAGAAGGGATAATAGCGAGAAAATGTAGGGAGTTGAAGTGATAGCGATGTGAGAGATTCTATGGTTGCATACATGGAGACGTGAAATTGAATATTCATCTGACTAGAGAATTATCTACAATAGGGTGCTATGAATAAAACGTGAGATCCATGGATACATTACCTGGGTACACCGAGACCTAAGCGATCAGCAACATTAATGAATAGATTGAGTATAAAAAAGATTAGACGACTGTGGAAGTGAAATAATAATAGGGTTTAAAGCATTAACACTGACTTCGATTGACTGAAAAGAGTAAAGTGGAGTGGATATATATTCATTCGAGATCTACTAGAGAGACCGAGCAAACCTGAACCTGAATCAGGTTATCCAGGCTATTCCGAACCGAAAATCTCCGATTGCATACACTAGGTGCGTATTGTTAAGCAAGATGGAACGCCATGAAAATTGCATCTGCCATCGGCAACTCTCCAGCCAAGTATATCTCCATCAGAAAAACCTTGCCAAATCAGAGCCTTATTCAGCTAGTTGCTCGAACAAGCTTTATATTGAAAATCTGGAACCAAAAATAGAAAATCTGGAACCCAAAGCAGAAAGTCTGGAACCTTATGGAACCTGAAACCTCTTAAAGCTCTGGAACTCTGGAACTAAGCTTACAGTCACCAGAAACTATGAACAAACTAACCATAAATATCAGGAACTAAACCCAATCTCAATTACAAACTCTTGTCTGTACGATTGCAAATGTTTCTGCGCACAAACCAAAAGACTCGAGTATTTGGGGACGGAATGAGGGTGCAATATTGAACCAAGTAGCCACAGTCAATGGAAGTAGTATTACCTTCGGCAACCATGGAGGTTATGGTGAAATCCGGCGTAGCAAGTGAGTGGATAGTTTAACAAGCTAATATACAAGCATCAACAAGTCGAACTCACCAAATCTGCAAAAGCACCCTACCAAAAAGACGAATGCTCTGCAAAAGCACCCTACCAAAACACAAATGCTCTGCAAAAGCACCCTACCAAAAACACACATGCTCTGCAAAAGCACCCTACCAAAAACACGAATGCTCTGCAAACAGAAATCACCGTTCCACCCCCTTTAGCTTTAGTAAAAGTTGACTGTTTTTTTTGGTTATGTGCTGCACATCTGCATGGAATCACCGAGAGTTAAAGTCTTGGTGTAGAAAACTGGATGGTATATATAGTAGTCAATATCCATACTCCCCGCCCCCTCGATCAATTGGGTGATTTTTTTAATATAGAAAATGCTGATTATCGGTTCGATTTATAGATTCTTTAGGATCTCATTCAGGGTCTTTTTGACCACATTAAAGTATTTCACTGTTGGAACCGTTTTTCAGAGTGAAAGCACGATAAGCTCGTTGAAGGCGACAATATTTTTGAGTATTATCCAGAGTACTGATTTGCTGGTTCATGACATTCCAAAGCAGGAGACTGTTGCAGAGCATTTTCAAAGTCTCAAAAGCACCTTTGGTCACCTTGATCTGTACGGTGAGGAATACACTTCTGTGAAGCGCAAGGACTTGGTGAATTCCTACTGGCTTGTCAAGGACCCCAAAAGAAGCACCAGCGATCCCATTTTGTACTTTATCCATGGCGGTGGGTTTTTGTTGCAAATGCAAGAGGTTCACACCGTTGCTCTTGTGAACACTTACAAGGCATTGAAGAAGAGAGGAAAGAAGGTTTCGATTTTGGTTATTGATTATGACCTCACAGTTGATGGATCGAAGTTCCCCACCCAGTACAATCAATCGACTTCAGTTTACGAGAAGTTGATTGAAGAAGGGAACAACAATATTGTTCTTATTGGCGATTCTGCTGGTGGCCATTTGGCGTTGAATGTGGTGCAATACTTGTTTGACAGACCGCAAGATGCCCCGCGTGGGTTGGTTGCCATTTCGCCCTGGATAGACTGTGTTGCTGAAAAGAAGGGATCCTTTGTCACAAACGAGTACTTGGATTATGTCGACCATAATGCAAGCATTTATCTCAGAAGAATGTACCTTGAAGATGACTCCCAAAAGAGCCTGCTGTTGATTAACATCAACAACAGCTTTGATAAGAAGTGGTTGAGCTCCCCAGTCATCAAGGAAGGGCGTATGTTATTGATCTACGGCGACAACGAAGGGTTCCTTGACCAGAACAGGGAGTTTGCTGAAAAGACAAACTACTTGGAAAAGTACCACACAAATGTGTTTGAGGAACCAAAGGGTATTCATGAGGGCTTTATCATTGAATCACTCGGTTATGGTGATGACTTGGATGCCTGGGAAAAGAGATACTCGGCTTCCAAGGTTATTGAGTTTTTGGATAACATCTATGCTTAAGTGGCTGTTGGTTAATAGGTATCTTTAATGAGGTTTTAGGTTTTCAATAATCCATGGTTGTGAATGTGTACTGAATTATTAGTGAATCCATAGTGAATCTATAATGAATCTATAGTGATCCATAGTGAATCCATCAGTGAATCCAATTATCAAGCAATGGTTATCTCATTAGTATTTAATCTCATCCCATTAGTCATCCCATTAGTAGTTCATCTCATTGGCAACGATCAAGGTCATCACTGGCAATGATCAAGGTCACTGGCAATGATCAAGGTCACTGGCAATGGTCAAGGTCACTGGCAATGATCAAAAACAATAGTCAATGACAGTGGTCCATGAATGTTGATTAGAGTTATAAATGGCCAATTTCAAATTTCAAGCCATTCAATCTAAATACAGAACATTATTGTAATTTGTTAACCTATATACTACTCCAACACACTCATTTTGATACAACCCTCCGCAGAGTACCAATACCCATCGAACTTTCTCAAGTTGCCCTTCATTGCATAAACCTTATTTGGAATTCCGATATCGATCAAATAATGGATTGTGTCGCCCAATTCCATCAAGCCATTTTTATAAGCATGTAAGATACCAATGATGGGCAAACCCATCAGGACACACCATTTCGATTCGATTTTAAGCGGGGATGTGGTGGTTCCGGAACCTCCATCAATACCACTGGGGATATCCAACGATAACACCTTTTGGCGTTGGCTGTGGTTACACCATTTGATCAAATCATTCACGACTGCGGTATCTTCCGCTGTGTAGAACAAATCGTCCAAATGCTCATCGTATCCCTGTAAAGCATCAACAATCAATTCGACCGGTGTATTAAGATCGTGGTTTATTATTTGAAGTAAGAGGGCAAAGTCGTGGGAGAACAACTTCCCGCCCGACTTTTCAAAGAGACGCAACTGGTTTGCAAACTCGGTGTCCGTTTCCTGGTTGTTTGAGTTGACCGTGAATGCTATCACACGGATCCCATGGTTTGTGAGATGCCTGCCGGTAGCAAGCGCACGTGCACCGCACCTGTTGCCACCAATCAAAAGAAGCACCAAAGGAGGCAAGTTGTGGTTTTTCTTGTTACTCAATCTCAGAGACCCGCCCAAAATGGTGTTTGTGATCAATTGGGATAAGAGAACAGCACAGTTTTCATTCATGATCAGTGCAGTCATGCCAAAGGACTCGATGGCAAAACGTTCAATCTCCAACAATTGTACTTGCAGGGCCAGTGTGATTGGTTGGTTCAACTGGTCAACGAGCTTGAGGTGGTTTTTCAACACTGGAGGAGGGGTAGCCAGTGACTCCAAGTCAATTCTGGACCCGGCACTAATACTGAATTTCTTACCAATGTTGTCCCAGTTATCAAGCTGTGCGTTCGCGGTAGTGGGGAGCACCATTTCGTCATTGGAGTACTTTTCCTTTTTGACCTTGTTGTGACCCACCAAACGGTCGTTGGGATCGACCGTGTCTTGCTGCTGAAAGCTTTTGAAAACAGACTTTTTGTCAAACATGGCCAAGTTGGCTTCGAAATCAAACTCTTGGCCGGTGCTCGATGGTGCCAATGGATCAGGACTGTTCCAACCTGTGCTATCCTTGTTAACCCCGGACGATGACACATTACCCTTGTTAGACCCAGAGGATGACATGTTTCCCGATGAGAACACTATTGCATCGTCAATGAGTGGCCTCACTTGCTTTTGCTGTTCGTTCAGGCCCTTCTTCTTGGGAACATGCAACACCTTCAAGTCCAAGATATCGCTCGCGTTGATACTACTTGATTGTTGGTTCCCAGACAACGTGATCTGGCGAGGATCAATGTGCACTATGGTACCGGACGACCGCGATCCGTTCTTTAAGGTTAAATCAACCTTGTAATTGAGGAATTCGGTCATGGTGGTGTTTGATTTTTTTTGATTTTCACATCACTGCGAGCCAGCGAGTCGCCACGACTTTGTAGTCGTGATTGAGATATTTCTCATTAGTTGTAGATACTTTGTAGCTGGAGCTCTGTGGATACTGTGTAGCTCTGTGGATACTGTGTAGCTCTGTGGATACTGTGTAGCTCTGTGGACACTTTGTAGATGTTGCTCTGAAATACTGTGTAACTCTGAAATGCTGTGTAACTCTGAGATACTGTGTAACTCTGAAATACTGCATAACACTGTAAATACTTTGTAGATATTGGTAAATAATATGGAAATACTATGTACTTTTTAGGTACTCTTCATACCAAGTTGTAATACTTTTTAGATACTCTTCATACCAAGTTGTAATACTTTTTAGATACTCTTCATACCAAGTTGTAATACTTTTTAGATACTCTTCATACCAAGTTGTAATACTTTTTAGATACTCTTCATACCAAGTTGTAATACTTTTTAGATACTCTTCATACCAAGTTGTAATACTTTTTAGATACTCTTCATACCAAGTTGTAATACTTTTTAGATACTCTTCAGATACTAAGTTGTAATACTTTGTAGGACACTCTGAGATACACTTGGAAATTTAAAAAGATGTATACAGAATAAATCACTGGATTTCTGAAATCGACTTGCCTAGACGATATATCTGGGGTACGAACACAACATGTATAAAACAGAAATCATTAGTAAAGCATTGTGCGAAACCTCTAAAGATCCAGGAATGTGAATGTATACTCAAGCATGCTAGTCAATGGGACTATCCTCTGGGAATTCACAATACTTTTCTCAATACTCATAAATCTAGTTTTCCAATTTAAGGGGAAGTTGAATTAATTGTTTTATTTGTACTCCTTCTAAAAAGATGTTTGAATGATTGTCGGATATTCGACAGACTTGGGGTGAGTCCTTTGTCTACTATTTCCACCCCAAAATTTCCTGTTATATAAGTCGACCTGATGTGTGCCTAGATACAGTCCGACTTATATGGGATCTAGGATCTAACGTAATCTAACAACCTATACGTTATAGCTATAGGGCTTACCTAATACTATCGGTAATCCCAGCTATAACAGGTACATATGAACTCCAGTTGAGACCTTCGGTCTACCGCTCTGTTCATCTTCAGGTGGGTAGACTCTGAAACGTGTTTATTAACAATATACCCAGTTTCTAAACTAACAGAAAACTAATCTTTCTATATAATCAATCGCACTTCATATAGACCAATTCCAGGAATCTTGCATATGCATGATTCTCTACATTGAGAAAGGCCGATTGCATACAACTTACATTGTTAGGGCGTGTGGTCTAGTGGTATGATTCTCGCTTTGGGTACCAAGTAATTGGTCGAATATGCGAGAGGCCCTGGGTTCAATTCCCAGTATGCCCCTACTTTTTGTTTTTGGCGTTTGTTTAGGCATTTGTTTTTGAGCAACGGGCCGGAACAACTTGGGGGATATGCATTCCGTGCTATCGAATCAATCTCGTAGATTGTTTATTATTGTCTTTGATCAAAGGCATCTCCGACCGTAGTAAAGCTAGATTATGGTAATTGACAACACATAGATTATTGGCAAAATTGTATGAGGTATGTTATAGAAAAAGTATAGAAAAAGTATAGGAGTTTATTATAGGAGTTTATTGTAGGAGTTCATTTTAGGAGTTTATTTTAGGAGTTCATTTTAGGAGTTCATTATAGAAGTATATTATGGAAGTACATTATAGAAGTACATAGAGGCACAGGCACATATTGCCATCTAATAGCGAGTTTTGAGGCAATGTACCGAAAAAAGTATACGCGATATGGCTGCGAAATACGGAATAACTCGTCAAAACACTTAAACAACCTGAAAAAATAGAGGATCCAGGAGCACACATGGTGCGGAGAGGCCAGTGGGTTCCAGTTGTGCCCAGAAGCTACCCAGGCGTATCAGACAACCCTCGCTTCCACGCTTTACGGTTTGATACTGATTCCACGCTTTACGGTTTGATACTGATTTCACGCTTTACAGTTTGATACTGATTCCACGCTTTACAGTTTGATACCGATTCCACGCTTTACGGTTTAAAATACTGTTTCCAGGCTTTACAGGATGAATGATACACTTATTCCACGCTTTACAGATTGCGATACTGATCGCTTTACAGGATGAATGATACTTCTTCCACACTTTACAGATCGCAACACTGATCGCTTTACAGGATAAATGATACTTATTCCACACTTTACAATTACAATCCTATACTGATGCTAATTTGCTCAACTTGGTAATCAGAACATCACAAACGGTAAAATCGGCACAACTAGCAATCGTACCCACAGACCACTCAGTTGCGGTCTCAGCAACTCCACTCTATACGCCTTAGAAACTTTTCAGTCACTATCAAATTGGCCAGTCACGAGTAAATTGTCCGACTGATCCGTATACCCGTATGCGATAAAACACACACCAGCACACAACCCAAAACAGTAAAACCACCCCTATAACGCCCGAAGCTCCGTCTCCACGACATTAGCTCACACATCCTCTCCAAACACATAACCTCTACACGACATCTACACTTGGATTCGTGACTAAAAGACGCAAGGGACACACAACAGGGGAAAAAAAAAAAAAAAAAAAATTTAACTGAAACCTATGAACAGCAAAAAAACTTATCTTTTTCTACTATAGTTGGATCAATGAGTAAAGTAAGCAGCAGGGAGATATTTCTTTACATTCCCAATTTGATTGGGTACTTTCGGGTGTTGACGGCGTTGATATCGTTTCTCTTTATGAAGACGAATCCTGTGTTGACGTATATCTTTTATGGTATTTCCGGGTTTCTTGATGCGTTTGATGGGTGGGCAGCACGTAAATACAACCAGGGTACCCGTTTCGGAGCGGTGTTGGACATGGTTACCGACCGTTGTGCGACTTCAAGCTTGATTGTGTACTTGGGCGTGATCTACCCTTCATACACCTTTATCTGGCAATTATTGATCTCATTGGACTTGGCCTCTCACTATATGCACATGTACGCTATGTTGCTGCTGGGATCCACAAGCCACAAGAATGTCGATAAGAAGCAACTGAAAATCTTATCCCTTTACTACAACAACAGAAACGTGCTCTTTTTTGTTTGTCTCATCAACGAATTGTTCTACGTTAGCTTGTACTTGCACCACCATGACTTTTTTTGGTTGGGGACTGTCATGACTTGGTTCAGTGCTCCTATCTGGCTCTTCAAGCAATTCGCCAACGTCATCCAGTTGAAGTCGGCCGCTCTCATCTTGGCTAACATGGATGCTGAGGATCACTCAAAGAGAGACTCAAAACTGCAATAGATCTTTAAAATTCTATGTTTAGTTTTTTAATCAACTTTTCACTTCTGTATTCATGTATTGTTTCTATTTTCTGTCTATATTCTTGTGATTTAGAGTGTCGCTTGGTCGATTGGTGGATTCATCGTTTCGTCCACTCGTTTTGCCAATTGGTTTGTCGTTGGTTTGTCGTTGGTTTGTCAATTGGTTTGTCGTTGGTTTGTCAATTGGTTTATCCGTTGGTTTGTCGTTGGTTTGTCAATTGGTTTATCCGTTGGTTTGTCGGTTGGTTTGTCAGTTGGTCGTAAATCCTTTTGTCGAATCTCAGCTTTCGACTTCTATACAATTTTCAGTTAGCTTTCAGCTCTATATTTTTCATCTTATGCTATTGATGTTTTCGGTTCTATTGTTCTTTTATATGTTACATGCTATTTTCAGTTATGCTATTATTTCATCATTTCTGTGTCATAATCTCTTCAGGCTATCTCCAGGATATCTTCAGACTATGCTTAGATTATGCTCAGACTATTTTGAGGCTATTTTTAGGATATGTTTAGGCTGTGCTTAGGTGATGTTACGGCTAGCTCAGTCTAGCTCAGTCTAGCTCAGTCTATTCTATATTCTCCCCTCTACCCTTCGTTTAGCTAACCTATACTCATCATAAAACTCCTCAACCACCTTGGTATTACCAACAGATAAAACTTGCGGCATGAACTCACCCAATAAATTAAAAACCTCCACAACCATACTTTTTTCCATCTGATTCATTATTCTAACAAATATTAACACTCCTTCATTAACAACAGTCTTGTACTTTAACTGCTTGGCCTGCTCAATCACTTTGATAAGCTTTATAATTCCCTTACGGTAGTTGCGCGTATGGTTATAAATCTTACACTTGAGTAGATTCAACCTCAAAAAGTAGATGGACGACAAGTCCTTGCTGTATTCTTCAATTAATCCGAGAGCTTTGGAATAGTTTTGCAAACACATTTCATTTTCGACATACAACAACACAAGTTCATTCCTGATATCCAATTCGGTGATTGAGTTATTGAGGAGGGTACTGATCAACTGAGCACTGACGTTATGCTCACCTGCGCACATGTATTCTTTGATTCTGATCATCACCAGGCGCAATTGGAACGAGTTGAATACAGAATGGTTATTCTGTAACACCACTGAAAACTCCGATTCAATAGCATCCAACACATGGCGCAACTGAGCCAATTCGTTTGAATGGATCTTTTGCGAAAACTCGTGTTTGAGCTTAATCATCAATCTATCCATTGGCTTGGACGAGAGTTCCATCGCTACTTCATGGTACAACTCGCCAAGCAACCCCACACCAATGCTGTTCCAAACAATGGACTGCATTTCACACGACTTGACAAATGAAGACGAGTTGATGTCGTGAAGCGAAATGTATGTGGCCTTTAGTAATGTTTCGAAATAATTTTCATAACCCCCACCACCATTCACTAGCTGCAATGTCTTAAAGTTGTAACTCATGGCGTATAACAGCAAGGACACCAGTTGTGACTTTTGTACCAAGAACGAAAGCAATTGGTCTTCGGTATTGGAGTTGAAGAAACTGTACAAATTCCAAAGCTCTGGTTTATTTTTCATAAAGTTGAATAGCCACGACAAAATGTATGTGAGTGTCAGGTTATCTTTGTTTTCACGGGCAACTGAGATTGCCTCTTCGATGGAGTCGATGGCACGTTCGTTTTCGCCAAAATACATATGGAGAGATGCCTTTGATATCAACGCAAAGTGATAAAAGTACTTGGAGTTATTTGAAACCATGTAATCAAAGTATTGGTGTAAACTTTCAAATGCTCCATTGTAGTTGGATTCGTTCAAGCACTCCAAATATCGAATGTAGTGATACGAGGGAAGGTTGTTAAAATTGATATTCTGTATCAGGTGCATTGACGAGCTCGTGGCCATAAGCGTCATCACATGTTTCAAGTGTTTTGGGGTGGGGGTACCAAAACTCTCAAGAATCACAATCTGGCGGTCCAAGAGCGTTTGCAAGTCGTGTTTGGACACGGGGATAAGGGTGGGCTCGTTGGGCCCGTGAGCACTTTCCGAAGGAGTGAAAGGCTCCGTTAGCCGATCAGCCAACTTGGAGGTTATGTGCTTGAAGAATTCCTCATCTGGCGATTGTTCCTGAGATGCCATGCCTCCCATGCCCATATACTCTTGGTACGCCACTTGTCTGTATTCAACAAACAGCGTGTATAACAAAAACACCTCATCAAACTTGAGGAGCTTCATGGCCGTGGCAATCTGGTAGGTAAACTTGCCCAATATGGATCGCAGAGAGAGCTTGCGTGTGTTGTCTGCGTAGATCACAGACGGCCCCACAATTGTATTATAAACCTTGGAAATCTTCGAATCAAGTGCTTCCACCAGATCAATGCTCCAAAGCTGCTTGAGCAAGAGCCCCTTCGTCTGAGGCGCTCCCTCCATCTCACGACACAAGTCCAAGAGCGTGGGCACAACAATCAACTCATTCTCTTGGTACACCGAATCACCGCTGATTAACAGCACCAACACACTCAATGTCCGGTACTCACTCACAGGCTGTTCATTACAGTAGATATCAATAAGGAATATAAGGGCTAGTTTGTGTGGAGTGATGTCTTCGGTTAGTAGAAGCTTTCGGTCCAGATTCATTTGTTGTTAGAAAATTTGTTGATCTCACCAATTGGCTCATGCAACACCAGAAAAAGTTGACTGGTAATAACAAGACTAGTAATTATATGATATGGAACATTATGGATATAGCAAATAAAGTTCGATTAGTAGAGATTGTTTTAGAGGGCTGTTTACAGGTAAGATGGGTGATATTTCTTGTAAAGCTGTAAAGGTGTGAGTGTGCGTGAGTGTGTGTGAGTGTGTGTGTGTGAGTGAGTGTGTGTGTGCGTGAGTGTGTGTGAGTGTGCGTGAGTGTGCGTGAGTGTGAGTGGGTGTGAGAGAGTTTGAGAGAGAGTGAGTGTGCGTGAGTGAGTGTTAGTGAGTGCAGAGTTTGACTGTGAGTGTTTGGCTATGAGTGTTTGAGCGTTGTGAGCGTGACAGTAAGTCAATGTAAGCACAAGTCAATGTAAGCACAAGTCAATGGAAGTACAAGTGAACAAAAGTGACAAGAGCAACAGCGAACAACAGTGCATAACGGATTAGGTAGTAATAGGATAACTGAATAAGCAGTAATATGAGAGAGCTACAGTATTGAAGTTATGATGAGTATATTGAAGTTATAATGAGTATATTGAAGTTATAATGAGTATATTGAAGTTATAATGAGTATATTGAAGTTATAATGAGTATATTGAAGTTATAATGAGTATATTGAAGTTATAATGAGTATATTGAAGTTATAATGAGTATATTGAAGTTATAATGAGTATATTGAAGTTATAATGAGTATATTGAAGTTATAATGAGTATAAAAAACTAGGAACATCAACTACAAAACTGCTATACTATGGTTACTCTTCATCAGAATCACCGCCAACATCAATCTCCGGCATTTCAAAATCAGAATTGTCATCTTCTACTGACTCTTGGACAGTGGCAGTTTGATAGACTGGTTGGAGGGTTTTCGATTCTGGATTCGATTCCTTAGGTGGATTCAATTCCTTAGGTGGATTCGATTCCTTAGGTGGATTCAATTCCTTTGGTGGATTCGATTCCTTTGGTGGATTCGATTCCTTAGGTGGATTCGATTCGTTTGGTTCTGGATTCGAAGCAAACTCCAAGACAGTTCCCTTCAATTCAGGCTCAACGAAAAGCTTGGTTGAATCAACCTCAACCATAACCGTATCCTTAGGAATACTGAAAGTGTCAGAAACACCCGAATAAACGTCAACATTCATCTCATTATTCTCGTTCTTGTCATTATTCTCATTCATCTTTCTTCTCTTTGGAGAAGATTCTTCTTCTTCTTCTTCTTCCTCCTCATACTGATCCAAGTTAGGAACTTTGATATACACTGGCAACGGTGGGAAACGGGGATTGTTGAATACACTCAACAACGGGTCGTTTGGTAACAAAGAGGTGATGATTGGCAAAAGGGAAATCTTTTCGAATCCGGGGTTCAACACCGCATTGACAAGAAGGTCTCTTAAAGCACGTGGAACAGCGTTTTCGTTGTTATAATGCTTAGCATTGACGGTTTCGATAATCAAGTAACGCATGATTTTGTAGTGTTGGGTTGGAGGTAAACTGAGTTTGGTGATGACCGCATTCAAGAACCCACGCACGGAGCGCACAGTGGCCAGCGGGATTGATTGAATGAAAAGATGCTGGTGGGAAAGCAAATCAGCCAATGGTGCCGAAGATCCCTTCTTTTTCTTGCTTACAGCAACCTTGACTGGTTCCTCGGTTCTGGGCTCAACCAACATCAACGCAGTGTCCACAAACTTCAACATGCTGGTGTTGTCGTGTAAGCTGGAAACCAAAGACAAGTATTTCTCAACGCATTGCAAAAGAGACACATTGAAGGATTCGTTGGCAATCAAGTCGGCATAGTCGTACTTTTTGTTCTTGAAGGGCAACAATGTTTCCAAAAAGGATAAGATTGTAGACAAATGAGGCAATAAGTTGCCTCTGTAGGTATCACACAAGGTGGACAACAAGTTGACTGCGTTTTGTTGGTTTTGTAGGATTGTGGCCTTGATCAAGGAACGGGCTTGGTCCTCATGGACATCGTACTTGAATGACATAAACTTGAGGTTGATGGAGCAGATCACTTCGGTCAAAACCACAATCTGACCAAGTGGAACCTTGACATTGAATGTGGTTTCGCTAGAAATGTAGGCCTTTAACAAATTGAGCAAAATGTCAATGTTCCTGGAAATGTCAAGAATCGATGTTGGGTTATTCAAATCAATGTTCAAACTCGACAACAAGGCGGACTTTTCGCCTTCGAATCTTGGCAACTTGTTAAGCAATCTACTCAAGTCGTTGTCGTCGTTGATGTTCAAGAATTCGGAGTAAATGGACAAGATGGAAACCACTTCCTTGATGATGTTATTCACATCACGTGCCCAGTGTTGTTCTGGTCCGTTGGTATCATCCGACTTCTCGATCACAGGCAAAATGCTTAACGTGGTGAAAACAGCCTGGGACACGGCAACAGGGTAGTTTGAAAACTCCAGAGTGTTCATCATCGTGATGAGCTTGGCCTTGAGCTTGTTTGCGAACGGACGGAACGTGGTGGAGTGGTTCACAATATACACACGCAAGGAGCGGAGCACAAGCAACGGGTTATAATGCAACTTGTCGAAATATAACCCAAGTAAGGTGGACAACTTGGGAGTCAAGATCTCTCTCGTCAAGGTGGGCTTTCCTCTAATCTTACTGGCCATGTAGTTTAATGTGTCCACTGTAGAGTTGAACACCTTACGGTCAATCGTCTCGTTGTACGCATCCAAGTTCTTCAACAATTGCTCCAAGATAACAGCTCCTTCGTTGGCTAAAATATCGGCACTGTCAACAAGAACCCTAAGAATCGTGGTCCCACACCATTTGTTAAATGCAACTGGTGATCTTGCAAGATTCAATGTTCTTGAAACCAAGTGTTTGCTTTCGGACTTGCTAAGTAAGGGAAGACACGAGTGGAGGTTAGATAAAATAGGAAGAACCAGCTCGGGCGCTTGCTCAAGCTGCTTTAAGATTACTCCAATGGGAAGCATGTTACTTTTTCAAACTTTTCGATTTTCAATTTTCCTCTCTCACTGTTTTGAATGCGAATAACAGTCTCCATGGAATGTGTATAATGCTTTATAAAGTATTGAGACTGGAGAGTAGTGGGAATAGTTAGGATTAGAATATGGAAGATTGTGGATACGTGAGGAGTGTAGAGATGAAAAGATGAAGAGATGAGTTGTGATGCGCAGCGATGCTCTGCGATGCGATGAGCATCGCAATTTTCGTTTGGCTGTACAGATAATCAACTTTAAACTTCACTCTTAAACATGAATTCATAAACCCATGATCTTTTAAATCCATGAATTCTACTCAAGACTCTTAAACATGAATTCTACTCAAGACTCTTAAACATGAATTCATAAAGCCATGATCTTTTAAATCCATGAATTATACTTCAGGTTCTTAAGACTTTACTTCAGACACTAAAATCTATAACTCTCATAAACTCTTCGCCATGAACTCATAAACTATAACTATTAACCATGAACTCTTAAACTAACTCTTCGCCATGAACTCTTAAAGTAACTATTAACCATGAACTCTTAAAGTAACTATTAACCATAAACTCTTAAAGTAACTATTAACCATAAACTCTTAAACTAACCATTAACCATGAACTCTTAAACTAACCATTAACCATAAACTCTTAGGCTAACTATTAACCATAAACTCCAGGAATTCTACTTTAGACTGATCGGCTGAAGAACAAACCACTATAACGCTTCTCATATATGAGGCTATGAAATGAAGAACCCGTAAAATAACTCTTGCGTTCCATTGCCCATATGCTCTACACTCTAGATAATGAAAATGTATATTAATGAATGAGGAAACGGCCAGACTCTCGTTGCAAGGCAACCGATTAAAGAATTAGACTAAAGAGTTACCTACAATACATTGTCCAACAATCCTTCGAAACCAAAAGGTTCGTACAAGGTACCTTCACCAACAAAGAACTTGGACATGGCCTCGACCCAGTGTAATCTCAAGGAATGCAACATTGCGGAGGTACCTTCCATGATGACCAAGATAACGACAGTCAAGGTGAGCCACATGGCGAAGAAGACGACTGTGACAAAAGTACCCATGATACCCGTGGTACCAAATGCGTTTTGAATGGTCATAGTCCACAAAACTGACGACAACTGGGCGTGTGCCAACGACAAAGCCCACAATCTCAAGTACGATGCGGTGTGAGACACACAGTTGAGGCAGAATTCGATAGTGTGGATCACTTGGTGGATCATGATATCACCCAAGTTGTGATCCTCGTGTTCCTCATCGTCATCGTGTTCCTCGTGAACCTGTTCGATTTCGCCCACGCTGGCCAAGGCCTTGTATTGCGCTTCCTTGTCGAACTTTCTCTTGAAGTAGAGCGGCTTCACAAGCAACAACCAAGGAATACAAATCAAGGCGACAACCAAAAGGAATAATTGCACCAGAGCCTGACCAGAGTATAATGGTTCGGCAACGGTACCTGGGGACAAAAACATCGAGATCAACATGTTCAACAATCCTGGCGGTTGCTCGCCAATGGCAAACCAATCAACAGTCCACTTGTAAACAATACACAAGGACAAGTAACCGAAAATACCATGCAAGAATAACAAACCTGGAATGAAGTTACCGACAACGTCGATAATAGAGTTGAAGTTCAAGTAGTTGACGAGGGAAAAGGTGTACGAGTAGGACATGTGCAAGTAACCCATTAAAATAGACAACTTCATCTTGTAAGAGTTAGAAAACAAGAGCGCATTGTCGGTTCCATGCCATGCAGAGTCCAAACCAAACACATAGGTTCCAACCTTTGTGGCTTGCACGGATTCGCCAACCGTGAAGTTCTCTGGCCACTCCCAACCAGACTGGAACAAGGTCATGGACTTGGAGAAGATATCGTTATACAAGAACCCGGTGTACATGGAGAAGATACCCATCAAGAGTAAAATGTAACGACCGGTGAAGGCCATGTCGAAGATCTCATCTCTCTTCATGGCACCAATCTTCTTTTCATTGTACACCAAGGTGGCGGCTGCGAGGGTCAAGATGAAACCGTGGCCCAAGTCACCAAACATGATTGCGAACATGAATGGGAAGGTGACGATGGTGGCCAAACCCGGGTTGACTTCACGGTAACTGGCAATACCATAGGCGTCACAGATGCTTTGGAAGGCAGCGGTAAACTTGTTTGTACGGTGGAAAGTTGGGGGTGTACGGGAGGTTTCCAAAACATTGATGATTGTGTCGGGCAAAGATACGTTTGTTTCGGTGAATTCCTTGACGCTTCTAGTCAAGGTAGAGATTTCATCTGTTGGGATCCAACCTTCACCCACCAACGTCTTACGGGAGTCATCGTAGTCACATTTGTTCATAGCTTGGTAAACAACCTTTTCTCTGGCGATCACCTCCCACCACTTGGCCAAGTCCTTGGAGATGGCAATCAATTCGGAGTCGAGCGTGTTTTCGGATTGAGACACAATTGTTTGCAAGTCATTCAACTTTGAGTTGACTTGTCTCAATTGGTTCAAGCGAAGGGCGCTGGAGGACTCGACATGGTAAATGTTGGCATCCAAGGACTCGCAGATTCTACGGATACGGTCTGAAACCAAAGTACCGTGAGCAAAGATGATAAACGAGCTCTTTTCGACAAACTTTTGAGTTTTCAAGTCAAAAACTGGCTCGTCGAGTTCTTCAGTGTGGAAGTACAAGTTACCACGCAACACTCTCCACAATATTTGTTGTAAAGTGGCCACCTTTTCACGGGAAATGACACCAGAGATAAACGGGGACGATGAGGATTGTTCTTCCAAGTCACCTGAAGATTCATGGGACACCTGGTGGGTGTTAAAAAAAGTGTTAACACTTTGGATCGTAGCCCTAGACTGCTTGAGGTCAGCTTGTCTTTCGTACAAGCTTTGGGTAGAGTCGAGGAGGGATTGGACTCTAACCTCTAATAATTGGGCGTCCTCGGCCAACTCGTCGATTTCGGACTGGGCAACGTTGGGTTGCAAGTCGTATGGGAATGTTTTGACGGGGATCCCCTTTTCGTCCAAGTGTTTCTTGAAGAAAGTATACTGTCTCTCGATGTTATCCAAACGACGCAATTCCTTGACAAAGGCACGCTGGAAGTCGCTCACCTTCGAGTTCAAGTCACGGAACTGAATCAAATTGAGCTGTCCAACCTTGTAGATAACGTCTCTAGAAACTTCTGTTGGGATGTACAACTGGACCAACGACATCTCCGCAGAGCCTGGGTTGTTAGTATTTTCTGGATGTAATGTCTATGTACACAGACATGTGAGTGTTTATGATGGATGGATTGTTACGTACGGAACACAGCTTCTTCTTTGGCCATGGTTGTGTTGGTTTGTTTTTTTAACTTTTCTGGAAGTTTTATTTGGAGTGCACGTGATCTCCAGCGATAGCGGATTCCAGGTGATTTACATATACTATGATGATACTATGATGATGCTGTGATTATAATACTAAGACAGTGACAATTTCAATGGTAATAAAACTAGAATAGTGAATTACTATGATAACGAGAGAAGATAAATATTGAGTAGCGAGAATGATAGTAAAGAGTGAGAATGATAGTAACTAACATTTAAACGGTCAGACAAAGAATCAACAGCTGGTTTTATAAGAACAATCTCATATCCCAAACAAGAAGATGCTCAAATACACTAAAACTACCCCAACGTCTATCATTTCCCAGCTGGCCCACAAAGTGCCACTCTTTGAGATGTTTTCTGTCAGAATTTCTTCATTATCTTGGAATTTCATTTATAGACATTACCTGATAATAAATGAAGATCACTAGAAACATGGCACTCTGTGACCAGAATGTCGAAATAATACATACCGCATATGAAGTGCGTTGGAATTGTAGATACTGATTGAATTTGGTTATGGGTTTGGTGTAGTATGATACTGCCTTTGGCATATTATGATACGGATCTATGGTTTTACGATCTCTGGTTTTATGATCTCTGGTTTTATTATCTTTGTTAATATTATGACCTTACTGGTATGATACGGATTTTGGTGTTATGAAGCCAAGCTCGTTCGTAGCCAATTAAGCGTTCGTAGCCAGTTAAGCGTTCGAAGCCATTAAGCGTTCGAAGCCAATTAAGCTCGTTCGGGGTGGCTAGAATGCTAAGGCCAATACTTGGCTGCTACAATGCAAAAGCTGTGGTTCAGGATTAGCGGAATCCAAAACTAGTATATCCGACATGACTGCTCGCTAAGAGGATGTACATATGGAGCACGGTTTGAGAGCACGGTCTGGGAGCACGGTCTGGGAGCACGGTCTGGGAGCACGGTTTGGGAGCACGGTCTAGGTAACCAAAATGCAGGTTTGGGTTTTCCTCAAAACCCCATAAAGGGGCTAACGTTATGAGCTGAAAACATGTGGATGTGTGATTTCTTGGACATAGCGAAGCAACAAATACCGAACATGGTGTATGTTTTGCATGAGTGTCTCAGACACCAGTGAGGTGCACAGGCACTTTGTCTGAGACTTTTGAGGAGTTGGCGAAGAATTGGCAAAGAGTTGGCAGAATTGGCAAAGAATTGGGAATGGGAATTGGAAAAGTGGGAAATTGGAGTGGAAGACTCCGGAGTTAAGAGGAATTGGGGAGTTAAGTCGATAATAGAAGAAACGACAAGGGAGAGCGGACCGAGTATAACAACCACACAGAAGCCCTTGAGCATTGGTTCCCAAATCACTAAAAGAGCAAAAACCACAGCAAAATACAATTACCTAGCCACATACACATGACACAAGCATATATATAAATATGTAAGCTGCTGATTGTTGAAGAGTTTGATAACAAGAAGATCAGTGGAAATTACCTACGCACCATGTAAAGAGCACAAACACAACAAGAGAGCCCCGGTAAATACGGTCGATTCTACTCTTTTTTTTTGTGGATGAATCGTAGTACCTGGTGCATGGCGGAATGTATCTTTAGCTTTAGATGTGGAACGAAAGAGGTTGACGAAGTTATTTCAGTCACATTCCAGCCACCACTTTCGAAAACTTGCATTAGATAACCTGTGAAGTGGCATGCCGTTCCCCCGACACAGATTGGATACGGGCACGTGATTGGCTCACTCGCCTCAACCAAAACAGCACCAAAGGTGATGCAATTTCTGTCAATAACCTAGCAAACAATATATGGATTAAAAAAAATTTTAAAAAAAGAAAAATCACACACATACACCTCCGTCATTCAGTTGCTTATAGTTTGTCATCCCTTGTTGCCTTTCCACAACCACATCAAATCATCACCGGCGTATATTAATGTTATAAATCAAGAAAAAAAATGAGGCTGTCAGGCTCGTGTTCATATCCATGAAAAACCATTTATCCCAATTCATGGATTGCTGTGATAGCACTAGCCATCATTTCCTAAACCGTTTCTTTTATTTCCTTCACTTCCATTGCTACATTATTTTTCTCTGCGGCTTTCTGCATAATTCTTTTGTTTTGATTTTGTCTTGTGGCAAGTGTCTCTTCACGACCGTGTGCACTCCTCTTTCAAGTATTTAATATTAACCCTCCCCCCTTGGGTAAAGAAAGTCAATTATAACATTTCAAAAACAAAAAAAAAAAAGAGAGAGAACGAACAACTAAAGGTTCTTGAGTGTTTTATTTTTTGGAATAAGAAGACATCTATCACTTCAGCCCAAAGCTTACATTAGGTGTTTTTGAAAGAGTAGTTAGAGAGTCTTAATAGGAAAAAAAAAATTTTTTTGATTGAAGGGAATCTTTTTTTTTTTTGTTTATTTGAGAGTGCTGTGCCACTAGTAGCAATACTTGACCACAAGGGGACCACACCACCAACTGTACCTCGGCTGGAAGGTGTATAACCAAAAGAAAGCGTGGTAATAGCTGATATTGCAAAGCAGTTTTGTTAGCGGAATTGACACGTTATTTTTTAATACGATTCTACACATTCAGACAGAATTCACACATTCCCAATGGCATCACATAAGGGACATGCGAAACTCACCAGGACGTCACTGCTCTACAGCAACAAAATACGACATAGCGACGTACAAAATTATCCTGTTGAGCTACGGTTTGTGGACGATCTAGAGGATATCACCAAGAACTGGAATAAAACCGAGGTGGAGAATGAACGACGTTTAGTCAAGTTCAAGTTTACGCAGACGCTGGTGAAGCAGTTTGAAGTGCATATTAAACCAATTCAGGCACACGAGTACGACCACTCGTCCCCAATCATCCTGTGCATTTTCTGGAAAGAACGTGATATGTTTGTCGCTACTTCGGTCGATATCATCCTCTTGTTGGAGTTTTTGGTACAAGAACTGTTCCTGATTGAAGAGAAAAATAGAATACGCAGAAACCTACAGCTGCTTACAACTTATACTATTCTGCGGCTGAATAAGCAATTCCAGCGCTTCTTCAACCTTCTAATGAGCATGGAAGACCCGAGGCCAAGAAACATTGAACAGGATTTAAAGGTGTTCAACTGGTTGGATTTGTTCAATGCCATAGACAAAGTTGTATCCAAATACTCAGTCATGTATGCCCTCGAGAACCCGGACTCCTCGCTGCCTGACGATGTGTTTTTACCGAGTGAACGCTTGAGGGTGTTGAAGAGAAAGGCAGGATCATTGGTGGACCTGAACTCAGCTAAAAATCTGCTTTTCCAACACGCCATAAAGCCTTCGCAGCCAACCATTTACGAACCGGAGAATTCTAGGGCGGACAAGGATGTGACAGATGTCGAATCAACAATTAAAATCAGCTCCCTGGAGGACTCGCCTTCTTCCCTGGGCTCCCCAGTAAACGTCGAAGTGGTGGCTAACTCAAACAGCGGATCCAGTAGTGACAATGATGTCCATAGCAAAATGCCCCTGGGGCATTTGCTAGACATGACAGATAAGCTGGAACTGTACTCGCTAGAAGAATACTCAAAGAATAGTAATTCGGGTTTTTCCGTATCCTCGTCGGCAATCCAGTCAAACCCCACTTCAGAAGGTACAAGCAACGGAACACTCAAAAAGCATCTGTCAAACAAAGTGCCTCTGGCTCCGGATAATTATGAACAAAAGTATTACCAATATCCTTCAAATGCTTCGTTTCTGGATTCCCATACTTCCCAATTAAGTACTTCAAACGTGAAAAAACACGACTTGGAATTGGAGGGGAACGTGTTACCGTCTATTGGCCTGTCGATACAACCAAAAAGCGGACTACAGTTACCGGGACCTAGTGAAATCGATTCGTGGAAGATTAAGGTTAGAGAGGGAACCCTAGAGGAATACGCTTATTATCACAAGAGAATGCGCACAGATGAACAAGAGGATTCTAATTTTGATCCCAATAATCCTTCAAGTAATCCTACAAAAAAACGATAATGCCGAAGTTCAATCCACAAAAACTCAAAGCGTCGATTCACATGATCGTGCTTTCGATTACAAGGTCATTCTGTGCGATTCACAAGAAAAGCTCTTTGATTCAGATCATGCTTTCCGATTCAGATCAAGCTCTCTGATTCAAGTCATGCTTTCCGATTCACAGGGTCATGCTCGCTCACTAGGTCAAATTCATAGCAAGGTTAAATTCATCCGATTCACAAGGTCAAGCTCATCCGATTCTCAGGTCTAGTTGAATTCACAAAAGGATAAGTTCAATTCGTTTCACTAAAAATAATGTTGAATTCAATCCCAATGATTATAATGATTATTTATTTTATATAGAAATTAATATTGATGAGCCCACTTTTAAGTGGGATGAATGATGAACAGTGCATCGTGATGTATTTGGTAACTATTTAGGATTGATTGCAGCACTTTTGCAAATATATTGAGGTATGGGTCTTTAGAGTGTATTTGCCAAACATTCTAGGTTGTGGATGAGTTACGGACGCTGACTACCTAAATTAGCAATCAGATACTGGCCACCCACACCGAACGTAGCAATCTTCAAGGGATAAACTTGTGGCTCAATAGATGCACCTCCTTGCTTTGGTGAAAATAAGGTTTAACACTAGTCGCATGATTATTAGACCCTGAAGATCACTTTAAATACTAAGGCTTAGCCTGAGTGGGTTGCTTTAATCAATCTCAACCTTTATATTTGTCTGTTAGGCTGCCATTGTCTTTATGCTTATAGTGTTGTAGGTTCTTTTCCTTTAGATTCGTTAGACTTTTAGATTCGTTAGACTTTTAAATTCGTTATACTTTTAGATTCGTTAGATATTAAGATTTTCTTTAGACATTAATATTGCAGGTTGTATTTGAACATTTAGACCTTAAAATTGCTTATTGCCTTTAAACATTAGATCCCCTTTATTCTTTTTGTATTTAGACTGTTGGTCAAGTTTTAGCGTGTACGATCTTTTCTTCATTATTTGGAGGCTCACTAGCATCCAGGTCTTGTTCAACTTCCTCCTCTGAATCTGAATCAGGAGTGTATCTGGGAAGTCTCTTGTTCGTTGAAAATATAGCAAATACAAACGACACAGAGGCTAGTGCTAGAATGAAGTAAAACACATCTTTAAGAGTGCTCATGATTTCGCCCAATATTAAGCTCCTAGTCTGAATATCGAACCTATTGATGAGATCTGGAGATTGGATGAGATCCTTAGGGGACACTTTAGCGAGTTGTTGAAAAGAAATAGAGTCTCTAGGTAATGAATCAAGCAAGTTTGTAATATGCTTAACTCCTCTGATTTGAAAGATTAATTGCCCAAGGGTAACGGCAATTGTCGAACCAGCAGCTCTAATAAAGTTTAGGAACACTGTGGCTAAAATGATGGACCCCTCGATATTCCTAGGCGCTTCCAATTGCATCAGAATCATCACACTTTGAAATTGAATACCAACAGACACACCAGATATAATGAGCAAACCTATTCTTTGGCTCAGTGGGGAATGTGTATCAAGTACTAAATATAACCCGGATCCTACAGGTGCTAGAATACCCGACAACAACAATGTAGGTTTCACAAGGGTGGTTTTCTTGATTATGTATCCATTAATCACTGATGCTATAGTGACAGTAACAACGATTGGTAGTAAGTCGATACCAGACCTTAAGGCCGTGTGATTAAAGATAACCTGGAAATAGATGGCCAAATAAATCAAAGCTGTTGTGAAAAAGGCATAATTCGCAGTACCACTTATACATGCACACATAATCTTATGATTCGTGATAAACTCCTTGAGTACAATAGGATTCTTTGAATATCCAAAGTTCCATACAGTGAATAAGATCAATAGAACCCCGCCAAGAACAAATAATACGATAATCGCCGCTGAGTTCCATGCGAAATCTATGCCACCAAAAGTGAGAGCAAGCAATATGAGAACCAAACCAGCCGAAATCAAAAAGGTTCCCAAATAGTCAATCTTGGAAAGTTTCTCTCTCAAACTCCCTTGGGGCTTCGGCGGGTTGAATCCAAAGAAGAGCATGATTGCACCAGCACCCCCAATAGGTAAGTTTATATAGAAACACCATCTCCATGAAACCTTTGTGGCCAATGCACCGCCAATAAAAGGTCCCAAAACTGAAGCAATGGTATATGTCATCGCAGTGAACATAAACGTGATGGGACGCATTGAAATATGGACAGCCTCTGTCAAAATCACATTTACCATTGCAGATATGGCACCTCCACCGATACCTTGGATAACCCTACCCACTATAAGCATATCCATAGAGTTGGCTAGTGCACTCACCAAAGATCCAATCTCAAAGATTGCTATTCCTGCAAGAACCATATTCTTACGGCCAAATGCTATTGAGATTTTCCCGTAAGATGGTGTCAACGCTGCCATAGGCAACAAATATCCAGACGTTAGCCATCCAATCCGATCAAAACTGTTGAACTTATTTCCAACCTCAGTCAATATGGTTGTTACAATCGTTTGGTCTAATGCTGAAATAAATAATGTCACAACACAACTCAACACGGTCAAATAAAGTGCCATACCAGAAAGATGTTGTTCTGATACCTTGGTTCCATCCCCGGCATTACTTTCGTAATACTCTTCATCCTTGCTCCTGTTGTCCTCATACTCTCCAGACTCCCTCAACATGTTTACTTCAAGTGTTTTTTTCTTCTCTGTTTCAGTATAAACTTTTCATTCTAATTTATACAGGGGTTTACCTCTGGGGACATCTCCGAAAGTTGGCCGTGGCCCAGAACCCAAACAATTATTCAGCTCTTCGGTTGCAGCCATGTATGCAAAATATTTACTAAGTGTGCAGGACCTTACACAAAAGCACACACATAGAGTCATAATTTCTCCGCGAGATATCAACTACAAAGCTGTGTGTACCATCATCAATGCTTAGTAGTTTGGGGTACTTGTTCTAGTGCCCCCGCCCCCCGCCCCAATTTTCTTTAGCTCCTTACTATTTTTCAGATTCGTACGATTTTTGCTGGTGCATTTTTTGTCCGGTCGGATGTTTCCGAGTGCACGTCTCTTATATTGCCGAATATTGTGCGGTTCTTTGGCTCTCCCTTAATTGTTTATAAAAAAATAGTGGTTCATATTCTGTGTTCACTATCATGTTATAGTAGTGATATTTACCTCCTGTCAGAGGTGGTTGAATAGTCTGGTTTATGTATTACAGTTATTTTGTTAGATTGGACCCTTTATTTTGAATGTTTTACTGGGTTGGTTTACTGGTCAATCTGCTAGGAATGTTATAGACGAAGGCGAATTTCATCCGATATATTTTGCATCACTTGCCGCGGTACTCGCCATTTTATACATTATTATTTTAGCAGGATCATGGTCTCGAAAACTTCCAGATTTGCATTCCCAAAGTATGGAAATTGCTAAACTTGGGCGAATCTATTTCTTTGGTCATCATATTATCTTAGGATTATAATATTGTCTATTGTGTGTTAAAACGGATTCTACATGTCTACACGTACAGGGCCGCATTATTGGAATTAAAGGGTATATGGTTTTTCAATCACAGGAGAAAGAAATCGCTTATTCTAATGTGGTGAACTCGATTGCGCAAACATTGTGACTGGTCTTGATTCCTCCAATTGAATCGAAAAGGCTTTCAAAGTTAATGCTTAGAATAGTAACCACATCGCATGGTTTGAGCAAGATTGATGTTGATCTATTTTGTTATTTGCATCTTTTGGTGATGGATCTTTAGAGGTGATATTATTGTTTCAGTCAATGATCTCTTAGCCAAAAACACCAAGACATTGGCATGGAGATTATTTCTTTATTCAATTCTGCTGTAGTAAAGATTTTTGATTGTAAGAAATCTGGTGAACTCTACGGTAGTATTGCATTGAATACAATTGATTCAACTCACCACACTTATTTTTCTGGTTAAAAAACAACTTCTCTATAACGATTTTGTATTTACCAAACTTGATGTATTTTCTGAATGCAAGGCAAGTGTGTTTTTGTTTTTGGTTATTTCATGGTATCGTAAACAATGAAAGCTAAAGTTAAAAATTAATTTATGAGTGCTTAATAAAGCTAAAGAATAATAAAGAGTCGAATTGTTTGCAAAAGGAGACAATCAAAGAATGTTTCATAGGTATCGGTAAGACGCTTGTGAAACAGTCAAAAGGGTTTAGCTATTTCTCATCCAGAATTAACCTGCATAATCCTGAATCCTTGATATGTTTATGGTATAAACACATATGTGCAGCTAATAAGAAATACGTATATTCTATAATCCTGTTCGCATTGGCCAATTGGCCCACTACATTTACCCATTCCCATGACTGGTTAAAAAGGCCTATCAGCACTAGTTGATTGCCTAGGAACAACACATTTGGAATTGCAAGATAAAGATTATAACGAAGTAGGCAGATCTACTCACTTTTATATAATCTGGGGAGCTATTTAAACTCAATCTTTTTTTTTGAGTTATTACTTTCTATCCCAACTGTATCGAACAAAAATACATATAAGGATGGCTTTACTGAAGTGATAACTACTATCCTAAAACCCGTAACCACTTGGATAACTCGGGGTTATTGCTAATATCTACAAAAACTTGTTATTTACCGTCGACCAAACCCGACAAGCTGTACATGCTATTAAAAGAAAACTCATCTGAAAAAGCCACAAAGTCTAGTGTTAATAATTACAATAGGTTTGGGGGAATTGAACCCATGTACGGCTTAACACATAGAAGGTTGCCCCAAAGTGCTAAATGACATTGTGTGGTTAAAAGCATAAATCACCAAATTTGGTTATAATACCGAAAGCTAAGAGGGTGTATTCTTAATAGCAAAAGGTAATGTGGTTCCGGGTCTTGAAACCCCAGATATCTCCTCCGATCTAACGCACTGTTGTAACCGAACTATATGCAATGTAGATCCTGTGAAGATTTTTGGTTATCGGACTTGATACCCAAAATATGAGCGCTTATATAATCGTTCAGTATATTCAAATTAAATATGGATTAATGATTGGTATCAGTACCTTATCGATACTTCAACAAATGCATAGAATTCTAGATTAGATCCATCTGTCATGGTTTTTTTTTATCTTAGGATATCCGTGTTGTACATCGAGGTATTTACTATATGTGTTCTATATATGGTGAGAGGAAAACCATTCAATGCCCGTACATTCTTGGCTTCCAAAATCGGTCTCTGAATTCGCTCTTGATCATCATGTTTGGGTTGTGCTCTAAACACAGCTTGAGCAGGTCTATGCTGATCTTTTTTTTTCTTTTTTTTTTGCAATTGACCTTTACTGGCATGATACTATAAACCAATAGGGAACCCCAATCCTTATCATACAAGGGAAGACATTATCTTGTGAAATTTCTGACTAATAAGCCGGTCTAGAGGTTATTATCCGTTGTTATCTATATATGGAAAGCCATATAATTTTAAAAGGGTAAGTATTGTGTCCTGGTACCATTTGTATTGGTTAATCCACAGCTGTAGATCGTCAACCAGAAGTATCATAATGACGTTTTCCTATATAAAGTAGCTATTTAGGAGGTATTTTTTAAGAAAGATAAATTTTTGTATGAGCCAAAAAGGAAGAGTGGAACCTGTTGACGAAACCACTAAGTTAATAGGTGCGGTGAATAGCAACGAACCAGTCATCGGGGGTAATGAACAACCATCACCGGAGATTACTGAAGAGCTTTCATCTGAGTATAAGGCATTTAAACAAGAATGGAGCAAAAAACATTGGCTCCTAAGACCTTCAGTTTTGAATTACTGCATACCTCTTGTTTTGTCATCGCTCTCAACAGCGATATCTTCTTCATCTTCAACAGTTTTAAGGATGCAGGTCATCTGCAACTCGTTATCATCCGAAGATCATGTTTGTGACCCCACAGAGCTTCAGATAGTTAATTCTAATTTTACCATGTTGTCTAGTATTATTGTCGGTTCCTTGTTGATGGTTACTCTGGGGAAAGCAGGTGCCATGAGTGATATCTATGGCCGGAAAGCATTGTTAACTCTTAATGTGTTTTCCGATCTTATTCTCCATATAGGAAGAGCATGGTTGTTTCGTTATTTCGAAACATTCCATAGGATTCCTATGATCATTTTTAGCTGTTTAGGCTGCTTAGGTGGTGGTCAATATTCATTTTTCACGATTTTATTCTGCTACATTACCGACTTTGAAGATCCCTCCACCGTATTGGCTAATGTTAGTTTAGGAAATGCCCTCTGTGTGGCAGCATATGCTCTTGGTCCAATATTGTCCAGCTGGCTCGTATCTAAATATGAATCTTCCTTTATTCCTTTATACGTTGGGTTAGTTTTGGGTTTACTCGCCTTGTTATACCTGGTATTTATTTTCCCTGAATCAAAGCCAACATCCGCTCTCCAGAGAGCAAGAGAAAAGTGGGACCGCAACTCCTTTACTGAAAAGCTTTTGTCGTTGCTTGACATTGGTGGTTCCTATAAGTTCTTGTGGTTATCGATGGAAAACATGTCTCCAGAGTTAAACCCTAGCAATTTCAAATCGTACCAGTTGATAGTGGCATGTTTATGCTCTGTTGATTGTGTGTCTTTTGCCTTTTCCGCCTGTATGGGTAGCTATGACGTTGATTACGGATACTTGACCTTTGGCTGGAGGGAAATAGAATTAGGAAATTTAATGCTAATCAATGGAATCTCCAGTACGTTGGTTTTGGCTGTCGTCCCTCTGTTGGTATCCACATACTTCTTGCAAAAATTCTTAGGTCTCAAGGTTAATCCTTTTGGTTTTGACTACATCGACTTAATTTTTAGCTCTCTGGCTGTCATCAGTGAACTTTTGGGTTCTCTCATCAAATTCTTTGCAGTCAGCACAACTCAAATGTATTTTGGTGCTGCTATTTCTGGTGTTTGTTCTTTATTGTATCCAGTGCTTCATCCAGTGGTTGCGAAATTCTACTCACCAGACAATTCCGGTGAAGTCTATGGTTCCCTTGCACTTTTAAGTCACACATTTCAATTGGTGTTCCCGTTGGTTTTCTGGCCAACCTACAACTTTTCTTTAAGAGAGCAAATGCCCAACATGATGTATATTGTCTGTGCCGTTGTCAACGGTACTTGCGTATTCCTCATCATGTTTGCCTACAGACATTCAAGGACAAAAGATATCAGCATTACATAATATTATTGAACTCTCCAATATATAATATATTTTCCCATTCATCCACCCCACTCACTGGTAGTTGATTTAATACATTAAAATCTGTTCTTCCAATAACTTACACTTGCCATATTTAAACCCAATCTACTCATTCCACCCTAATTTGGATTTATCAATTGCATGCTTGTTAATTGATATATACCTGTTAATTGATATATACCTGTTAATTGATATATACTTGTCAATTGATATTGTTAATTAATACATTACTTGTTAATTGATAAT
This sequence comes from Kodamaea plutei, assembly GCA_030705055.1. Taxonomy (NCBI): domain Eukaryota; kingdom Fungi; phylum Ascomycota; class Pichiomycetes; order Serinales; family Debaryomycetaceae; genus Kodamaea; species Kodamaea plutei. Next base: position 86,810 of record JANIWJ010000036.1, on the reverse strand, counting down.
CTATTACATTAAATCACCTATAATCACTGTAGATTTCTTTTATTGTACAAACTTACCCATCTACAAAGTCAAAACTTCTTGATTCCTCTCAGTTCTTTGTTATTTTGTCAACAGTTTCGTTGAAGTTTTTGGTATTTTCAAAGACAGCCTTACCAGGTTCCACGCTGACATAACTTAAATAATCTTGAGGCTTTGCTTGGGTCTTAGTGCCGTGGGACTTTGGAGGATTAAAGAGTGGGGTATTTGAGTTCAGTTGTATCAAAATGTTTCGAGGACCCACCACAGTAACAAACTCGTTACCATACTCAATGTAAGCAAGAAACTTACGCAAGTAGATGGCAGCATGTTGGAACCCACGGAAAGCCCAGTCTTTAGTGACTGAAAAGTATTTAAAAAACTTGGAAACTGGTGAAATCGGCAACAGAGGAATGGCATTATAGCTTATAATATTTGAGGCAGCTAATACTTCTGGTTCTCTTTCCGTTTTCAGTTCAAACTTGCTCACACAGTTAGCCAAGTCCAGTGGTCCGTTTACAGTTATTCCTAACAAGTGACGTTTGTTCACTAGCAATTGCTCACCATTGGCAAGGTTGATGTTGTAGACGACGCCATTACCGACCAAACCGGCCTGTCCTCTTCCTGAAAGTAAAGTGAAGCCGGATCTGGTCCAATTGAAGAGGCCTGTTTTATGGAGATGCTTGAGATTAAGTTGCTTGACCAACTTTCTACTAACGAATTGTGGTAACTTGTGGAGAGCAACGTGTAAAGAATTGCCTGTGTAAACCTGTAATGCACTGCGGTCAAGGACAGCCCAATCTGTGGAGCCGTCAATGACCAAATTGATGAAACTCTTATTTCTGGTTGCGCTGACCAAGACATTAAACTGTCTAGTGGATATCAACCGTTGGTACACGCTGGTGAAGTTCCCATACAAAAGTCTCTTGATAGGCAAGAGATACTCAATGCTACTTTGAATCAGCTCTGTCGAGTTACCATTTCCGTACAATGATAGCAAGAACCCTTTTCTGATGTAGACGGGAACAGACGGTGGTGAATGAACACTCACCACACTCTGTGGGTTCCCCAAGGCCTCAAACACAGCGTGCTCCAAGTTCTCTTCCTTGGGTGTCAATGTCGCTCCACCAATGTTCTCTTGGGCAGTAGTGGTGGCCGATATAGCAGATCCCCCGCCACTAGGCTGCTGTGTTATCGATATGCTTCTCGAGAAACAGAGTGGCACTGTAGGACGTAAACCACGGATCATGTTGATGCTTCTTTTTTCACCTCTCGTTTTTATTGGTTGGTTTTTTGCATCTACTGAGAAAGCATCACTATTCTCAAGAATAGAGAGCACCCAAACATGAGTAAAGATCGGTGATTCCTAGAAAGATGTCTCTGCTTTAGATATTAACTTAATGGGCATTTAGAGCAGTTTATGTACAATTCTGAACAAATATTTATTGCCAAATAAATATCTATTGCCAAATAGATTAATAATTGCCAAATAGATTAATAATTGCCAAATAATTAACCAAAAATGTAGAAAACCATTTAGAAAACCGATAAAACAACTAACATATAAAACCAATGTCAATAAACTAACGTATAAAACCAGTGTCAAGTAACAAATGATACACAGCCTATAAACAAAATATTCCACTCTTAGACACAGGAGAATATTCAAAGTGAACAGATTTCCGATCAAGGGTCCAATTCAACAGTCACTAAACACACACCAGATTGCAAGTCTGAACATGTACAATATGGTCTCCAGTATCCCATGGTTAGCATATTCTGTTCTCATGTACATTACAAGTAAAGTCATTGAGATATCATAATTCAACAATACAAATAATGTAGGTCATAAACTTGAAAATGATAGATTTTCTCGACGAAGCTCCAGTGGCGCAGAGGTTAGCGCTTCGTGCTTATAGCCGTATTTCGAATTTGGTTATGCCAAAGTCACGGTCGTGTGAGGAACGCGACGGTCGTGGGTTCAAACCCCTCCTGGAGCATTTGTCTTCTTTTTTTATTTTTGCCAATTCTATGCGAACTGCTAACTGTACTGAGATTGACAAAGGCCATCTGCATTCACATACTTAGTGGCCTGGCTGGGGTTTTAGTCAACTTTTGTAAAGCAGAAATCACAGGATGATCCCGAAGATGAATGGCTAGGCTGGGATAAGTATCAGAATGCCTGGCCTAGGTATTCTACTTTACATGGAGTATTAAAGGGTACCTATTAAGTGTCGAGTATATTAAAGGGTACCTATTAAGTGTCGAGTATATTAAAGGGTACCTATTAAGTATCGAGTATATTAAAGGGTACCCGATATTAAGTGTCGAGTATATTAAAATACGTCACATCTCGTTCGTGTAGCAGTTAAAAATTGGTATTGCCAATTTTGGAATTCTGGATCATTTACATATCTATCCAAACTGTGTTCTTGGTCAGCCTGTTTGCAGCCATTTCAGCCATCTCAAGACTGTCTAACAATGCCCCTTTAAAGTTCGATTTAATTGAACATTTGCACCCAAAAGGCATATATAAGGCTTCATGTCCTATGATTTTCAGGCTTCCCATATCCATGATGCCAATGTTTAATAAGTGCTCAAATGTTCTGTGTTGAAAGCGAAGACGCACGTGTCTCTGGTTAACCGTTTGCTCAGAGAAATGTCTATATATCGAGAGAAAAAGATTACTACAGAACAAGTATTCTTAGATCTTACAAGTATTCTCATAGCTCTTGTATTCTCAGCTCTCAAAAATAACTGTACTCCAGTAACAGAAACCTCTGATTTCTACAGACGAAATCTTGAACAACTAAGATCTCTACAAACAATTTCTAACTATTGTATTATAGTACTAACTCTAGACTATTAGGACACATCTCCTCAGTTATCTAACTTAACGACTAGAATGTGAATCTTATACAACCAATGCAAATGTACTATCTAAGTAGTTTAAACCTTGCCGGTTCTTGTTCCCTTTTTGATGAAACTTAAGAAACGGTCACCATATTCTTTCAGTGGTATTGCCAGGATTGTTTGCCTTGCATGACTGAGGGTACGCCAGAAAGTTTCTAATTTCTTCTTTGTACCATAAGGTGTCAAACAATCGATTATACCCAAATAATAAATCTCTGATAGTGGTTCATTTTGTTCTCCAGTGGCCCGAATACCACCGTCGTGGCCGTAGAAAATATACTGAGAGCGTCCCGGGAACACATTTGTTGGCAAATCGTTTTCCGGATCAATTCCTCTTGGGTTAGTCTTTATTAACTCGGCTTTTTCCAGCGACTTTGGGTCGAAAACCAGAAGTTTTGTCAGCAAGTCAAATGTGTTTCCTCGCTTGACATCATGGATACCTAAAAGTAATGAATAATCCATAACGTTGATCTTCTTGAGGAGTGCAACATCTTTCTCAAGCTGATCGAAAAAAAGCTTACGCTTCTCTGGGCCAAACTTGATGTTCCCCTCCCGTTCAAGCCAGTTTAAATCCTTTAATGTCACGGCAGAAATGTCTTCATCGGGCACAACCTTAGTTACACGACCCCACGTCGATCCTTTCAAATCGTACTTTAAGTGAATGTCACGATGTGGGGGAAAAAGGTTGTTCATTACCACAAAGTGCACCTTTTTGCTTCTACCGCCACCTTGTGGCATTTTAACACGGTGAAGACCATAGAATTGGGAGATCAAGGTATTGGGGTTTTCTTTTACATGGTCATAGTAATTGCGTAAAATCCTGAGCAATTGTTTGTGTTCCAGGTGATGGATTGTTTTGATGATGAAACGGAAATCCCTTGAGTAATAAAAGAAGGAGCCTGATTTGCCCGGAGAACCCAACTCGGATAATATGTATTTACCTGTTATCGAAACAAGGTAGTCTGCTGGGTCGAGTCCAAATAACAGACGCAACTCTCTAAATACCTCCGGGCAATAATCCTTGAATTTGAAGTCGTATTTCGAAGAAGGAGTCATTTCAGAGCCATCCACGTTAAAGGAGAGTTTCTTAGAAGTTTTGAAGTCTTCATCGCTCAATTTCTGCATTACACCTGAACAGCGCGAGACGGCAACTCTTATCCCGGTTAACATGTTGTAAGCCATTACAAAGTTTTCGTGGCCCTCACTGATTCTGTTACCCACCAACACGTTCTCGTCTTCCCCTTCCCTCCACATTTTCTTTAGATTACGCTTGACAAGAATAGAGTTGCGCATTCTTAAAATCTCGTTATTTGTGCTGTCTGGTTTGGAGGTGGAGTACAGTCTCGCGTGGTTATCACGCACCACTTCACTGCTTGTTCTATATTGAGGAAACGAGTTTCTTGAAGGTCTGAATGCTCTAACCAGCAGAAAGCTGCGTCTCAAGTTTAAGGCGTCTGGTCTATCTGTGGAAGAAATCGACGGTCTTGAGTCGATTGAACGTCTGCTCTCTGATTTAGGCATGGGCGATGTGTGTCGACGGTTCCCGCCGTGTGGTCTCTCCTCTAAGGTAGGCGTGTCGTCAGGAAGAAGAGACTTCTTAGCGAATGAGAATTCATTTAAATGTTCCTTTTCATGTGTTTTGTTTTCATTGAACTCATCTTGCTCTTCCAGCCGTTTTGGTTGTTCTGGTAGTTTTGGTTGTTCTGGTAGTTTTGGTTGTTCTGGTAGTTTTGGTTGTTCTGGTAGTTTTGGTTGTTCTGGTAGTTTTGGTTGTTCTGGTAGTTTTGGTTGTTCTGGTAGTTTTGGTTGTTCTGGTAGTTTTGGTTGTTCTGGTAGTTTTGGTTGTTCTGGTAGTTTTGGTTGTTTTGACTCTTTTGGCTCTTGGGAGGGGTCCGTGAGCAAATCCTCACCCGAAGCGTTCATATCGATTGGATCCTTAATGTACTGATCCTTTACCTCACGCACCACCAAGTTGTCTGTTCTCTGGTACACCACCAATTTAACCATATCCACCTCCACGTCCGCCTCTGGCGTGTTTATCTGGGAGGTGTTTGAGATCTTGGGATCCAACGTCCTACTCGGAGTGTTCGGTAGGGAATATGCAGAGCTCTTGGGCGACACCAGCTTGGGTAGCTTCAAAGTAGTGTTGCTTCCGTTTTCTTCCACCAGCAGTGGACTTGTATCTTCCAGTGAAGAGTGCAGTGCATTGGATGCCTTTAACGACAGCGGGGACGAAGAAGTGCGCGTGTGTTTATTCACACTCGCTAACTTCTCAGCAGTCAACCGCTCAACGCGTACAGGCATCCCAACCTCGTCTAGCGGCTCGGATTCCATCCTGTGTTCTCGCACTTCGATCAGTATCATCTGCCGCTTTGGTTGGCCAGTTGGTTTTTGCTTGTGTTTATTTTCCCGGTTTGTGTTCTTGTTTTTTCGTCCCTATTGATGGTCGTGTAATTAACGACTTTCTACGCCCAAACAAATTTGCCAATCATCTTGTATTTCTCCCTTTCTTTTTTTCTTGTCTGTCTGTCTGTTCTTTTGCTGGGTTGTATCAGGTGTGTGTTGGGCTCGTTGGTGCCTCTGTGTGTAGGTTATAGGTGTATTTTGCGAGTGTTTGATTTGTAGTGCTCTGTTTGTGTTCAGCCTCAATGAAATTTCCAGCCTTGAGATGTTAATTTTTCTTACACTAAAGGTTATATCGATCCGGCCGAGAGTTTTACATGTTTATGAGAATTGCTCTGTGATTTTTAAATGTCCGACTTTTACAATATCCAATACAATGCTTTATGTTTAGATTTTAGATGGGATTTAGTAGATCTTTAGTGATTCTATATAGATTTTGGCTATGAATTTGCGTGTCTTTCTCTGCATCAACAGTATTGTGCGTGATTGTTTTAAAAACATTATCATCTAGGTTAGAGTCATCGAATCTAATGATATGCTAGATGATCATTGGTCCTTCAAAGAACTTGAAAAACCTTCACGGACCTTCAAAGACATTTGAACCTTCACAGACCTTCAAAGACCCTACACACTCTTAGTCTTCTTATATAGAGAAAACTTATGCCTTTGAAAGTTTTCTTTCATGGCAAATGAACGTGGCGAACAATCGTGTCTCGCCTCTAGAATCATCCATTAGTTTATTGTCTTTGATAGTGGCCCTGTTTGTTGGTGTAATGACATTACCGTTTTGGGTTGAAAATTCGGTCAATTATGAGCCTTGGAACAGGCACAACAAACACGACACACGAAACAAATCCTTTCTATAGCTAATCCTAGCTAATACCACCTTAGAGTTGATTCTTAGAAAAAAATACCCAGATGAGAACTCTAGGCAGTTCACTAGATCAAAATCCTAGTTGACATATGTTATATTACTTCTCATATATTAATATTAGTTCCTAGGTAGATTTCATTCTTGTTTCTCAATGAAATGATTTTCAATGGAATCTACAAATTGTAATTAGAATCTGTAGATATTTCCGAAAATCTAACCAGTTACAATACCTACCAGTGCAGAAGGTTGCGTTGGTAGCGTTTGCATATAGAGAGCTAAGCTGTAGTACCTTCACTCCATTGTTAAGAAATTCGAAAAATGATGCCAATTTGAAGGGTTTGTTCTCTACAATCTGTAAATTAGCAACTGCAGTTTGTATAGAATACTGGATGCTTCAGTGAATGTTCACAGAATGTTTGATTGAAGTACAAGCATTACAGTAGAGTTCCACTTTCGGAGTCATCTAACAACTCATTATCTATTTAAACCATTCACCATATGAAAGAGTATACTTAATTTTCTTCGCCCAAATGTTTAGATGACTATCTAAAGCTGTTTGATGTTTGATTTTAAGAATTTATTCACTACAATTTATACAAACCAATCTATATAGAGCAGAATCCACAATTACCATGTGTAGCAGGTTCAATGGTGCGAAACACTTTAGTGTAGAAAGCGACATTATCCGAGGTATCATGACTTCGTCACCACAATTTGGCTCCAAAACACTAAACCAGGGAAATAAAAAGAAGGTGCAAATAAAAATACGTTAGTATTCGGAGATGAATCAATAGATAATCCTAATCTAAGAACTACTAACTTGAATATAAAATAGTACCAGCAGGAAGAAATTAGTAACTGCGAGTGTACTAGCAAGACTCTTCGAATAAGGATTTATATAGAGAAGTAGGCTCTATCATATTAACAGACTCTAGTTGAATATATACTTGTTAACTTGTCTGGCTTTTCAACGCTAAACTTACCGCAATTGTAAATTTATCGTATTCTCCGAGTTTTCTTCTCTATTCAAACTGTCCCTTGCCCTTGCCTGTAATCAAGTGTCCAGATTATGAGGGAGCCTATAAATCGTCTGTTCGATTTTTTTACACGGTTTCGGTTTGAAATGATGTCAAATACATCAGAAAGAGTCTTAATCAGGCCAGCTGAAATGATTATATATCTGTATCAACCCCCCTAAACTTCACTGAATTGATTTTGTACCGAACCCCTTTGTATTTGAAATCACTACTGTATTCATGCATCTGCCACACGAGCTAATTAATTCTTCTCCCAACGAGCTAATTTATTCTTCTGCCACACGAGCTAATTAATCTCCCACACGAGCTTAATAATTATTGTATCTAAATTGTCTTGCAAAATGACCTTTTCCAATCTATACGGAGTTATTCCTTAGAATTTCTCAATCAAAGAGTACTTTGGTGGTTATAGTCATATATTAGTAATGACTACGTTATATCTTTTGGGCAGTATCTGCAAGCTCTGACATGAAAATACTGCAACTGTGTGATAACAATATCTTATGTAATTAGAACTTCAACCACTGAATCTCACAAGTGATCTAATCATGGCATTTCACTGTGACACGCACGGTTTTGATTAATGCCTGAGTAATAATAAACGTTTCCAAGATAATTACAAAACATGTGGTTACCATTCAGCAAGTAGCCCCACAAGACATCTTCAGCATTTACCATTCAGCAGCTCACCCCGAAAGAAGACGAAGAATATAAACAACCAACAAGGATACTATTCTTATCTCCAGAAACTCACAATTTTAAGCCACCTTACAACACATTACAATGCAACTAAACTGCAGAAACCTTCGGAGATTTTGAACCCTTACATTCCAATGATCAAGTATACTAGTGAATTATATAATAATAATCCTTTGGAAGCTGCTTCCGTAGTCACGTTGGTGTTTGCCAAACATCCTTGAATTGGTTTGCTACTATTTCTTATTTTTATTTTTCCTTTGCTCCTTTTCTCGTGTCTTTGTGCGCCATGCACTCGGAGCTTTGTGGCTCAATCGGCAAGCCTACTCACAATTAGCTGACTCGGAACGAGAGAAAGTATTTTACATCCGAAATTCCTACGCTATTGTTAGGCAGGTTGTGGCACTTTGTTTAAGCTGCAAAATTCCACACGTGACCTACCGAAGTTCCCACACATGAAAAACGAGGATGAAAAAAAGAACAGCTTTAAAAATGAGATAAGGCCGTCTGAAAAAGTTTAATTAAATAATCCGTAATGTCTATTCTTGGGTTTTTCAAGAGCGAAAATATAGAGGAGAAGATACAGGCCAAAGGGTTTCAAGTGTCGTCCTGTGACCTAGACTGTGGGTCATGCCAGCATCAAGACTACCCAAGTTCTGTTTCTATTGACAGTAACGCACAGTTGTGGGACTCCACGTCCGAGTATGGGATGCACGCAGTTGTTTCCACAGGCAAGACTGACTGGGAACATGACCCATCATCAGCCAAGAATACGGTGATACATAATGTGGCGAACTGGGCCAGAAAGAACCAAAACAAATACCCGGAGTTGGAGAAATCCATCAAAGTTAGTGCCAGTTCGCTCGGAGATGAGAAACTTATAATAGATGATGACTACTCGCGTGGGATAAGGGGGGATGTACTTCTTTTACCATTTTTCGTGTGGATAAGAGGTGTACATATCGATAATGTATCCCAAGCCTTGGATGAGTTGGTCCCACAACTACTCAAACAAAGGGCCCTGCACCTCCCATGGGTCCCTAATACCCCGAGCGTCGCTAATGTGGTTTATGAAATCGACAACCATCACTCATATGTATTTTTATGCTCGCACAAAACTAGAGACAAGAGGTGTGGTGTGACAGCTCCGCTTATGAAAAAAGCTATGGAAACCCATTTACGAGAATCAGGTCACTATAGAGATCACGGCGATAGAACTCCAGGCGGTGTCGATATCTCCTACATTAATCATGTTGGTGGTCACAAATTTGCAGCCAACGTCTTGATATACCTCAGAAGCGGTAAGATCATCTGGCTTGCCCGTATTAGACCAGGTCATGCACAGGCCGTTGTACAAGAATGTATTTTGGGTGAAGGTAAGGTTTGGGTCGATAATGTTAGACTAGTACAGAAATTCGAAGGTATTGCATGGTAGTTTAGTTTTTACTTTTTCTATTATTAAATGGTGTTTTAGATTTGTGTATTTGTTCCATGGTTGGACTGGCAACCTCAAGCGGACTATCTATTTAGATCGCTAAGATAAAACCCTTTCCCTATAGCCAACTTTATTTTGGCGATGATTTATTATTGTGTAATTTTACAACCTTCTCTGATGGAATGATTTCATGAAAGTACACAAACAAGAGGGTATCTGCACCAGGTATTTACTTCTGTGTCACTTACCACTCGCAATGCGCTTCCCATGACCCTTCGCGTTTTCACATTCCCTCTTAATGTGGCTATTGTACAACATCCGATATTCGGCTTTATACCTTAATGATCATCTCATTCCCATCATTTGCGATTGTGATGTGATCGGCAATTCTGATGGTCCACATATCGGGTTCTTTGAAATACTGAAATTTTTAATTGGTGTGTTGCATCGGGTTGTGTAGTGTAACCTGGTAAAATATACCAATGGATCCCTGATCTGCAAATTTCTCTAAAGTTTTTAATTGCGGCAACCTCTGAACGATTCTCACCCAATGCGGAATAAATGTATCATGTGACACACACGGCGGGAAGGTAGACTCCACCAATTTTGTTGGTATGTTACACACGTTCTCGTCTGCAGTTATCTCACAATAAAGAACCTTGAGACATTTTGGGAGATTACCAAAATAAAAATTTTCAAAATGACTTCCATTTAGGTTCAATCTAACTAGATAGGAATCCTAGATGTGAAGCCCTGAAACTTTATGAAGTGTATTCCCAATAATTGGGCCATGGAAAGTAATGGCAGAACTTTTGCAAAACCAAGCTTGATTACCAACTTCCAAATCTCACATTGCCTATGTTTTCTGCAATTATACACACCGTATGGTACTTGGCAGTATAATTTTCTCGATCAGCTTGATCGTTTTGTTATGCATACGCCAGTACTTTAAACTGGTATTAGCCAAATCAAATGTAGAGATTCAAGATCCAACTATTCAAAATTATCTGGCAACCTGGAAATGTTGAGGTTTGCGACATTCCCGATAGTCAACTTTCGCAAGTCAACGCACTCATTTATACTTTCTGGGCATTTTCTTAAATTTCTCTTCTTGAGCTCATTCAATCCTGGAGTGGAATCTATATTGAATCTGGATCGATCTATTTTACACTTACATTATAGGAGAATAGGCCTGTGCTATCAATTGATAGCTTCTTTAACTCAGGTCGTAATCTAAGTCTAGGATCACTAGTTTATAAGCTTGCAGTATCTCGAGATCCTGTATTGTATCTGCAAGCTTGATAACCAAAAATATAGATTGCTTGATTAAATCTGTATGTTCATCTGGAAGGTCCTGGATCACTCTTCCGATTTCAACAAATTTGACTTGTTCAAACTGGGAGCAACATCACTCTCATTGGAAAATCCATTTTGGCATAACAACAGTCTAATATGTATGAAACCACTTTAGGCGTTCAAATACTACTTGTTAAGTTGCAACTGTCAAATTCTATATGTTGCAAAATGTCCGGAAATATCATGCGTTTCCTGTCAATGTGCTGTAGTTTTAGCCGAGTCAAGTAAATGATCTAATTCAAGAACATTCCCTGGTAATTGAGGTTTAATGTAACGTCATTCAATGTTATGGGTAATTGTGCTGCTCGAATTCCAGGATTCGCATGTATTTGTAACTAAGCTCTCTAAGCGAAATAGGGAAGGAGTTTGTTCTAACAAGACTAATGCGGTGTTCGACAATCAATTCCTTCAAACGCAAATGTAACACACAAATTTGTCCAAATTCAAACAAATCCATGGTATGTTAATCAAGATTTTTGAACATGTTACATATTGCTTGAGTTAATTTGAATTTGTTATCTTCAAACCCCTCTTGGTCATCTTCATCCAGTGTTTCTCCACTATAGACCGGAACCTGTATTTCTTTCTCTGTCCTGTGATATTAGACTGGGGCTTTAGAATATGTTTTGGATCTTAAACTTCAACACCTTGGGCTTTATATACCTGGAACTTAAAACCAATAGCAAGGTTTTATATGGATACTGGGTGCATCCAGTAGAGCATCTACTGACTCGAAAAAGTTTTCATCTCCCCGTAATCTGATCTTTCGAAACATTACTTTCGGTGAATAAGAACTGAATACTGGCTCGAAAATGATATGCTAGATATCACCAGTATCCAAAAATGCGAACACATTTCCGAGGATTCCAGGAGAAAACCTTGTATTATTCCATAATCTTCTGTGACTATGAGCGAAAAGCAGAGCTAACATTGAGGGAGGGGGGACCAGTTTCAGGGTCTTGGGTGTACCGGGAATATGTGTACAATCCTGCCTGGCCCTTCAAATTTCGAGGTTATTTCAAGCATATACGCTTGAAGAAACTTTAGGCTTCACTAAAGTGTCAACTGCTAGTACTAGACTTCACTTAAGTATTAAAGGTGGAAAACTGCATCTGTTACTTGGGAGGTACTCGTATTTTTTAGGCACAAGAATCTGCACTCGATACATTTCATAAGCTGGCAAAAACTTCACGGTTAGCAATTAAAGGATATTAAAAGCAACGAGGCTGAAATACTCAAGTTCGAAATAGGCCAACACTTGCAGTCGGATAATATATGAGGTACAAAAACTCTTTAATATATCTAAATAACAGTTAACTAGTGAAAACTTTCAAAACGTTCAATCTTCTAGTCATCAGATCAACAGCTTTCTTTGTCAATTTTTCTACATCGTTTTCTAATATTCCTTCTAATCTACCGATTTCCGACGTCAAAAACAGGGATTCACCATTGAGGACTTTTGTGATCAACTTCTTGTAGTATGAGGTTTTTGATTCAGGGTACTGTGAAGAAATCCTTTGGAAATGGCCAAGTAATTGTTGCCCGTTATCTTTATGCTTCATTACGATCTCGTCCAAGGTTGCAATCCGGCCAGCCTTCTCACCAAGCCTTCCTTCCACGTCCCTATGGATCTCTGTCCAACCATTAACTGACTCCAAAAGTGAATAAATCAGGTCGTCACCCTTATATTTTATTGGCACGGCGAATCCGTCGTCGCCGACATAAGACAGCTTGGGATTGAAATATAAAACCGCTGGAACCTTGGTGACCTTGTATTTCTCAAGCAATGCGTCTGTCAAGTCGAGGTTTGGATCTGTCACTACGCTAACAAACTGAATATCATCTTCGGAAAAGATTTCAGACAACACTTCGACACTTGGCCAAAACTTTTTACAATACGAACAGTGTGTCAGAGAAAACACCACGACCGAAGGCTTATCTGCTTTGAGTACAACTTGTTCAAAATTATCATCTTTTGCGTCGATGAAACGGTCTGCACTCAGCGTCTCGGGCACAATTGGTTTCTCTTGAGTCTCTATTGGCTCATCCAACCGGATTCCCAGAATAAGTTGGACAAAGTTCAGAATGGACTCGAGATCACGTCCGCCACTATACTCAACAGGTTCGTCCGTTCCATGAAACATAATCATTGTTGGATACCCAATCTCCACATACTTCTTGGACATACGCTTACCGCCCTTGTCACCATTGATCTTCACTATTTGAACATTGTCATATGGTTCAAATACATCCGCAAGTTGTTCTATGGTTGGCATAAGCTGCTTACAATGACGACACCAATCTGCATAGAAATCAACAAAAACATACTTGCCAGATTCCTTAGTAACCTCTTGGAAGTTCAGATCACTAATCTCCTGGAGATTCAGCGAACTAGTGTATGCCACCACTGCCGCAATTAACGTGGTGAACGCTATAAACCTCATGCTTAATAATTTTTGTTTTTTTTGTTCACTTAATCCTACACTAAAAGTAATAACCAAATTTAATTGATTTGAATATCAACATCTGTCATTAATTTAACATCTACTTGGTATTAACATGGCATTAAACGATATCTAATTGTTTTGATATCAACATCTATTGACATAAACATCTATTGAAATAGACATCTATTGATAAACATCTATTGACATAAAATTAACATCTAATTGATTTGATAATAAGCTTTTAGAGGCAATAGCTAGAGATTCAAAAAATTCACCAGGAATTTCAAGAATATAGATTTCTTATTAGAACATTGAATTGTTTAATTGTTACAATTCTTGTAACCACTCGTCGACAGACTTCAAGAACCTTCAAGAGCTTGACAAAAGACTTTACACCTTTCTAAAAATTCTATCAGAAAGGATGACCAAAGAGTATTTTATGGCACTATCTAAGAACATTTCCTGGTAAATTCACTGGGTTTAGAACAAAATAAGAATTTTGCTTTGTTGCAACACCCAGGAAAGAATTGTAGAACCCAACGAAGGCAGTTATGATACCCAAAATACCACCAGCCTTGGTACATTTCTCGTTTGACGCCAAATCTCCAGCAGCCAACATTGTAAAGGTCAAGAACAAAAGGAAAAATAATAAGAAAAACGAAACTGTAGACTTTAGGGTTAGCAAAACTAACATGAAGGTAAAGATTGCCCAACCCAACAAGAAGAATCCCACCGCATTGTCCAACTGTTCTGGCTCCTGTTTATATGCAGCCACAATTCCGAAAGCAGGCAGTTGGATAGCAGCAAAAGACATCCAGAATGCACCGTATGAAGTCAAAGCAGTAGCACCAAACGTATTATTGGCAAAGAACTCACCCATGCCAGCCAAAAACTGGACAACTCCTCCGTAAAATGCAGCCAATCCTACTACAACGTTTGGGACTTCAATTCCATAAACTCTGGCGTTGTACATGGACAATACAAAGGTGGTGAGTGAAAAAGCTGCGAGTCCGACAGGTGCCGGGTTAATATTAAGTTTAGGGTACGGAGTTGCACCTGGATTTAATGTTCCTCCAAATGCCAGCATCAACTCATGCCTATGGTACTTGTGATTTCCAATAATAACAAACTCATTGGCGTCACCACTGTAGGTAATGTGTGACCCTTGTATGCTCTTTGGGCCAGTGGATATTGAGTGTGCTTCCTCAGGGTTCATGTTGGACAAAATGTATATCGCTTGCTTGTTTAAATTTTTTTAAAATTACCAGTGCAAGTCAGTTCTTTTATAAAAAAATATATATATACATGACATGGCCTTTCCTGTATTGAATAAGAAGTATACTTCCTTTCCAAAATGTCTTTTATTCCGGGTGGGCCCTGTGCGGGTGCGAATTCTTTAATGTTCCAAATGTGGGGCCATTTGTTGTGTTTTTTTCTTTGAATATTAACCTAAAGTCCGACCTCCGCAGAACAAAATAAAAGACATCTTTGATTGAAAGTTGTTGGGGAAACAGCAACTATACGGAGGTGGAGGGGATATTCACATTCTCCAACTGGGGTAACTTAGGTACTTGTGAAGATAGAATGACTTTCGGATGAAACAAGCCGATAACGGCTTTGAGAAGACAATTTGAACTGTTGTCAGATTTACTATGAGACAGCTATAAAAAGGGCAAAAGAGCTAACCTCTAAACATTGTAGGGCCAAATTTCTCGAGAATAAGAGTGTTTATGAACACTCACTAACGACAAATCTAGCAGATATTTCGATATCCCCACCCACTCAAATCTATCCCTATAGAATATTCATATATTACGTATTGAAAGTTCTCGGACTTTTGCTCAGGAATTCCTTTTTATTTTTCGGAGGGGAGGGGAGGGATAATCTCCTTGAACAGTCCATGACGCTTGGTGATTTATGAAGCCAAGAGATGTTTGTTTCCAAATCTTTGATTATGCAATACCCCTTGAGTTCTACCAACTCACGCCCCCACTAGGAACCTCCCTTTTCTTGTAATGGATATAACCCTTTCATTTTCAAACTTGTAAAGGGCGCAAATATTTCTTCCAAGTAGAAACTTAGGTAATCTTCAGTTCATAAAATTCTTAACAACAATTGACATGAACAATCTTCCTTCCTTTTTGAAACCTTCGATTTTTGCCTAATAATATTTGTATACATAACGACATGACTATCCGTGATTATGCGTGAGGTTTTGAAGATAACAATACAGGTCCCTTGGCCCAGTTGGTTAAGGCGTGGTGCTAATAACGCCAAGATCAGCAGTTCGATCCTGCTAGGGACCATTTTTTTGCTGAAGGATTGTTGTCTTTTAACCTGATAATATATTAAATTGTTTAAAAAATTCACTGTATAGATTTGCATATAAGAATAAATGATTGCAACCATGTGCCTTTGGGTGATGCATTCCCGTCCTAACTTTTCAGGCACATAATTTTTGAGTGCGGTAATTGTTCCAAGCGCGTATTTTTGCAGCCAATCTTACATTCAATGCATAATTGCATCTACAAAAATGTATCTATGGTTTTTTCTTAAAGTTGATATAAATAATCAAACAGTGGATGCAGCCATAAACTGTATCAACTGTTCTTTGGATAGAAATGAACATTCTCTGGACAGCTACCAGTAGTCAAAGCGTCGATTGGGACAAAGTTTTGACCCAAGACAGAACCAACAACGTTGTGGAAATACCAGACTTGATTGAGGGCGTGTCTGTTGTCACAAGTGAAGTAGACATCGTAACCAAAACCAGCACTCAATGCATTTGCGATGTCTTCTCTTCTGTAGGTTTGCAGGTTACTTGGAGTGATTCCAGCTTGTGCTAACCATTGGTAGGTTGGTAATTGAGAGTACAAAGCCTCAGTGATTCTGAAGAAGTCATAAACGTTTTGGTTTGCTGGGGCATTGCTGTAGCAAGATGGACTGATTGTGTTAATACAAGTACCGTGCTTGTTGAATTCGTGTTCCCAGAATTCAGAGTCATCACCGTTATTGTTCTTCCAGTTGGTTGTCATGGAGTTGTACAAGTTTTGGTCACCGAATTGGTTGACAATGATATCTTGGATTTGAGAACCGTCAATTTCAAGACTAGAGTCACAGTTGGCAGCAAAGGAACCGTCACAGTTGTCTGGCCATAAACCGTGCAATGTGAATTGGTCATCTGGACCGGTACCAGGGTTGTAATCCCAGAATTGGGTTTGCAATAAGACACCACCTGGAGCTTCGTAACAACAGGATCCGTTGTCATCAGTAGAACAAGATTGCGCAGCATTAGGACATGATGGAGCAAATGAATCTCTGATTTGAAGCACTGCCTTGGAAGTTGGTGCTGCTGTAACTTGAACGAGAGCACAGGCAATGCTGACTAAGGATTTTATGGTGATTTGCATTATAGAGAAATTTTGTTAATTTTCAGGATTATCAGGATTTGTTCTAGGATATAAATACTGATTGGTCTCGATTGAAAAAAATGTCAGATGTCTTCTATGATTTCCGGCGGAAAGATATTCCATGTCAAAAAAAAAAAAAAACAGATACGTTTAGTGTCAAAGGTACACATGGGCACTATAGTGGTTGTTGCTTCCTAATTATCTTATAATCTTGCTAACATATTGCTCTACACGTGTTAAAGGAGACTCTAATCAAAGCTAATCAATAATAAAAATTCTTCTACGGCACATATTTCGTTTTGATTGTTTGGCTAAGCTTCCTATTGATAACCATAATTGTTAGCAGTTGGCCTCGTTTGTGTGTTGTAACGTTAACCATAAGGATCTTTTATATTGTTCACATACTTCAAATATCACACAATAATGAAAAAGGCTAATCGTGCCGAATACTCTTAGGAAGTGTTTATTTAACGTTCCCTCAAGTGGCTGTAATTCATGTCATGAGCCGTTCCTGCTTCGATTAAATGGAATAATAACGAGGCTTATTATAAAGGGGTTAAGTGCTTACTGGGAACACATGTTTAGAGATGTGCATGAGCTGCCAAATTCTGTAAAGAGATTAGTTTGATTAGCCTGAGTAACTAAACTATATATGTGTGTTTTCTATTATGGTTAGAACATGTAGCTTCCATTCATTGTTTATCTTGGTGTACGTTAGTAATTGCTTACAACCCAAGGCAAAAAAAAATATGTAGAAGAAGTCAAATATCAAAATGGCAATTAATTACGGCTAAATCAGCATAAAAGGCGTTCTCGTACAATTCCCTACACACGCTACAATATAGTTGCTATATGGTCTGCATTAAAACAAACCTAATCCCGAGATATTCCCCTTTTTATGTCACAACATGGAATTTGCGCAAGCCTATGCAGCTATTATCTTTCCACTTGTCCAGACATTCTGATAAATACGAGAAAAAAAAACACCATGATGGACGGCTCTTTTTATGTGTGTAACCTCATGATAAGCGCATTTGGGATTACTTTCTTGATGGCTTGTTACTAATCGCTAAAGCCACAATATGTAATTATTGTGTTAGCGTTAAAAAAAAACAACGACAAAACTGTCGGTTATAGTAAAAGTACAATTAGGATAAATTTCACAGATAAACGCATCAAAATTTCAAATCTTTATCACATGGCCATCTCGAGTTTGTGTTATCGTCTATCAATCAGCAGAAGAACCATTCTTGGTCATGCTTGAGATCAGAACTATTGTGATTAACACTAATTAAATCTCTCTTTTAATTATATTAGGGTGCATTTTAAAATTGATTAAGATGCTGCTACGAAAGCCTTTCTTAATAAAAGGGATCTTCTGAAAATCAAAGATCGTTACTGAATAAAAGAAGATAACAATTGATACTTCGAGAAGTATTTTATTCATTTGAATAAAAGGGCTTATAAGCATCAGCGTTTCTCTACTTAAAAGAGGCTGAATTATTCTCTGTCATCGTTTTGAAATCCTAAAAACATTGTAAAAATATACAACTTTATAGAAGGTCACCTGAGGCTTTTGTCGTGTTTTAGATAGACCGGTGGAATTGGCTCATCAAAGCCTGTGATCGTTCTTTCTAAATATGGCGGACTAAAAAACTTTAAGCTTTAGGGTTCTGAAGCTATTTAATGCTTTGAAAAACATATCTTTAACCATTTTATCACTCATTAATGAGTGTTTTTACTAGTGGGTAAAATATTACCGTGGGCAGCTCCTGTCTTAAAAGAGCCTCTTAGAGCCATTAACAAGTGTTAAGCGACAATCTAATCAAAGGTTGTGATTAGTTTCAAAATAGAAATGAAGAGTTGAAAAATTCGTTGTCATCTCGCTAGCTTCCCTTAGTTCTTATATTGAATTTTGCCTAAAGAAACTCTACCAAACCAATTTTCCTTGCGGATATTCAGAGCCAGTTATAAGCTGCTGTATCATCCTGAAAACTAGCATATAATCGAATTTTTTCTGGTGCTCCTGATACCAATATTTTGAAATCTAATATTCTGATGAAAATAGATGCCAATCAAAGATATTAGGAATGAAGTTAACGATTAGTCAGTTCTAAAGATGCTACTCAAGATCCATGAATCATTAATCAATGTTATCCTTTATGTGCGGTATTACAAATATACAAGGCAACTTGTCCGAGTGGTTAAGGAGAAAGATTAGAAATCTTTTGGGCTTTGCCCGCGCAGGTTCGAATCCTGCAGTTGTCGTTTTTGTTTTTGTTTATGAACATGGTACTATTGTAATTATCAACTTTTTAGCTAATTAGAGGCAAAAATAGGAAAACACACACTTTGTGAAATGACAAAAGGCAAATTTTTCAGAGTTATAACTTGTAATAACTAGCAGCAAATGGCGAGTTGATTATTGAAACATGCTTGGGGCCATAAATTTGCTATGTGTGTGAATCAAAGTCCTAATTTTCATTAGTTATATTCAAAAACTAGAATCCAGTGATCCAACACTAAACAAGGATACTCGGAGAAATCTTTTCAGTCAAGAATTTAAAGGGAGAAAAAGTATCAACTGTTAGCAAATGATATTGCTAGAAATACCATGAAAGTTCTCAAAATAATCGGATGCTCTTAGTATCTTTGTAATTGAGTTCTAAGAATTTTATTCTATTTGTATAGTTGTGAGTTATTATATATTTTCTTGTAAATTTTTGGTCTTTTCTTCAAAAAAGTGTTTTTAGAAAACGGATAATTAAGTTGACTTCTTATATATTTCATTACGACGATTAATCCTTTGATCCAAAGAAAAGAAAGTGCAAAAAGATTTTGGTAAAAAATAACTTAAACTATCACTAATCTATGGTTCAGAACTATATATAAATGAGATAAGACAACCTAACCATGTTTAAACCAAAAAATTATGCGCAAACCCGGAATCGAACCGGGGGCCCAACGATGGCAACGTTGGATTTTACCACTAAACCATTTGCGCTAGCTCTGCCTCTTCTGTTATTTATATAGTTATATCAAATAGGTGTTGATAAAAGACGATTTTTAGGATACTAACAATGTTTATCGTTATACTTGGTATTCTGTCTATTTATTCAGTAATTTCAGACGGGTTATAGCTTGAATTGTATGATACGAGTTACAATTCTCTATTAGTCTATAACATTATAATCAATATGGATCAATTGCTAAAAAAAAGATGAGGTGATTTCATGAATTCAACACAATTTTTAACTGAGTTTAGTGTGAATAGTTGATGGGTATATTATACTTAAATATTTAGGTTTCGAGATATGATATGTTACCGAGGATGATTGTATGACATTACATACCAATTAAGATACTTTAAAGCAAAGTTTTGAACTCAGAATCTACTTCAGAAAACGAGTGGTCACACTAACGATTTAGAAGTGATGGAGTCCAAGAATTTCTTAATTGTTAAGGCATCCCAGAGTCCGAGCTTATTCGATATATCCATTTACTACCAAAGAATATTTTGAAGACTTATAATATCATTTTTTTTTAAATGCAGTTATTTGACAGTCCAAGAGACTCGAAAAATGAAACACTGAGAAAATGCATTGGCCTCAAAAGCGACTGATTTATAGTATGAAGCAACCAATTAGAAACAAATTATAGCCCTAGAATGAGAACAGGAAGGACTTTTAGAAAATTATAGGTTGAGATATTAAATGTCTCGTGCAAGAGTAGAGTTGATATTTCTTTGTTTCTTTTTTCTTTTTTGTATAGTTAATCGAAGATCACACCATAACAAGCGATGTATTTCCCCACAACTTGGGGTTTTAGAAGTTAGCTGCATTTCAATAGTGAACGAGTTTATGCTGGAGTGGCCGAATAAGAATTTTGCAACCTTGTTGCAGTATTGGGTGAAATGCGTCATGCTATATGCAGACCGATTATCTCCAGGTTATAAAAGAGAAAGGGTCCTCTTCAAATGCAGGGACATGAGCGACATGTCCAAGGAAATCGAAGAGAAAGGATACACAGTTATCAAAGGATTTCTTACACCGGAAGAGGTTGAGAAGTATTTAAAGGCATCTGACGAGGTTGTGCAGTATGCGCGTGATGGGAAGTGGCCATCGGTTCGGACTAGAGGTAAACAATTCCCACCCTGGCCTGAAAACTTTAGCCCTGATATCTGGGGTATCAGTGGGCTATTGCACCCAGACTTGAAGGAACTTTCGTACCCATTCCATGAAGCATACTCTAGTGATAAGATTTTGGATGTTGCTAGTGAGATCTTATCAACAACCAAGGACAACCTTAGTTTGGAGTTGTTCAACATGCTTATTAACCCACTAAGTGATTTTGGGTTAGATTGGCACAGAGATACAATCAAGCCAGATGTTCTGGCAGAAGAGGAGGCAAAGAGTTTAGGCGGATATAACTCGCAAGCTGGTACTCAATTTAACTTGGCGTTAACTGAAGACTCATGTTTGATTGTGGTTCCTGGTTCTCATTGCAGAGTGAGAACAGAGGAAGAGAGACAGAAGTTGGGGAAGGAAGAGATTTCAGGCCAATTGGTGGTACATTTACAACCAGGTGACATTGTTTTCTATAACAACAACATCTTACACAGGGCTCAATATTCTGCAGCTTCAAAGAGAATTACCTTACATGGCTCCTACGGTAACAGAGAACATGGCAAGCTTCGCGCAAAGGGTATCTTACAGCATGGCGTTGCTTCCTGGCTTCCTCGCTTGGAACCAAGAACCAAAAACTTGGAAATGTTGAAGGAAAAGTTGGTTGCTTTAGCTAAGGAGTTTGAAGGTGTTGATTTGGGTTTTTCTTTGGAAGGTTAATGTTTGACTGTATTGACTTGTTAAATCACTCATAAAAATGATTGAATTATAATCTAATAAGTTTCCCGAAGAATAGAGTCTTCATAGTAAAAAGAATAGAGTCTTCATAGTAAAAAGAATAGAGTCTTCATAGTAGAAAATGAGATATTCAAGGAGTTTTAGATGTTTCCATAACTTCCATGTCGAACACAGCGACTTTTGCTTTAATCATATTCCTCTTGCATGCATTAATGAGAGTGATTTGAGCTCAAGGATTCTGCAAGCATCCAACGGGTAGCTGTTCATTGGTTTTTACCATGAAAACTCACAATATCTTTTTACACTTTTTGCACCCAACTCTACCAAGAAACATAAAATACACTTACAATTGTAAGCACTTTTCTAGTGCATAAACACTTTGATAGTAAATAGTAAACACTTTTACTAGTTTGTATAAACTTTCACAGATAACAGTTAGTAATAAAATCTACAGAAGATCTCCTTGAACTTTTAAGTTTCTAAATCTATGGAGATTTTAGTTCAACTTGACATAGTTTGCAGGGAACAAACCGGTCTGGCCGGTTGCCTTGTGAGTGCCTGACCACCAGTCATCATCGACAAACTCAATATCCACAATCAAATCACCTTCTGCGAAACCAATTTCGTTATCTTCGTCCTTTTCGTAGTCGAATTCAGCACGGGCAGTAGGCTTAGAAGACTCAGGAGCAACAGGGGCTGGTCTAGCAGCAGGTTCTGGGGCCGGTTCTGAAGCAGCTGCAACCGGTTCTAAAGCACCGTCTTCTTGTAATTCAACGTATGCAGCTGGGAATAAACCAACAGCACCCGTGATCTTGTGTTTGCCGGACCACCATTCTTCATCCACAAGTTCGATCTCAATGATCAAGTCACCCTCACTGAAACCAATTTCGTTATCTTCATCCTTTTCGTAGTCGTATTGAGCGATAGCTGTGGTTGATTTCTTTTGCTCTTCAACAGCCGAACGGGATGGCAAAGCTGGAGCAGGTTCTTCAGCCTTTTCTTCGACTGGGTCGGCTGGAACATTACGGACAGGCGGAGGAGGCAAATTACGCACAGGCAATGGTTCTGGGATGGAACGTGACGGTAATACTGGAGCAGGAACCTCTTCATCTTCCAGTTCTTCCTTGTTTGGTAAACTACGAGTTGGCAAGACAGGCGAGTCATCCTTCTTTGGAGGCAAGCCACGGGTGGGCAAGACAGGCGAGTCATCCTTCTTTGGAGGCAAGCCACGGGTTGGCAAGACCGGAGCAGGAACATCATCAACATCCTTTTTTGGTAAACTACGGGTAGGTAAAACCGGTTCATCATTTGCGATGGAAGAAGACTCCAACTTTTGGGAAACATCATCTGCCGAATCCTCGGTAACCACCTTATATTGACCTCTCTTTTCAGCCCAGATTTGAGCAGGAGTTTTACCACCTTCGGAGGCGAAACTTCTCAGGGCACCACCAACGAGTTTATCGTTTGAGGAAGTTGGTTTGGAGCCAAAGGAAGGTTTTGAGCCGAAGGAAGGAGCGGAAGAAGAAGAGGAAGAAGATGAGGAAGAAGAAGTGTCAGAAGCGGCGGCTGTGAAACGAGAAGCCACCGAGTTGTTCACCTTGTGCTTTGGCAAGGAAGTCAATCTACCATCGGCTGGAGTTCCAATTGATTGAGGGACATCAACGTTTGGTTTGACAGGTTGCAGGGAGATTGTGTCTGACTTTTGCTTTCTCAATTCCTCAATGTTGACCTTTGTAGGTTTATAGGCTGAAGGCACATCCTCCAAAGGTTTCTTTGTCAAGTCACGCTCTTCAATTTCCTTTTCGCCACCCCATTCGTCGTCATTACTGGAGCTCACAGCAGGTTTTGCAATTGGTTTTGCGATTGGTTTACCTGTTGAGGAGGGGACAAATGATTTTGGAGCTGGTTTTGGAGCGGGCTTCGCAACAATGGGCTTCAGCACAATTGGTTTGTTAACTTTTGGGGTTGAAGTTGACTGGGTGTATCTGGCACCAGCGGCAGCACCGATTCTGTGTAAGAATTCGTCAACGTCCAAATCATCCTGGTCTCTTGCTGTGATCTGGACGTGGTAACCACTCAACACCTTTGCCACGTCTGCAAAGTTAGCAGCAAACGATAACCGTAACTTTGCAGGGGAGTTATCGGGGCACCAACCAATCAACAAGTTTTTGGATACATCGGATCCAGGCACAGTGACACGACTTAACCCGAATTGGACTTGGCCGTCAACAAAGTGTTCGACAAACTCGTCCAAGTCACCAGTTCCTGTGGCAGTCACTTCAAGAGTGGCGTTTCTGTTCACAGAGTACACAGCATACTTGGTCGAGGGGTCGCCACGAACAATCTTGTCGTACGACTCCAGAATCTTCCTGGAGTTCGTTGATAAATCAATTCTTTCCATTGTCGCTTTTCTTTATAGTTGTTTAGCTTTTATTGTGTGTGACTGGAAAAACTGGACAATCAAATCGTGCTACTTGCACACACCAAAGGTGGCGGCGCGGGCGTGTGTAGTGGGCACGTGTAGTGTGTAGTGTGTAACATGCAGTGCGTAGCGGTGTGTAGGTGGTGTATAGTCGAGGGTTTCACTACAGGTTTTGGTAGTGGACTATGCTGGAACAACCGGCTCGGGCTACGCACTGCGTGATCCGTGAGTGCGCAGTGTTTCGGCGTGGCTCCGATCTTTAGCATTTCTTGTGATTACATTGGTGGAGAGAGTATTGGTGGTCTCAGATTATTGGTAGAGAGATTGGTATTGGGAGAGAGATTGGAATTGGTGGTCTCAGAGAATATTGGTAGATAGATTGGTATTGGTAGAGAGATTGGTGGAGAAATTAAGATCGAAAATGCTAGTGACTATAATAATTTATTAAGCTATACAAATTAACTATTCAGTTTAACCAACGCAAACACCAAACACCACATCATCACAAACCCTGGGATGTCCGTCAAGATCCCGCTTGTAAACACCTCCTTGGCCGGGTTGGTAAAGTACAGCTTGGGCGATCCTTGACACACAACAGTCCAGAAAAGTGTGTTGGCAAGCGTGATGCCTATAAAGTAGAATGCAAACCCATACAAGGATTCAAGTGTAAGGATACCAGCACCAATCCCAAGTGCAAGTCCAGATATGTCCCGGAATCTTTGAAGCTTCTGTTTGTTGGCCTCTATGTTAGGGGCGTAGTGGATGGCTGTCATGCTTTTCTTTTCGCATTTTTTGATATTCTCTGCATTTGCTTGGTAGGAGCACCCATTCTTAGAGGCCGTTTCTTTACGTAAATATGTTTCCATTTTACATAGCCAGTATTCTGAACTGTTAACCAGCAATGATTAGCGTGAGATGATTAGCGTGAGATGATTAGCGTGAGGTGATTAGCGTGAGATGATTAGTGGGAAATGATTAGTGGGAAATGATTAGTGCAGTAATCAGAAATATTTAGTGCGGTACTCAGAAAAGAATAGTGCAGTGAATTTCGTTAGCAGTAATCAGATTCAATGTTCTCACTAAGAGTTTTCTCAAGTAAATGACATCAGGTAGTATTCCGTTGTTCCATTCTTTCCAGAACCTACTTCTCTGTACTCTCTGTATTTCCAGTATTCAGTATTCTCAGTATTCAGTATTCAGTATTCTCAGTATTCAGTATTCTCAGTATTTTCAGTCGAGTGATAATCAATTTCTTTTGCAACATTTTTTCCCTAGAGTTTGCCACCACAATGACTACAAACACACTCAAGCAGTTCCTATTTCTGTTTGCCCATGATTCCGATTACAAGTTCACGAATGACTCGAGAGAGCAGATTCGAAAGAAGCTCTTTCTAGCAGCAACCCAGGAAGGCCAGTACCTAGACTGGTTCTTCCCTAATGCGTTATCAGGACCATCATCTCAGCAAAACGGGTCCTACTACAGCACCAAAATCGAGTCGAACTTTAACTGGAAGCTTTCCAACTATCTTAAGAAACGATACGCCAGAAGTGATTCGGTCACGCATCAACACACATCTTCACATTCGAAAATGCCCTGTGCTCGAATCTTCCGCAAGGGTGAACCAATTTACAGGTGTCTCACGTGTGGATACGATGAAACGTGTGCAATGTGCCACCATTGCTTCCACCCAGACTACCACCAGGGCCATAAGGTGAATGTGACTGTTTGCTCTCGAGAAAATGGAGGTGTGTGTGATTGCGGTGATCCTGAAGCCTGGGTAGAAAACTTCAAGTGCCGCAGAAGCACAGAGGAAAGCTTGGAATTGAACGTGGCTACAGGTAAAATCAGCACTGAGGATGAACTACCACCAGATTTCCGCAATTCTCTCTATCAAACATTAGAAACTATTCTAGACTTTATCGTCGACGTGATCGCATTGTCAGATATGCAGTTCGATACAATCGACCCCAACCCCATGATCCAGGCATCCAAAATATCAGAAAATACGTTGCTTGCTGCTTTGAGCGGTGAAAAGTATGGCGTACGAGATTCACATGGAACGCCGCTAAATGACATTGCAAGCGAGAAATTCTCTTTGGTGGCCTTTAACGATCAAGTGAGACAATACAGAGACGCAGTACAGCGTATACACTTGGCCTCCAAAAAGGTTAAACTGTTCGCCACAATGGTTACAGACAAAATCGAAAAATTTGGAAAGGCGAAGGTGATCACTTCAAGCAGCTTGCCAACTTTAATCGAAAGACAGAAAATTTTGGGTTCCACTGGTATGTTCACCTGCATTCGTAATAATAGAGACCTTTTCCGTGAAGATATGTGTGATGAAATGTTGATTTGGATTAGTGAAATCACAGAAAGTGAACTTTTCAAAGTAAACTTGCCAACAATGAACACCTTTTGCAAAGCATTTTCGGGCCAATGGCAAATCGGTTTGCAAAACGGCGACACATCAAAATCATGCCCCTACAAAGTTGGAATGCTTGACAACTTAAAGATCCCCAAAATCCCAACAACTCCCGTGGACCGCAACTCACAGTCTCACTGGCATTTCAAACCTTCCAAGTGGAACATGGATGACCCTTCGGTATCAGACTTTCATGGTGCCCTGGTTGATGAAGATCCTGAATGCCAATTGTCCCAAGTTGGCTCTAGATTGCAATATTTTATCTATATGGATATCCGTTTCTGGAAATCTATACGATTCTTGTTGCATGATATGTTTTCAACTTCACTAATTACAAATTTAACTTATAAGGAAATCATATCTTATCAATATGTCGATATCTATCCTACAATCGCAGATATGTTTTTGACAAAAGATAGAGAGCCCGAATGGAATATAATGGGGACCCTATCAACTCAATTGTTCACTTGCCCCTTAAATACAACCAGAATCCTTCAACATGGTGACATCGCTCGCGTTTTTGCTCTGATATACAGCTTCTTGACTGTCGGCGAAATAAGATCGCCAAACAGAATTGAACTAACAAATGAACTCTCCATACTTAGCTTGAAGAATAGAAGGTGGAGTCAAATATTCTTTGATATCGACTACATTTTGAGTAGGAACACAAACCCGGAATTGATATTAACGACAAATATCATTCCAATGGCGTGTGATATTCTTGCTTTGTTCCAAGGTAAACCAGTAATGAAACGTGAAAAGACCAACCATGTCGAATATGAATCTCCAGATTACACCGCCTACTTTCAGTCTATCATGGTAATTTACCAGTTTGCTGAATATATCGCACAATCCTTGACTGCTTTAACAAAGGGCAAGGAAATCAAAGATTCTAATGGAAAAGTACTCAACTCCGACGAGCTTTACAATTACAAAAAAACGTTCGCCATAAATGCCATCTCCTACGTCATAAAATACTTGTACAGACTAGAAGAAAACAACTATCCAGGTTTGGTAGATGAATTAATTGATATCAATCTCTCCCCTACAAAGAAAATTTCCAAAGAATTGATTGATGGCAACATTATTCAGCACTTTTCTATCGATGAAGAAAAGGTGAGTTTCCTTCACCCAATCCATTCATTTTTGTCATGGCTTATTGAATTGTCTGATTTCAAGTCTGCATTAGAAATCAAGCAAGTATTGGAACTTGCTACTATAGAATCAGGGGTTTCCAGAAGCTTAGAAATCCCAAATCCCCTAACTTCGATTTTCGATTATCCTATAAGAACTATCGTGTTGATGTCACAAATCAAGTCTGGATTCTGGGTTAGAAATGGTTATAGCGTGCGCTATCAATTACAATTCTACAGAAACACCTTTTTAAGGGAAAGTGGATACATGAGAGATTTATTCTTAACTCAAGTCTTTATTGTTTCTAATAGTCCAAACTTGGTGTGTTTCTTAATTTTCAGTAGATGGCTATTTATGGATGGATGGATCGCTGAGAAGATCGAATCGGCCCCTAATACTGAGGATGATGAAAAGATTAAAGATGCAACAGCAGAATGCAACTCGACCCCTTACGATAACAAGACACTTCCTTATATGTTGGAAGAATGTGTAAATTTCTTTATCCATATTTTAACTGAAGATTTGAGTTTGAGATCACTTTCAGTTGAGACTACAAGAGAGGACCGCATAAAAACAGAAATCATACACAATTTATGCTTTGGCCCTATGACATACACGGCTTTGAGCGCCAATATCCCAGATCACATTGTTGTTGAGAAGAAATTTGATTTAATTTTGAATGAAGTTGCGGTGTTTACTGCCCCCAAATCATGCTGTGACACTGGTATCTATAAACTTAAGGAAGAGTACATTTCGGAAGTTAACCCATACTACTTCAGTTACACAACCAATATCAAGGATGATGCAATTAGGTTCTTGAAGGATCGCATACACAAATCCACTAGACAGCCAGTTTCAGAAATTGTGATAGAACCAAAGGTGAGAAACCCAGAAGAATTAGGTATCTACAAATATGTTGGTAATTTCTCAGCACTGTCATACTTTGCTGACTTTTTGATTAAGACTCTTAGCTACATCAAAGGTGAAGGTATGGATAAGACTGAATCTCTTTTGGAGACTATCTTGCATTTGATTCATATTTGTTCATATGAACTCAATCTCGACATAAATCTGTACGGATCTTTCTACGACCGTTTTGTCAATATATCAGACACCTTTGGCACATCTATTGCGATTTTACTTTACCAATTTTTGACAGAGGATTCTTTCAAGAATGTACACTGTAAAATTCGTGCAATTTATAAGGTGTTTGATCAAAAGTACCCAAACTTTTCCAGCATTCTTTCGGATCAGGTGACGGTGTTTGACCCATTGGTTATGGTACTGGACACTAACATGATTAGCAATGAACCAGAGTTGAAAAAGAAATTAGCCCAGGATCGTAAAGCTAAGTTGATGAGAAAGTTTAAAAAACAGCAATCTCTGTTCTTGAAAAAGAACAATATAGCTGTGGATACTGAGAATCCAAACAATGATATAGACATGGAAACTCCAGATTGCGAAGATCAGGGGTGGATGTTCCCTGAAGCACACTGCATATTGTGTCAGAATGCAGCAGAGAATGCGGGTCCGTTTGGAATCATTTCGTACTTTAGTAAGTCTTCCGAATTCAGAAATGTTCCATTTGATGATAAATATTGGTTCCTCAAATCATTTTCCGATAGCGCCAACTTAGATGTTGATGAGAGTGATGATCTTTCGGAAAAAACCGAGCAATGGAAGTCGTATTTTAAAAGTAAGAAGGAAACATACACTATCGGACCTGGATTCTCTGACCCGAAACACGTTTCGAGCAATTTGGTATCCCTGAGCTGTGGGCATGGCATGCATTTCCAGTGTTATATTAACTTTTTGAATAACAACCGCAACAAGCTGACACAAATCACACGCAACTATCCTGAAAACACACAGCACAAGGAATTTCTTTGTCCACTCTGTAAGGCCATCAACAACATGTTTGTTCCAATTTTGTGGACTAATAATAATAGAAGCCTTAAGAAGTTTCTTCTGCCCACTGTCGATAACCCTTTTGCAAGATTGAGTAAGCGATTATTACACGACAGGTCATGGTATAGGAACTTTGTTAATGTTTCAGATAGAGATATTGAAGAGTTTGTTGCATTGAATGGTCTTGCAAAAGATATGATCATGGAGGGGCCAAACCGCAGTGGTAATACTGCAGTTGACCAAAAGAATTTTACACTTTTGCTCAGTAACATGTTTCAGATATCATCTTACCTTTCGTTCCCACATGTCTTCAAAGCCGACTCGACCTTTATAGTTGTTAACACTGTGAAGTCGAACGAGATTTATTTGAGAGGTACACTGTCGCCAACTGGATTGGTCATCACCCAATTATCTAACAACACATTAATCAACTTGCGATCATTGACTGAGTTTAGAAATACCAGTGTTTTAATGAAAATTACAAACTGGATCCATACCATGAACCCAAAGGACGATGCATATGCTAAGATGATGGCCAATATTTTTTCATTGGCACCTGATACAATCAACACGACAATTTTAGAGGCTGATTTTTTTGAGCTACTAGTAAGCATTGTACCTATGAGTACTAATGGATTTCTGTTTAATGCAATTTTGAAAATTTGCTACTTCTGTGTCATGTTACAGACTCTTGCAACATTTTCTAAAGAGCTTAAAGCGAATAAATTGTTTAGCAATACTGAGTATTCCATTCTTGATGTCCCCACCATTCCCAACACTGACGAGAACGTTGCTAGGTCTGCATGCCGTGTCTTTTCCAAATTTTTCCCTGTATCTGATTCGCAGTTATTCCAAGACTACAGATTGGGTCCAGTAATATACTCCATGTTGGTCAAAAGTACTACAATATTCTTGAGACGTGCCGCTATATTTGCTTATATTCAGTGTGCATCTCTTGAAAATGTGAATTTGTCATACCCATTGGAAATGATTGAAGCAGACCGTTTATGCGACTTTTTGAATATTCCAACAATTGGCGAAACTTTGATTGGATTGACAGAAGATACTTGCCCGTTTGAAGGAAATATATTCAGTTCTTTCATTTCATTTTTAAGACAAATCAACTTTAATTATGATAATCTTGAGATAGCTAAGCGTATGGAATATCCTGGTATCGTTAAGTTGATTGATTTACCAGGGATGCTCGATCTCTTTTTCAGTGAGTATTACTATGATGAGTGTTACAATAGTCCGCACACGAGAATTGAGGACCCTGCGGTCTGCTTATTTTGTGGTGATGTGGTTGATGCACAAAAGTCTGCCCTTGGGGTCAGCGAAGGGCAATGTACAACACATTTCTTGAAAGAATGTCCTAACGAGGTGGGCTTATTCTTGTTACCGAAGGATCGTACTCTATTATTGTTGAACAAAAATGGAGGCACTTTCCATCCTGCTCCATATTGTGACCGACATGGTGAGTTGAATACAGAAGCTAAGAAACTGAAAGTAATGATATTGATGCAGCCCAGATATACCGATTTCATTAGAAATGTATGGCTTCAACATAATGTTGCGAACATAATCTCCAGAAACTTGGATACGGTGATGGATGTCGGCGGATGGGAGACAATGTAAATAGAAACTATTATAGACCTTTTGCCTTTTATCGAACATGTAGACCCATTAGGAACAAACCGGATGAAGTTTCAAAATTGTTTTAGTCTGATCAACATTCATTCTCTTTGTATATACACTTGTTTTGTGATGTAAAATGGATTCCGCTTACAATCGTCTGAATAAATCAGATATTGTATGCTACCCTATACGCTTTGACTGAGCCTGTCTGCATGAGCTTAGCTACTCTCATTCGACTTTTGAATTAGTTATGCGTTTTATGTTTTTGACTTATAGTATAACGACTCTTGTTGCAATTCGGGTCTTCAATAATTTTGTGCGGATCCAAAGTCGGTATTGAGTAACTATCGGAAACGATATAATGCATGATTACGTTTGCCGTATTGTCCTCGTTCTAAGGAATCATAATAGAGCAATATAATAGATCGGGGACAATGTTTATTGTATCTTTACACGTTGTGTGACGCTGGAATGTTGAAAATTTATTCTGAGACATGGTGTTGTAGAGTAGCTAGACAATCAATGTCAACTATTAATGTTTGAGAGAGAGAGAGTGTGTGTGTGAATAATTTATAATTTTGGAGAATCTATTGGTTCTTCCAGGAGATATCACCAACGTAGGCGGTCAACTTCTTTAAACCGAAGTCTGAGTTGTATTGACGGTAGATACCAGTCTTGAAGGTGGACTTTTGTGAGTTGCCGTATAAAGTTTTACCCTTGTAGGTCAAAGAGGCCAAAGGAGCGTTTGGGTTGTTAGCGTTAGCGATAGAAAGCTGGATATAACCATCACCACCATGGGAGTACTTGACGGTGGCAGAACCTTGTAGAGTTTGGCCCTTGATCTTTTCAAATGGGATCGGCTTTGCCTTAATACCACCGATATCAGCACCCAAAATACAGTTACCGTTAGTACAGTCAAAAGTAGCGGTTGGCAATCTGACAGTCTCACCAAAGTCACTCTCGCCCTTCAATTGCATGTTGTGCATCCAGCCTTGGGAGGTTTGAGCGGAAGGGTCAAAGGCGAACTTCCAGGTATAATGGGTAGTTTGACCGGCACGGGAGTATGGAGTGTGCAATTCAACACGTTGTCTACCTGATCTACCATCACCGGTAGTGGCCATGTTACCAGTAGGGTTAAGCAGGAGAGTGTAACATTCTTTGATTGGATAGCCTGGAGGACATCCAACTTTTAAGGAACCAGAGGCTTCCCAGGTTAATCCGTTAGAAAGTTGACCGTCTTGGTAGGAATCACCGCTGTTTATAAGAGTGTTAGCTGGAGCAGCGCTTGAACCAGCAAGCAAGGAAGCGAGTAAAATTGTAGTAGAGAATTTGAAAGAAACCATGTTATTTACTGTTCAAACTACGCGATTCTTGATTACTTAAATATAAACTTCTCAAGTTTCATACTCCTCTTCCGTAACTTTGTGCTCAACACAAGACCTTTTTGTTAAACAATAGCTTATATTGTATCATTCCTCCGATAAACAACAGAGCTCAAGTCTCAATAACATCAGCACACAAAATAAACAGTACGATTGTTTTGGTGTTGAGCAAGAATAGGTGATTACAATCTAACACCTCCAGTATGTGTCAATCTCTTATATTGTTATTATTGGGTATAGAAGTGCAA
The DNA here is from genome assembly GCA_030705055.1 of Kodamaea plutei. NCBI lineage: Eukaryota > Fungi > Ascomycota > Pichiomycetes > Serinales > Debaryomycetaceae > Kodamaea > Kodamaea plutei. Next base: position 54,210 of record JANIWJ010000036.1, on the reverse strand, counting down.
AAGTGTTTTATTTTTCTCTTTCCGTAATACCAATGCATACTGACGGTACTTATCAGATCTTCGCCTAGCCTATGCATTTATTATAACTCGAGTAGTTTTAACTTTTGACCGCAATTGGTACACTAGATGTTAGAAAACTTGCCATGGTTGGTTTCAAATGAAGTCTATCAGGATACACAAAAGTTTAGTGTAATCAGTTGTGAAATTCCATTAATTAGGCTATATAATACGTCAACGGAACAATAGAAACCAAGAAATATCCACTTTTTTTTGACACTGTATCTTTATTAGTATAGGAAATCGTAACCCAGATCACACAAGGAGCTACAAAACTTCGTGAAACAATTGAATAAATAGATAAAGGTAGATTAGTTTCGGTTATTACCTAAACTTAAAAAGCCGTCTAGCGGCTTTTGATTATAATGCTAATAGCTAAGTATGTTCAGCCCGGACTCCACATGTGTAATCCCAAGTCCCACTGATTTAATTCACAGCTGTATATTGTTATTATGCGTAAACTCGTATTGACCAATTCACAGGTGTAGATTTCTCCCGAGACCCCTGGTTGTAAATAATTCACTGTAGATTGTTATCTTGGGTAAACTGGTATTAACCAATTCACAGTAGGTCATCAACAAGTAGCATTCGTGCGCTGATAATACCGTTAATGCTTATTATTTTTATCATGAGAAGATATCATAAACATCAAATTAGCTAAAATGACTTGAAACAAAGCAATCAACAAAGGCCTTTCCAATTTAGCATTCACACAAGAGCTCAAGCATAGATGTAAAAGAATATGTGTGAAGATCATCATTTAACAAGTTTAAGCAAAGAGGACGGTGAGATAATATCTAGTACTATATTTGTAGGTTGTGCTGCCCTTAGTATTGCTGCATAATATACTCTAGAACGATGAGGATGGCATACTTTGTTTGTTCGTCTCAGCAATTATGCTCTGGTGTTTAGAGATTAGTTTCTAAAAACATTCTAAAACTATTCCCATTAGAGAAGTTGACGAGATTGAATATTAGTGCTTCTCCTCACTTGTGATAAGCGGATCACGATGACAATCATCCAAAATTTGGTAACCGATGTTTACATAGGCGATCATATGTGAGGACAAGTGCCTTTTGGTTTGTGACCTTGTACATTTCGCTATTAAATGAATATTTAAGACCACATCCAAAATCTGAATACTTCCAGTGCATTAAAATCGAAGAAGGATCATGGAGGATTCTCCATGGCGATTCAAGTATATCCAGTTTTTTTTTTTGACATCTTTAAGTCCTGGTGTGTTTTTGGTTTAATTCTCTGATATTTGGGTGGGAGACTAGCTAGTGGAACCTCTTTCTCCTTTGGAATCCCACAGAAGTAACTTCCAACAATCGAATACAAAGACAATACGAGATAAACTAAATCAAGATTAGATGTGTTTGCGCTTCACCATGTGCTCGTAAAAGATAGATCACACCGCAGCCGGGGAACATTTGTGTTACAAAATGCATGACACATTCTTTCATATTGTGTACTAGGACACTAAATGTCAAGAGTGCTCATACGGTGCAGACATAGTAATTCGGAATAGTACAATCAGCTAACCCGGAATTTATTCCATAAATATTCGAATCGGCCGTTCTTTGCCCGTGAACTCCAACCTACCTCTTTCTAATATATTTACTAATTATTTGATACTAACCGGTTTATAGTGAGCATTGCTCTTCTAAAGTAAGGGGCTGTCCTATAGTAAGTGAGTGATCATGGGTGTTTCCTCCTTTAGTAGGCGATCATGGGTATTTCTGTATTTCCTCTTGATATTTGTTGAGCTAGAGATTGTTTTGCAGTAGTCCACCAAGACCTAGAGTCATACTATCAAACTTCTAAAATGTTTATGTTAATTGCATTTAATATCAATTTGCTCATTTTGGACTCTAGAGTGGTGAACTCTAGTTTTTGCCATGATTTTATGGGATTGCTTTCTAAGGGATATTTGAAAGAAAAGCCTGGGTAAGCATAACTTAGGGAGGATGAGAACAAAGTGGGATACGATGAAGTAGAGTACGCGTGTAACGATGAATTTTAGTAAATGGGGAATGAAAGAACACGAGATTTGGGATGATTAGAGGTATCACGCTCTTTCAAGATAAGTAAAAACTCTCCAGATGACTAAAAACTCTCCAGGTAACAATCATAACTAGAAACCACCTTACCCATGTTCTAACCAGAAAACATTACCCATGTTCTAACCAGAAAACATTACCCATGTTCTAACCAGAAAACACCAGATCTTTGCTATATAACTCACCGACAAGCTCTTATGTATTAGGAGAGACTATAGTTTCATTAAAAGTGAAGATGACTATTACCATATGCTATCCTGTATATAGATATAAAGGAAGAAAAATTCAGCCAAAAGAATTTTCAACAAGCACACACCATGTCTGTCGTCACTGACCCAGTTGAACAATACAAACTCATTACCAAGGGCTTGCAAGAGGTCTTGAACGGGCAAATCATCAAGGATGTTTTGGAGAAAGAAAAGAGGGCACTTAAAGTGTACTGGGGAACGGCACCAACCGGTAAACCACACTGTGGGTACTTTGTGCCAATGATCAAGTTGGCACACTTTTTGAAAGCAGGGTGTGAAGTCACTGTTCTCTTGGCCGACTTGCATGCCTTCTTGGATAACATGAAGGCCCCATTGGAGGTTGTTCAATACAGAGCCAAATACTATGAATATATTGTCAAGGCCATCTTGAAGTCCATTGGGGTTCCAATTGAAAAGTTGATCTTTACTGTTGGTTCTTCATACCAACAAAGCCCTGAGTACATTATGGATATTTTCAAGTTGTCCAACGTTGTCTCCACCAATGATGCCAAGCGTGCTGGTGCCGATGTTGTCAAACAAGTTGCCAGTCCATTGTTGTCTGGTTTGATTTACCCTCTTATGCAAGCCTTGGATGAAGAACACTTGGGAGTTGACGCCCAATTCGGTGGTGTCGACCAAAGAAAGATCTTTGTTCTTGCTGAAGAGAACTTACATCATGTTGGTTACAAGAAGAGAGCCCACTTGATGAACCCTATGGTTCCAGGTTTGGGCCAAGGTGGTAAGATGTCCGCCTCAGACCCTAACTCCAAGATCGACATCATAGAAGAACCAAAGGTTGTAAGAAAGAAGGTCAACAGTGCCTACTGTGCTCCTGGTGACATCACCGATAACGGTCTTATAGCCTTCCTTGAACACGTTGTTCAACCAGTCCAAGAACTCAAGTCCGGTGTCGAAGGTACCTTCAAGTTGGACATCACAAGACCAGAGCAATACGGTGGTAACGTCTCATACTCCTCTATCCAAGACTTGAAGGATGACTATGCTAGCGGCAAGTTGGGACCTGTCGACTTGAAGTCGGGTGTCGCAGACAGAATCATCGAATTGTTGGAACCAATCAAAGCAGAATTCGATGCCAACAAGGACTTCCAAGACGTTCAAGCTAAGGGTTACCCTCCTCCAGCTGAACAACAAAAGAAGGTAAAGAAGGTAAAGAACAAGGGAAGCAGATACCCAGGTGCTGCCCCTGCTGCTCCTGCAGATGCTGTTCAAGAAACTACCGAAGCTTTAGAATCTGCGAAGTTGTCTTAAAAGTATAAATTAATTGACATTCACTAATTGAATCTTGTAGGTTTCATACTATCGACTTTTAATGCTTTAGTGTCAAGTTCTTTGTTTTATCATACTCGGATGCACACTGAAAGAGACACACTGAAAGAGACGCACTGAAAGAGACACACTGAAAGAGACGCACTGAAAGAGACACACTGAAAGAGACGCACTGAAAGAGACACGCTGAAAGAGACACACTGAATGAGACGCACTGAAAGAGACGCACTGAAAGAGACACACTGAATGAGACGCACTGAAAGAGACGCACTGAAAGAGACACACTGAAAGAGACGCACTGAAAGAAGAATATCAAAGAAACACACTGAAAGAAGAATAGCGAAGAAACACACTGAAAGAAGAATACTGAAGAAATACTGAATAAAGTGACTTTATTACAACAACCTATTGAATTTACAAATGTAGCTCTACTGAAGACCCAGTTAAAATTTGAACTTTGCTTAATATAAATACAAGAGTTCTTTATTTCAAGTAGCACCAGCATTTCTGGGGACACATAAAGTCATAAAGTCTAAAGTCCCACCTGAAACCCAACCGCTAAAGATATCATGTCCATGTAGGCTTTCATGCTTGTAAATTGTCATTTATTTGTTCGTATACGATAGGATTATCAGGCATATACTGTGGCTACTATATCCATGTTGCATATACGGTGGCTATAAGATCCATGTTTCAACTGGGTGCAAACATAGCATATTACAGTGTATATGTTTGCAGCCGTCAATTGTTACATAAGCCATGACATAAGCCACGAAACAACCAATCACAATCAAACTGAAAAAAATTAGTTGACAAAAAAAACAGGTGAAGAAAAAACTGTTAACTACTTATAGAAGCCATGGTATGTTAAAGTGAACAGCATGAACTGTGTACAGGGGTACCCGAAACAGGTGATAGGGGAAGCCATGGGTATCCAAAACAAATGATGAGAGATCCGTAGACACGACGGGTCTAAGTTTCAATCAATTCAGGGAAGTTTCCAGAGTACTAACAACGCAGTCTTTATTATCACTTTTCGTTAAGAGAAACTCCGTCTACGTTGCTACTATTTTCGGTGGTGCCTTTGCATTCCAAAGTCTCTTCGATGTTACTGTCACCAAGTGGTACGAAAACCACAACAGAGGTAAGTTGTGGCACGATGTCAGACCTAGATTCCTCGAAGGTGGTGACGAAGAAGATGACGAGTAAGCGTCTTGGCAGCTTCTTGATGAATTCAAAATTGAAATGCTATATCTAGTCTGAGATCGGTTAGTATTCCATATATACATAGTGCATGTTTATAATACTGTTCATGTTGTAGCGTAAAAGGTTTCTAATATCTTGAAAAAGGAGTTTCATTTTTACAATTGCGTTTAGAGCTGTTTGCGTGGTGTAGAGCTCTTTGCGTGGTGTAGAGGTCTTTGCGTGGTGTAGAGCTGTTTGCGTGGTGTAGAGCTCTTTGCGTGGTGTAGAGGTCTTGAGGCAATGCCCATCTCCGGAATCTCCTAGAATAACAATTAAAAGTATAAAGGGAAAAAGTCAACACGTGATTTGAATTTGTAGAAAGAAAGATGGCCTTGATCAACCAACCTAATAGTCAGATTAAGTTGACCAATGTGTCGCTTGTGAGAATGAAGAAGGGGCGCAAGAGGTTTGAGATAGCGTGCTACCAAAACAAGGTGCAAGATTGGAGGCTGAAAGTTGAGAAGGACATCGATGAGGTTTTACAAATCCCTCAAGTGTTTATTAATGTATCTAAAGGATTGGTAGCTAACAACGATGATTTGATGAGTGGTTTTGGTACCACTAACCAGAACGATATTATTGCTGAAATCTTAATGAAGGGGGAGATCCAGTTGAACGAAAAGGAACGTTCTGCCAACTTGCAGCAGAAGCAGAATGAATTGCTTACTATCATCTCAACCAAGTGTATCAACCCACGTTCCAAAAAGAGATACCCACCTTCCATGATCCAAAAGGTGTTGACTGAGTTGAAATACCATCCTAACCCTTCAAAGTCTGCAAAGTTGCAAGCCTTGGAGGCAATCAAGCTTTTGGTGGAGAAACAGATCATTCCAATTGCTAGAGCTCAGATGAAGGTCAAAATTGTATTGACAAGAAAGGCTTTTGACAAGCTGTTTGAGACTGAGATCAAACCTAGTCTTGATAATATTGAAGAGGAAACCAAGAATGCCAAGTTGTATGAGGTTGTCGCTATTATCGATCCTATCAATTATAAAAAGTTGGTTGAAACTTTGGGAGAAGGTGGCAAGGTAGAGGGTACCATTGAAGTTTTGGACATGGCTGCCATTAAGGAGTAAATGTTGTAATTGACTAATTGAAATCGTTTGTAGGGAATATGGTAAATATGCATTGACTTGTAATCTACATGGACAGATAAACCAACTGCCCTTTCCAAGGAGCTCTCAAGTGCAGTCATAGTGTTATCAACGCTAACTCCACCCGTACAATTCATAAAGGAGTGCAGATCCAGACTTGCTACAGGGGATATCGCTAAACTACAAGGACAATTATTTACATAAACACTTGCAATACTGGGTATCTCTAGCGAATGCTGGTCACCCACGATATTGATTTGCTGCGCTCGGATTAGTGATCGCCAGAGCCTCCTAATAATTGTCGGAAAGCAAATCATATTGTGGAGGGTATTCTATACTCAAGCCTCCCATATTCTGGGGCTTCTCCGGTGAGTAGGGTTAAACTTGGATTTGGTGAATATGTGGCTAGCTCTTAATTTGTATGTCATGCATTCTGGTTTGCCAAGGCACTGAATACATTTCAATTGATATTAAGGAAGTGTTCTGGATGTTAATGGAAATAATTCTAGATTTTGTTGCACCACATCTTCGCCTTTTATCTTTCTATATACTCAATAAATCTGCACTGATAACTCTATACCTATCTTTATTTGTTGTGTTTGTGGCTGTTGGGAAATGGCTGACGAGTTATGTAGAGGGTGGTCGAATCAGGATAGGTTTTCTATAAGATGAGAAGTTGGGAGATGTAAGTGTGAATAAATTTATAGATGTGATATCTATGCCTAGATAATTTATTTGTGCCTAGATATGTAGTGTGAGTGTGATAGATGTAAATGTGTATGTAGTGTGAGGGTGTATAGATGTAAATGTGTCTGTAAATGTGTCTGTAAATGTGTCTGTAAATGTGTCTGTAAATGTGTCTGTAAATGTGTCTGTGAATGTGTCTGTAAATGTGTCTGTAAATGTGTCTGTAAATGTGTCTGTAAATGTGTAGATTGTATAGAGTGAGATTGAGACACGATGAGAGATTGAAAGCGCAAAAAAGTTTTCTCATCACAAAAATTTTTCAGATCACACATGTCTATCACATTGCCAAGCTTGCCATCCGGCAAGACTGAATCATTCAAAGCTGTTGCTGGGTACTCTGCTGCTGTCCGTCGTCCGATTGAACCTGTTGGGCGTTTCTTTTTGGCGCATGCATCGAGAACCTTGAGGGGCCACACCTGGTCTGAGTACGAAAAGTTGGAAGCGGAGAAGAATGTCAAACAGATTGAGACCAACGAGGATGAAGATCTTGGTGACGAGGAGCAATCTGAAGAGTTATTGCACCATGACCCTAGGGAATGGAAGAGTGCTGACTTGTATGCTGTTTTGGGGTTGTCACACTTGAGATACAGAGCCACTGAAGACCAAATCAGAAGAGCTCACAGAAAGCAAGTGTTGAAGCACCACCCAGACAAGAAGTCTGCATCTGGTGGACTTGACCAAGACGGATTTTTCAAGATTATCCAAAAGGCATTTGAAGTTATGTTGGATGCAACCAAGAGACAACAATACGATTCTGTTGACACTGGTGCTGATGTCAAGGCCCCAGCACCAAAGACCACCTATGATTTCTTTGAAGCATGGGCGCCAGTTTTCGCCAGCGAGGCCAGATTCTCGAAGAAGCAGCCAGTTCCTGAATTGGGTACTTTGGAATCCACCAAGGAGGAAGTTGATGCCTTCTACAAGTTCTTTGGATCCTTCGACTCATGGAAGTCCTTTGAATTCAAGGATGAAGATGTCCCAGATGACACTGCCAACAGAGACCACAAGCGTTACATCGAACGTAAGAATGTTGCTGCCAGAAAGAAGAGAAAGCAAGACGACAACAAGAGATTGATAGACTTGGTTGAAAGAGCCCACAGCGAGGACCCAAGAATCAAGATGTTCAAGGATGCTGCAAAGGCCGAAAAGGAAAAGAAAAAGTGGGAGAGAGAAGCCGGCTCCAGAAAGGCTGCTGAAGAGAAGGCCGCTGCTGAGGCTGCTGCTGCTAAGGCTGCCGAAGAAGCCGCAAACGCAAAGGTGGACTCCAAGAAGGCTAAGGAGGCTGCTAAGGCCGCTAAGAAGAAGATGAAGAGAGCCGTTAGAGGTGCCGGTAAGGACTTTGACTACTTTGGCGATGCCGCTTCCACAGCTGACATCGACGCTGACTTGGAAAAGTTGGTTGAAGCTTTGAACGATGTTCAATTGAAGTCCGTCACAGACAAGCTTGTTGGTGCTGACGCTGCTACTGCTAAGGCTGCCTTCACCGAAGTTGCATCTGAAGCAAAGATCTCTGTGAAGTACTTTGTATAATCAATAGAAAACTGTAAATCTCAAAATCTACTCTAAATCTTGACATTTGACTCTTAACATCCAAACCGCAATAGTAAATAACCTCTAAACAGCCCAAATCGCGCTAAACAATCTCTAAAACTCATCACCACTGACAAGCACTAACAAACTACTAAACACTAACAAACCACTAACAAGCCCTAACAAACTACTAAACACTGGCAAACCACTAAACACTAACAAAACACTAACAAAACACCAACAAAACATCAGCAAACCACTAACAAAATACTAAACATCAGCAAACCACTAAAATCTTGCACTAAAAGCCATATGATGAACATAACCAAATTAATAAAATTTGGTGAATTTATTGAAAAAAGGAATGTAAGTGTACCATTATACTAAAACTCATTAACTCCAAAATACTCAGAGAGAAAGACTATACAAAATCTAATCATCTTCATCATCCACCAGGAACTTCTTTCTCAAGGCAGTGCCATCCAAATGATAATGTTTTTTTCTTATCATTTCAAATCTTTTGTGTCTCTCTTCCGCAGTTTCTTCAACCTGGTGTTTGAGCTCTTCTTGTTCATCATCTCGCACCACCTCGCTACCGTTGAGCAGTTCTGCGACACCTGACGAGTCTTCTGCGTCGCCCAATTCGAATCCGGGGATTTCCTCTTCGTCATCTTGGGCTCTGTAGTATTCACCGTTTGGGTCGAATCCACCCTCGTAGGGAGTCTTTGGTTCATCGATTTTCATTGTGGAGTTCTTTTCCTGTTCTGTTTGGTACAAGTTCAATTCGTCCCACTTCAAGTGTTCATGTTCGTGTTTTGGTTTGGATTCCTCTTTGAATTCGGCGATTTTGGCACGAACTTTGTCGCCCTTGACTGTGTCTGATCCAAGCTGTGAGTTCAAGACAGTATTTTTGATAACCTCCTGGCGGTCGATTTCTGCGGTGACTGGGATTGCCTCTGTAGACTCGCTCTTGTTTCTCAATATTCCTCTAGGTTGGGACATGGTGTGTTTTTTAAGGGTTCTGCTTCAAAAAAAGTCAATGTATTTAGTGGGGAGATTTATTTCAGGAAACATATGTCACGTGAGTATCATCACCTGGGAAAGCATATGTATTATACACGTGATCAAAAAGTAATGCGAATCACCGGGGCGCAAAAATACCTACACGAAAACAATCATTACAAATACGTCAACCGATTTAGCTACATCAACCACACCCAGTTGAAACAGGCGCAGGACAATAAAGAAGGTTTTGATTTTCGGTTTCATAGATACAAATAGGAAATGGGACAAGTGTTCAGTTTTGCCAATATATTCAACAAAGTATGGGGGATCAATAAGGAGATCAGAATCTTGATTTTGGGTTTGGATGGTGCCGGTAAGACCACGATTCTTTACCGTTTGCAGATGGGAGAGGTGGTGACCACCAAGCCGACAATCGGGTTCAACGTCGAGACCTTGAAATATAAAAACTTGACGCTCAACATATGGGATTTGGGTGGACAAACGTCCATCCGGCCATACTGGAGATGTTACTACAGCAATACCGCAGCAGTGATATTCGTGGTTGACTCCACAGATAAAGACCGTATCGACATTGCTTGTAAGGAATTACATACAATGCTCAAGGAGGAAGAGTTACTTGACAGTGCATTGTTGGTTTTTGCCAACAAACAAGATCAACCGGGTGCCTTGACAGCAGCAGAAGTGTCACAGGCGCTCAATTTAACCGATTTGAAGGATAGAAGTTGGAGCATCGTCGCCTCCAGTGCCATCAAAGGTGAAGGTTTAACTGAAGGTTTGGATTGGTTAATGGATGTGATCAAGGATGAGCAGTTGTAATTTGCATATCGTGGTGTCGTTACAGAGAGGGCAACAGAGCAATGATTTTAAGGAGCAATGATAAGAGCAATAAATGCCCGAAACAGAGGATGTGGCTAGCCAGATAGAAGGCCAAAATCAGCCACAGAATCAAAAAATCAAAAATCAAAAATCAAAAACCAAAAATCAAAAACTATATAAACCATTGGCCAAGTGGATACATAATATCAATTTAGAAGAATGTAGTGGCGAGAGCCAGAGTAGAATCAGAAATTGTCGTCATGCATTAGCTATTCAAGTTTTATTCTTTTTGGAGACCTCTCTGAGTCTTTTGAGTTGGAGTTGGAATTTTTATCTTTCAAGTTGGAATCATTGGAATCTTTAGACTCCCTCTCCTTAACTCTCTGCAAAATAGTTTGAATCATTTCATTACCAACCTGGTTTGCACCCTGGAACATTTTCAGAAAAAACACTTGGGTCTTTTCAAATTCTTGTCTATACAAATCGAAATTACCCACCAGGATGATTTTCAGCCAAGTTCTGGCCGCGATTGTAAACTCCAAGTCGTCCAGTCTGAATTCAGGGTTGCTGATAGCGGCATCGATGGACTGTTCCAAGAGATCCTTTGTGCAAAAGAGGTATTCTGTGACACCCAAGAAAATTCTAAAGAGGGGTGTCAGGCAAATGATGTGGTCATAAGGAATGATACCTAAATGAAACCAACTATCTGCCATAGCCAAAAGCGACAAGTGTGAGTTTGGTTGGGCCCCAGTTGGCGGGGTTTTCGCGAGTGAGAACTTTTGTAACAAGTTGTCGTCCAAAAGCAACTCTTCGTCCTGGGCAATGTGGTGGAAAATGTAGTCTCTAGCTTTGAACAATCTTGCCTTCAACTCATGTTTTTTCCCCTGGATCATGAGTTCAAAGAGTTCTGTTGTAGATTTAGCGTACTGTAGCACCTGGACATGTGCCTGAGGGTTTGTGATGGCCAAACCGGCATAAACGTGCCATTTGTTCAGGAATATGCGCAACAGGATATTGATTTTTGCATTCTCGATACCGCCCACCCATCTTGGGGTTTCCCACGGGTACTGGTTGGACGAGCGCCACGCTACACCCATCAGCAAAAACGCCGCGTGTGTCACTGCCTGGGTGTCTGCGGTGATCTTGTCGTGCTCCTGCGCGGTGAGATAGACGATTTTCGAGTTGAAGCCACTAACGAGCGCCTCCACAAACTCAAAGCTTTCCGTGCTTGCACGGTGCTTAATCAACACGAGCGGTTGGCCCTTGGTGTCCACCTTGGGCCCATGGAGCGAGTGTAACGTGACAATCTCGGTATCCCGTGGTAAGTGCTCTTCGAACGCATCCACCTCGGGCTTCTTGCACGATGTTTGCCCACCAACAATCGACCCATACTTGGTCGATGGTCCGTAGATAGACACAATCTTGTTGATGTTGGCAGCCTCAACACTGTAGATGATATAGTCAGAGATACGCGATACATAGTGTCCGTTCATCACAACCTCAAACTTTTCGTCTGCATACTGCTTCTTGGTATCCTCAAACGTCTCTTGCCGGTCACATCCAACCACTTTCCACCCAGCCTCACTGAACCGACGCGCATACATCAACCCCATATCCCCGAGACCAATAATCCCAATCACTTTGGTCGCCTTAAGCTTTTCAATATCAACAGCCATTCCTTGTGTCGTGAGTGAGTGAGTGAGTGAGTCTGTCTATGACTAATGCGGAAAAAACGAGTATAATGTTTTTTCAATTTTCCAATGCCAGCGTTCAGTGCCACAGGCAAGGCGATGCTCGCCGGGGGATACTTAGTGTTGGATCCGGCGTATAACTCGTATGTGACTGCTTTATCCGCACGAATGCACGCGGTTGTAGACGAGCCCCGTGCCAGCACGAAGCAAAGGATCTCAATCAAGTCTCCGCAGTTTGTGGGCGGTGAGTGGGAGTATGAGTTCAACAATACGACATTCAGGACTGTGGAAGAGAAGAATGGCCGTAAGAACCCATTTTTGGAAGCAACAGTGGCAATTGTGCTCAACTACATTATGCCGCAGACGTTCGACTGTAGCATCACTATATACTCCGATCCAGGGTTCCACACCCAAGACAAGACTGTTCCCAAGGGCACCTCGAAAAAGACCTTTTTGTACCACTCCAGTGCTATCCAGGATGTGCCGAAAACAGGGTTGGGCTCCTCGGCGTGTCTCGTGACTATCGTCACCGCCAGTTTGCTCTCGTACTTTGGCGTGGATGTTGCACACAACCTAGACACTGTGCACAACACCGCGCAAATTGCCCACTGTATGGCACAGAAAAAAGTGGGCTCTGGTTTCGATGTGGCTGCGGCTGTGTACGGCTCGGTCATCTACCAGAGATTCGACCCAGGCGTTGTCAACTCCATCTTGGAACAATACGGATCTCCTCACTTCCACGCATCTTTGAGAGCTACCATAGACGCAAAGTGGGACTTCAAACACTCCCCGTGTACACTCCCACCACGCATTCGTCTTCTTATGGGCGATATACAAGGCGGCTCGGAAACTCCAAAGTTGGTCAGCATCATCCAAAACTGGAGAAAAACGGCCCCGCAGGAAAGCGCGCAGGTGTACCGCGATTTGAGCGCTGCAAATGAACTGTTTATGGCTGCTATCCAGGATTTACATGCACACTCGGCAAATAACGCTTACAATGCAGAAATCGACGCCTATCTTAAGGGAGAAAAGAGTTCAAGGTTAACCAATTTGGAGAACTCCATCCTCAGTATTAGGCTCCAGTTGCGCAAGCTAACGAGTCTCAGTGGTGCTGCAGTCGAGCCCCACGATCAAACACTTCTCCTCGATCAGTGCTCAAACATCAACGGCTGCTTTGGTGGTGTCGTGCCTGGCGCAGGTGGGTACGACGCAATTGCTCTCTTGGTGGTTGATTCGAAATTGCATGACGTTATTCACTCAAACGATACCGTCACTTGGTTGAATTTGGAAGAGGTTGGTAGAGGATTGAAAATGGAGAACCCTGCCGATTATTTTACTTAAATCCTGGTAGTCTTACTCCTAATTTCCTATTCTATTCTCCTATTCTCCTATTCTCCTGATCATAGTTTTATTTCCTGATTTTAATCCTATTTGTAGTTTATACCCTGATTAATGTCCTTAGTTTAATATCGAGATTATAAATACCCTGATTAGTTTTAAATTATAATTTAATATCCTATTCAATATGGTTAGTTCTATTTGATATCGTTATTCAATACTTTTAGTTCTATTTGATATCGTTATTCAATACTTTTAGTTCTTGTAAATATCGTTTTCTTTTAATTCAATGTAGTAGTTTAATATCGTGTACTCGGTAATGGATTTTGAAACTAGATTCCTTTAACTAGTTTGATTGTGAGGATTCTGGCTTTGATTCGACTCCTCTTGTTTCTTCTGACTCATGATCCCTTTGAATTTTGGGGTTCATTGCATTTTTGATTATTGGACTCCATTATTGGCTGCTTGGAATTTGCTGATTCGGGATTCTCATTGGATTTTTAGATTCTTTGGATTCTTTGGACTCTTATTCTGGCTCTTTAAACTCATATTCTCAACTATCAATCTGTGAATTTTTAGTATTGTGGTACGGATCTTTTAGATCAAACCGATTCCTAAATTTTGGCCCATCTCGCTAATACTCGTATCTAGAATCAGCCTTCACGTGATCTTTCCAAGCCTCCCAAGGTTATCAGAGACCAATAACACAAACTGCACATTCAAAAACGGAATAACAGCGGCTTTAGATGACATCCAACAAACACCATAGATGACCCTTCGTCATTCTTAGATGTATCAGATGTATCAAGTTAATATCTGTAGCGTAGGTCACTCCCCACTCCCTAAATTTGAGATTTGAGGCTAATCATAGCAGGTCAGGAACGATAGACGGCACGAGAAGCCGAAAAAACACACAAAAGTCCTGCAGATAAATGCAAGGTATACGGGTGAGTATATAAAAATTGATCGTGTCACAGATAAAGTTTTCAAGCAGAGGAGGGATGGCGACGAACGAGAACTACTATAACTTTGCAAGCATACGAGATTCGCAGGCGTTCCACGGTAACCAGCAGCAGGAGTATAGTCTTTCTCGCAGTAACTCGAACATACCGCTCAATGTGATCGAGTCCAAGGGGTCGAGTGTGGGGGGCATGCTGGAGGCCAACGATGAGGAACTGCTTATCAAGAAGGACGAACGCACTTACAAGTTCAACTCGGCCGTGTTCCTCACGATCTCGGTCTTGTCCGCCATCTTGATTCTCGTGTTCGAAATATACATGTTCACTGTGATCAATGTCCATAAGCACAACTTTACACTGTCCGCCAGGTACTCCGAAATCTCCATCTATTTAGCCCTCTTCATCTTTTCAGGGTTCTACCAGATCATTTTGACCTATATCGGATTGCGTACAAAAAACATGTTGCTCTTGGCCATGCTCTGTATATTTTACGTTGCCATGCTTATCTACACTGGTATCCAGTATGAAGAAGTCTCCACTGTTTTCAGCCAGGCTTTGGAAGCCAAATGGCGGACAGCTACAAAGGCTACAAACATCGCCACCATAGCAGTCATTGCTCTTACATTGGTGGTGCAAGTGGTGCTCTTGTTCTTTGTTCTCCGTGAAAACGTGAAATGGTTTAGATTCAAAAAAATTGGTGCTGATTTGAGAATCCGCAAAATGTATACCTTGTTCCAAATCCATCGCTCTTTGCTTATCTTTGACTTTTACTTCTTCATCGGTTTCACAGTTCAATTTGTGGTCATCATGATCCACAAAAAAAGCTCCGTGGAGTTTATTCTTACAGTCTGTGTTTTGCCGTTGACCCTCATCTTGTTATTCTTGAGTGATTTCGCAGCTACCAGAGAAATTTTGGGCCTTACGGTAGGTACCTTGTTCTTTTTTGGCTGTGGGTGCGCCTACGTCCTCTTCAAAATGATCAGACTCTACACAAAGTACACCTCTGCTTTCGATATCGGTATCAAACCAGGATCGTACTTCCCGGGACGTAAGTCCCTCATCACATTTGGGGCCATCACTTTGGTCTTGTTATTGACTACAATGGTGTTTGAAATCATTGTCATGTTGAACTATGGTAAGGGTTTATTGCCTTTGGTCAACACATATTATAAACGCATGCCGGGTGGTGCCAAGGATGTCCACGAAATTAAACAAGTGGCGGAGGAAAAGGATCAATCATATGTGATCGATTAGATCTGTGAACTACGATTAGATCACTGGACTATTAAATCGATCATGATCAATATTTGATCGCTTAAGAGAATTTAATCGATTAGGGGTAATTAGTAATAATATGATACCGTAGATTATTGTGTTGCTGTAAAAACTCCGCAACCATGCTTTTCCATAATCAACCAATATTAAGGATGATTATTTCACTATTAGTATTGAGATCATTCAATTAAATATGTTATCGTAGTATCATCAAAGCTACAAAGCTAAATTAATAAAGCTTTACATACAATGCTAAATTAATAGAGGTTTACATATAATGCTAAATTAATAGAGGTTTACATACAATGCTAAATTAATAAAGCTTTACATATAATGCTAAATTAATAAAGCTTTACATACAATGCTAAATATACATGTATCATGCAATATCAATACACATAACCTTAATACAATTTTCCTGATAAACTCTATTTAATCTTCAAATCGTATCAGGAAAATCATAAAACGCCATAATAATAATCCGTCTTCCAATTTAACCGTAAAATTCGAGAAATCATATAACATTAAACTAGACATGACTAGAACCAGAGACCATGACAGCATATTCAGTGGCTTGAAAAGGATGCAAACTTGAAATTGTAACTCACGTAAATTGACACTTCGAATATAGGGGAGCAATAGAGCGTACATGGGTACTGGGTGACTACATATTTAAAAGCAAATGATCCTAAATGCAAATGATCCTAAATGCAAATGATCCTAATAGCAAATGATCCTAATAGCAAATGATCCTAATAGCAAATGGTCGCAATAGCAAATGTGATTATAGATGCTAAATATGGGTATTTATTTAAAAGTGATGGAATTATCTCAACTTGAGGAAAATCAAAGCAATGACATATTAGAAACTTCAGTTCTCCTGTAAACGACATGAGTGAATATCGTATAATTGAACGTCACAGAAGTTAACCCACGCAACGCGTATTCATAACGGAGGTTAACTCACGGAAGAAACCTGTAATTAATGAGATGATTTTCCTTCGGAATAACCAGACATTAGTCAGTCTGCAGCTCTAATTCAAGGTAGTACTCCATGCAACCAGCCGTGGAGTTCTTTCTCCCTTGTACATTTCCGTTTCAACCCCTTTGCTTTATGATTACCTAATCACTGAAAACTAGAGACAGAAAAAAACGTTAGTCCGAAACTAACTTCCCGTAGCATCCATATATGCACGTCAACACCCTTGCGGCAGGGCTCAACTACAATATAATTCACAGCAATCGTAAGAGGTGATAATAAAACCTGGACAGGGGAAATTTTACTATAAATCCAGGATAGTTCCGCACGAGCTTTGTGAAGTAGATTGCTATATATTAATTCACACCGCTAGACATGGCTGAGATATCATTGGGCAAGTATGTCTTTGAGAGATTGTACCAATTGAAGGTGCAGACAATTTTTGGAGTTCCAGGTGACTTTAACTTGAGTCTTTTGGATAAGATCTATGAGGTTGAGGCCGACCATGGCGAAGGTTCCATAGTTTGGGCCGGTAACGCGAATGAGTTGAATGCTGCGTACGCTGCGGATGGGTACTCACGTGTAAAAGGGCTCGGTGCAGTTGTGACCACTTTTGGTGTTGGTGAATTGAGTGCCTTGAACGGTATCGCGGGTGCGTATGCCGAACATGTCGGTTTGATCCACATTGTCGGTGTGCCCTCCATCTCATCGCAAGCAAAACAGTTGTTGCTCCACCACACGTTGGGTAACGGTGATTTCACCGTTTACCACAGAATGTCAAATAACATCTCGGAAACAACGGCTTTTATCTCTGATATCAACTCGGCCCCGGCAGAGGTGGACCGCTGTATCAGAGAAGCCTATGTCAAACAAAGACCAGTGTACTTGGGATTGCCTGCAAACTTGGTGGATCTTAACGTTTCCGCATCCTTGTTGGAGAAGCCAATCGATCTCACAATCCAACCAAACGACAAGGATGCGCAGGATGAAGTTTTGGAAAGTGTCTTGCATTTGATTAAGCAAAGCACAAACCCAATCATCTTGGTGGATGCATGTACTCTGAGACACAACAGTAAGGATGAAGTGACAGAGTTGGTTGAAATCACCCAATTTCCAGTTTTCACTACCCCAATGGGTAAGGGTACCATCGACGAAGGTGGCGTGGACTACGAAAATGCAGAGTTGTCGGCAGAGGTTTCCAAAAAGTTGGCTGGTAAAAACACAGTCTCACAGAGATTTGGCGGTGTTTATGTCGGTTCCTTATCCCTCCCAGAAGTGCGTGAGTTTGTTGAAAATGCTGACTTGGTGTTGTCTGTCGGTGGGCTCTTGTCCGACTTCAACACAGGCTCCTTCTCATACTCTCTTCGGACCAGAAATATCGTGGAGTTCCACTCGGATCACACAAAAATTAGACAGGCTACCTTTCCTGGTGTCAAGATGAAGGAGATTTTGCAGTTGTTAAACAAGGAGGTTGCACATGCTTCTAGTGGATATATTAAGCAACCGATCCCAAAACCAAGATTGGTAAACACCCCAGCAACTGCAGACACAAAGTTGAACCAACACTGGTGGTGGACTAAGGTTAGTGGCTGGTTCCAGGAGGGTGATGTCATTCTCACTGAAACAGGTACATCGGCATTTGGTATCATCCAATCTCGTTTCCCAAATAACACCACTGGTATTTCCCAGGTTTTGTATGGTTCCATTGGTTACTCGGTGGGTGCTACCTTGGGTGCCGTGATGGCAGCCAGAGAAATTGACCCTAAAAAAAGAGTCATTTTGTTTGTTGGTGATGGCTCCTTACAATTGACAGTTCAAGAAATCTCAACCATGATTCGTAACGGAACAACACCATATATTTTCGTGTTGAATAACGATGGTTATGCTATTGAACGTTTGATACATGGGCCTACTGCCGCTTACAATGACATTCAACCTTGGAACCACTTGGACTTGTTAGCTGCGTTCAATGCTAAGGATTACGACTCGATCAGAATTTCTACCGTGGGCGAGGCTGAAGACTTGTTCAAGAATAAAGCATTTGCTAAGAATGATAAGATTAGATTAATTGAAGTCATGTTACCACAGATGGATGCTCCTCAGAATCTTGTCAAGCAGGCAAAGTTGTCTGCAGCAACTAATGCTGAAAACTAGATCTGCAATTTATGTGATTGCTTTAGGTTATTGTATTCTTGAAGAAATTGTAAAGACAGTTTGCTAAAGGCTTGATAATTTGATATTGTAGATGTTTGAAGTTAAAGGCTTGATAATTTGATATTGTAGATGCTTGAAGTTAAAGGCTTGATAATTTGATATTGTAGATGCTTGAAAGTTAAAGGCTTGAGAGTTTGATATTTAGATGTTTGAAGTTAAAGGCTTGATAATTTGATATTGTAGATGCTTGAAGTTAAAGGCTTGATAATTTGATATTGTAGATGCTTGAAAGTTAAAGGCTTGAGAGTTTGATATTTAGATGTTTGAAGTTAAAGGCTTGATAATTTGATATTGTAGATGCTTGAAGTTAAAGGCTTGATAATTTGATATTGTAGATGCTTGAAAGTTAAAGGCTTGAGAGTTTGATATTTAGATGTTTGAAGTTAAAGGCTTGATAGCTTGATATAAAGGTTAGTTATTTTGATCTTTATTATATTCAAATGCACGGCGGCTTCTCACAACCTTGACGTATTATTGAACTGGTAGAGAATAATAGTAGAATACAAAGTATAATCGAACAGGCTCTAAAGATGTTATAATAAAACTAACTTAGGTTCCAATGAATAAAGCTTACAAATCTACATGAAACATTTACGGCTGAACCTATTAATAAGCTACAAACCATGCGATTATGCGATCACACAATAAACATTTTTGATCACCAATTTGCATAGTATTCGCAGTGAATACATATACAATATAACGGAAGACAAATCCCGCATTAGAGACAGACTAATATTCCACTGGAAAAAATAGATGGTATCGAGTATAAGAGGAACCGAATGTAGATGAAGTTCATTAATGGATTTTTTATTAAAAGAAACCAAATAAACGCGGACTTAATTACGCAATGAACATCATTGCTTGCAAATTTGCTATTCGCAGCATGCACAAATAAGAGCGGAAGACAAATTCCGCATTCGGGTGACACTATGATTGCGTCTGATAGAATAGAAGGTACGAGATTATATAAGAAGAATTGGTTTGGCATAAAAAGAAGACGGAAATCAAAATGGATATTTATAAAAAGAAACCAGCTAAACGAGGATTTAATCGTCATGCTTTAAGTAGTTTTGTTGCATTACTCTTATTCACAGCTTATTATAGCTATTGCTGGTCTCGGGAATCGCCCCATTTTTCCGTCCAGGCGGATGGCTTATGTCCCATTCTTCCCAAGATAGATCCAAGAGATCATGGGATCAGTAGTGAAGGAATTCATTATATATTGAATAACAAGGAATTTAGAGAACAAGCAATTGAAAATTTGCTTGGAGCTGTGCGGGTTCCTACCAGTATTGACATTTCAATGGTAGATCCTCTGGAGTATGAAACTGTGGATGAATTAACCGAAAAGGAACCTAAATGGAAAGAGTTCATCAAGTTTCACAACTTTTTGGAAACCAAGTTTCCGCTCGTGCACAAGCATTTAAAAGTGGTCAAGGTTAACAAATTGGGTTTAGTGTATACTTGGGAAGGTTCCACGAATAAGAAGCCGTTATTACTTCTTGCCCACCAGGATGTTGTCCCCGTTGTTGAAGAAACAAACAAACTTTGGAAATACCCTCCATTTGAAGGTGGATTTGATGGAGCGTCAATCTATGGCCGTGGTGTTGCTGACTGCAAGAGTCTTTTAGTTGGACATCTCGAAGTGATTGAAAAATTATTAAAAGAGGGCAACTTCAAACCACAGAGAGAGCTTGTTTTAGGCTTTGGATACGATGAAGAAACAAAGGGTCTTGGTGCTCGCCTGATTTCAAAGTATTTATTGCAAAAGTATGGACCGGACTCTTTCCACCAGATCTTAGATGAAGGCAGCGGGGTATTTTCCCAAATTGACGATATAAAATTGATTCTTCCTGATGTTTCTGAAAAGGGCCACATTGATTCCGTTATTGAGTTGCACACACCTGGTGGACATTCTTCGCTCCCACCTGATAACACTGGAATTGGTATAGCAGCCAAATTGGTGAGCATCATCGAAGACGTTGGATTTGACATATCTCTTCCAGCAAACCATCCTGTCCTTGAGCAGTACCAATGTGTAGCAAAATACTCCAAAACAATTGACCAAACTTTAAAATCGCACATTTTGAAAGCCCACTTTGATAAGGCTTCCAACAAAAAGGTTTTGGACTATTTCTTGACATTACCCAGCGAAAAGTTACAATTTTCCTTTAAAACAACACTGGCTGTTGATATGTTCAACGCCGGTGTAGCTCCCAATTCATTGCCTGAGCTTGTGAGCATCTATATCAACCATCGTATCGCTAGTCACCATTCCATTAATATAACTACAGATAAAATCTTGAACCATATCAAGGAAATTGCGCAGAAATATAACCTTGGTGTGTTTTACGATGGCGAAGAAGTTATCCCAAAGACAGACAGGGGGTTCTTTACATACAAGTACATATCTGGTGTGGAACCATCTCCACGGTCCTCGACTTCTGGCAAAACATGGGCGGTGTACGGAGGAGCTCTTCGTTACTTGTTTGAGGATTTAATATTTCCACAGTCAGAAGAGACAATATATGTTGCTCCTGGATATGGCCTTGCGAATACTGATACCAAGTCATACTGGAATTTGTCTTCTAACATAGTCAGATTTGTTCCAATGTCACCGGAATCAGCAGGAGAACATACAGTGGATGAAAGGCAGCTGGTGGCTAGTCATCTACAAACAATTGCTTTCTACTATTACTACATTCAATTGTTGGATAAGATGGATGATTCCTCTTTTGTTTAGTTCAAGATGTAATTTAAGTAGTTTTTTAACAAAACTTACAGAAAATCTATGAAATCACAGAGCTTGCTGTAAAAGTTATAATGCAACTAGCAGTAGTACGATAATTGAATAGAGCAAAACAGTAAATGAAATCTAATCTAGAGTTCACAATAAATTGAATACCAATATTTTGATCCCAGAATTTCTTGTGGCTCATTTTTAGCATTCTCAACCAGAGCCAGAACTACTGTAGTAGTCACACGATTAGTCACAGAAGTAATCATAGGAATTGTTCTAGTACTACAGCAAGAATTGGTATTTTGGGTAGCCCAGTTTTCAATTATCTTGAAGGGGAATTTGCAGCCGCGGATCGCACACAAAATTTTTTCTCATCTCATAAAAACGACGATTACCAATGCCTAGTGAATTAGAAGAGTTAGTGGAGTTCCTCCACTCCCCACAACCTGCAGTTATCCAGATTGCACTTGATAACTTAGTTGGATACTCGCAAGGTGTGCACCAGCGTATTTTCGCATACGGCAACTATGAAGCCATCAAGGACTTGAAGAATCTTTCCAAGGCCAACGGAAGAACAACTGTGAACCAATCCGTGACCATTTTGGCCAACTTGTGTGACGATATTACAATGCGTGATTTGATCGTGAAAGATGTAGACTACTTGAAGTGGTTAGTTGGACAAATTGTGAATCTTAAGAACACCAGTGCCGACTTGATGTGTATCTTGTTAACTAACTTGGCCAAGGCGGATGACATCAGCAAGGTTTTGGAATTCACTGTGGACAATAAGGATGAGGAGCAGAAGGCTGTTTTCAAGTCCAGCAAGGCCATGGACTGCTTGATGGACTGTTTTGTCAAGGGTAGTGATAGGTCCTTGAACAAGTATGCTGACTTTGACTACTTATCCTACTTTTTCGCTGACATCTCCAGATTTGAACAAGGAAGAGCATACTTTGTGACTGAGCAAGAGTATGACGGCGTTGTTCCAATTTCCAAGTTGCTTGTCTTCACTGAAAAGTACGATGCTAAGATTAGAAGAGAAGGTGTTGCTTCCACCATCAAAAACTCCTTGTTCGACACAGACAGACATCTCACTTTGCTCCAAGACGAAAAAATCAATTTGTTGCCTTACATTTTATTACCACTTGCTGGTCCTGAAGAAATCGATGAAGATGACATGTTCAACTTGCCTGAAGAATTACAATTGTTACCTGAAGACAAGACGAGAGAGCCTTTGAACGAGATTATCGTTACTCACTTGGAGTCTTTGTTGTTATTATGCACAACCAAGGAAGTGAGAGAGTTTTTAAGAGAAAAGTCTGTATATGCCATCATCAAGGAGTTGCACAAGGCTGTTGAGGCCGAAGAAGTTGCTGAACTGATCGATAGGGTTGTCCAATTGTTGATGAGAGACGAAGGGACTGAGGAACAGGACCCAGAAGCAATGGAGGAAGTTGACAGTGACGATGATGACAAGATGGTCGAGGTTGTATAATATAATAGATGTACTTTTCCTGGATTTAGCCAGACTTATAATCATAGTATCCCTGTTGAAGGTTGGAAGACAATTAGATTAATGAGCTCACCAAATCTTTGCTTTGGAAGTCAAGCTCGATATGAAGATGAGATATAAGTAGATAATTTGGAGATATATATAATGGTAATTTTGATTACCGGGTTGAGTTTTATCTATTTTTTGACAATTGAGAATATATGTAATTATAGCTCTCACAGATAAAGCTAGGAAACCTGAATAAATGAAGTCCTAACGAAGAGAAAGAAAGGATAAGAGTTATGACGTAACAATCCAAGATCGTATTTCTCTGGAATCGGTCTTTTCTATGGAATTGGCGTTCTCAATGGTCCTTCTGTGTGGAATTAGCCTTCTGTATGGAACAATGTATGCCAATCACAGGAATTGATCGGTATAAGAGTACGAATGAATTATATAAAATTAATATCCCTTACAACCGGAAGCTTAGAGTTAACTTGATATTAGGACGAACTGGAAAGGCCACAAGTTACCATAGTTCATGTGAGCCTGGTACAGCTTTGAGAGTAGACTTGAACTCCAGTGTTAGTGCGACCTAGATAGCTGTATGGTTACGTCAGTATAGTCCCGGCATTGATGACACCGCCAAATACAACCTTTACAAGAAGCCCGCCCCTTTAGCTTAGTGGTAGAGCGTTGCACTTGTAATGCAAAGGTCGCTAGTTCAATTCTGGCAGGGGGCATTTCTTATTTTTTTCATAAATTTTTGTTAATGGCACCAGCGTTTGTTGGGACACCACAAAGAACAACAAAACACAAGTTGTCCATAGCACTGTCCTGTTTGTTGTACTGGAGTGTTGGAGGAGGTTAAACCCGTGATCAATCATAAAAATTGGCAACAAAAAAAAACGAGAAACAACATGTTACAAACAACCAAGAGCGGGCGAGAAGTTCGACAGTTGGTATCACGGACGATCCAGAGGGGATTATGGGAAGGTTCGCGTGTTCAGATGCTGGTTACAAGGAGGGGGATTGCAGCGCGGGGACGAAACCACCCATTGATGGCGAGCACAGTGATCCAGTCGAGCATCCCACAGGCATCACTGCTAGTGGCTAGCACGAGGAACATTGGGTTTATTAAGATCTTAGCGAGGGCGACAAAGGTGCCTGCGTACGTTGGTGGCACTTTTGCAGCAGGAGGCTCGTATGTGGCATACAAGGTAGAACAGGCCTCCAACTACACGTCAGACAAGTTGAGCGCCCTCAAGGATATCACCGACGGCATGTTTGACAAAACGGGCGACTTTTTCAAGGGATTAGGCGGTGGCGATGGCAGTGGTAGTGGTGGTCATGGTGGAGGAGACGGTGGCAACAGCGACACAGCGACTGCTGTGGGTGCTACTGCTGCTGCCGTGGGACTCGCCCCTGAAGACGAACCCACGCAAGAGGATGACGAGGATGAAGAAACCTTGATCGAGGACGACGAGGACGAAGACGATCTCAGTTCGGACGACACAGACGACGAAATGATGTCTTTGGCAAGGCAAATGATCGAAATCCGCAACTTGTTGTCTTCGATCAACCACGACACACTCAAGTTGCCGTCTATCGTTGTAATCGGCTCCCAGTCAAGTGGGAAGTCGTCTGTCTTGGAAAGCATCGTTGGCCAGGAATTCTTACCCAAGGGTTCGAACATGGTCACCAGAAGACCCATTGAGTTGACTTTGATCAACACCCCGGAATCTGCTGCAGACGTGGCCGAATTCCCAGCATTGAAGATGTCCAACATGACCGACTTCACTCAAGTGCAAAAGGTTTTGTTTGATTTAAATATGGCAGTACCAGAGCACGAGAGTATTTCGGAGGACCCTATCCAAATCACCATTCGCTCACCACGTGTGCCAGACCTTTCCCTCGTTGACTTGCCTGGGTACATCCAGGTGGAAGCAGCGGACCAGCCTCCAGAGCTTAAACAGAAAATTAGAAAGTTATGTAACAGGTACTTGGAGGCCCCCAACATCATTTTGGCTATTTCCGCTGCAGACGTGGATTTGGCAAACTCGGCCGCTCTTAGAGCGCTGCGTTTATCTGATCCTCGAGGTGAAAGAACCATTGGTGTGGTCACCAAGTTGGACTTGGTGTCCCCAGAACAAGCAACCTCGATTTTGTTAAACAAAAAGTACCCATTGAAGATGGGCTACGTTGGTGTTATCACCAAGGCACCAAGCTCTCTCAAGGGTTCTGGTGGATCTTCTGGTTTGTTTTCAAGAAAGAGCGTTAGTGGATACCAGGCGTTTGTGCAACAACAAAACTTTGAACACAACTATTTGAAAGAGCATAGGGAAGAGTTCCGTGGAACCACCACGGGTTCCCGAAACATGAAAAAGAAGTTAATGAAGGTGTTAGAGAAGCTGATGGCCACATCCCTAAGACCAACACATATGGCCATACAGCAGGAACTTGAAGAAACTTCCTACCAGTTCAAGGTGGAATTTAACGATAGACCATTAACTTCACAGACGTATTTGGCTAATAATATCGATGCATTAAAGTTAGCCACCAAGGAATTGAGCCACAACTTCTCTAGACGTGAGTTAAAGGCCTTGCTCAAAAACGAGCTCGACCAAAAGGTTTTGGACTTGTTGGCAGAGCGTTACTGGAACAAGCCGTTTGAAGTGAAGCCCACTTCACTTGAGCCCAGTCTCAAGGAGTTATCGCAATTTTCAAACATGGACGATGATGTTTACTGGCACAAGAAGCTCGACTTGGCAACTAACTCCTTGACCAAGTTGGGCGTGGGTAGACTTTCCACCAACATGCTAACAAATGCGCTTTTGAAGGAGGTTGAGAATCTTGTTGATGGCACTCAGATGCGCAACCACCCTTTGGCGAAGGCCTCGGTGAAGGATGCTGCCAAGGCTGTTTTAGGAGCCAAGTACTACTCCACTGCGGACCAGGTTGAGAATTGTATAAAGCCATACAAGTATGAGATTGAGATTGAAGATCGTGAATGGCAAGCCAGTAAGGCGAATGCCGTTTCTTTACTTAAAGAGGAGCTTCGCCAGTGTGAGAATGCTTATGGGGAGTTGAAGAGACAGATTGGGGGTCGTAAGATGCAGCAGGTGATGACGTACTTGGAGAAGATGTCACATCATCAACACGGGGAGATTGACTTGAATACAAACGAGGCGCTTGGGTTTTCAACCAATTTGATCCAAAGAGGAAAGGAGGCAATCTATCTCCGCGACAGAATGCTGTTGCTCAAGATGAGATACCTGTTTGTGAAGGGATCGAAAAAGTGCCAAAAGAAGGAAAACAAGTACCAATGCCCAGAGATCTTTTTGGACGCTGTGTCTACTAAGATCACTTCGACGGCTGTTTTGTTTTTGAATGTTGAGTTACTCAGTGACTTTTACTACAATTTCCCAAGAGAATTGGATATCAAGTTTTTCAACAACTTGACAAAGGAGGACATTGATAAGTTTGCCAAAGAGGATCCTAAAATCAAGAAACATATTGAACTTCAAGAAAGAAAGGATTTGTTGGAGGATGCTCTTAACAAAATGGAGGGTGTGATGGCTATCCAAAGAAATAAAATCAACAAGTTGGTTGACAAGGAGGAACTGAAATCGATTTTTAGTTGGAAGTAGGTTTGTATATAGGACTCGGCGATATGTTAATAAAGAAAACGATTAAACCTTGTGTTATCGTACGGTAATTGATGAGTCGTAAAGAATTGCGTTATGCGAGTCAATGAAGTAGAAGTCAGTTTTGGAGCTCAAGCAGAACAGTCCAATCTCGATACTATTTATCTTTGGTGTAAACATATCAATAATTGTATTGATAAATAATGCAATGATCTGTACAAATAAGGCGCCATGATCCTGTTATATTTCAAGTAGATCTCTAAAGTCTTAATATATACAGGGTAAAAACCAATTCAATCGGATAACTAATCGTGCAATCGTGCACCACAACTCTATTAGACGTTATAAGCAGCCAACAAGAAAGCAGATGCTTTCTCCGCTAAAACATTGGCAATTTGAGATCAATTAACTCCCCTCCCCCCACAAACAATCGCAGATAAACGTTGGGCATTGAACGCCCGGAAAAAGATTCCGCCTTGGCTTCCCCCACATGATTCGTTTTTTTTTGTCTTCCCCACCTTCTACAGGGTCTTTTTCCGCGAAACGCAACCGTTGCATGGCTTTAAGGATTGCAGTTATTTAGGCCAAAGAGAACATTAGAAGGCATTGGGCACGGAGTTCCTTTGAAGGTATTGGGAATCGCAGAACCTAGAAATAGAACGCAATAAACGTTTAGATGCAACACAAATGCTCCCTTGTCGTTGGTATTATGTTGCCAACGAAAAGTTGTCTGCATGTATTATTCCTCAAGGTTTTGAAGAACGCGGGGTTGCGCTTAGGGCGTGGGGGAACGAACGTTGTCTCAGGGAAGTGTAGCTAGTGAAGGACACGATGGCGTAGCCTTGAGAACGTATACTATACTTGAGGCAACCCGGTAGGCGACTTTACGAAGCTGTCACTGGTCAAAGGGATATTTTCAATGTCTTATCTCAGAGCATCAAACAAGACGAGATAAAGATTGTCGGAGGTCGGAGTTTGCATTCCCCACAATTTTGACTATAAAAGGACGTGAAATCCTCAAGAACAGCAGCTAAGTATGAACAGTGAAATAGAACAAGAGAAGCGTTATCTTTCTGCACCAGACCTCTCGATGGGGTCGATCAGGCGGTACTGTGCCAGCCGGATCCCCACGCTCTTCGACCTCCCAATACTCCACGCCGACAGACCGTGGTATGTAATTGTCAACCCGTTCCCTGGGCTTGCGATGATGACCAAGGAAGACTGGAACTTTTTCATTCTAGGGTTCCTTGCATGGACTGTGGACTCGATGGACTTTTTCTGTGTGTCCGCGAGTGCGCTGCAGATTGCACACACATTGAAGGTTGACATTAAACAAATCACCTGGGGTGTCACGTTGGTGTTAATGTTTCGGTCCGTTGGTGCTGCAATATTTGGGATGATTGCTGATTCCTACGGACGGAAACTACCCTTTATTGTCATTTGCGTTTTGTTCATTATCGTGGAGTTGGGTACTGGGTTTGTGCAGACATACAAGCAGTTCTTAGCAGTGCGCGCCCTCTTTGGTATCTTGATGGGAGCAATGTATCCAGTGGCTAGTACTACTGCTTTGGAAAACCAGCCCAAGGAGGCTAGATCGGTTCTTTCTGGGTTTTTCTTACCTGGTTATAACTTTGGATATCTTCTCGCTGCTGCATTTTTTAGAGCTTTTGAGTATTCTTACAAGGGCAACGAGGGTTGGAGAGCCTTATTCTGGTTCAGTTCGGCTTTACCTGTGCCGTTAATTGTATGGAGACTCTTTTGGCCAGAATCACCAGGGTTCCTTATATTGCAAGAAGAAAAGAGAATCAAGGAGGAACAGGATGCAAAAAATGGCAAGAAACGCAACCGCTTGAATCTCTCCATATTCAAGACACTCAAGACGGAATGGTTGATGTTTGTGTATTTGATCTTGTTTATGGCAGGAATGTCATTTATCTCTCATGGCTCACAGGACTTGTATCCTACAATGCTCACAAAGCAGCGTCATGTCAACGAAAACGTACGTACAGTTATTATTGTGGTGGTCAATATCGGTGCTATGTGTGGTGGGGTTTTCTTTGGCCAATTGACAGAGTTATTGGGCCGTCGTTTGAGTATCGTGGTGGCCATGATTTGGGCCGGTGCATTTATCTATCCATCGTTCTTTGTCGATAGTGTTAGCACCACTATGGGTTGCTATTTCTTCTTGAACTTTGGAGTGATGGGTGCTTGGGGCGTGGCCCCAATCCATCTCTTGGAGTTAGTAAACCCGTATAACAGAGCACTCCTCTCTGGTGTAGTGTACCAGCTAGGCAATTTGGCTTCGAGTGCCTCCATCACGATAGAAGCTACCTTGGGCGAACTGTTTCCTCTTAAAAGTGTCGGCGCTGACGCTTATGACTACGGCAAGGTTATGGCCATCTTCTGCGGTGCAGTATTTGCATTCTTATTGGTGGTAAGTGTATGCGGCCCAGAAAGATTCCATAGAAATTTAACCATCAGCAAAGAGCTATATGTCGATTCCGATAACTCGGATTCAATAAAGCAAGAAATTGAATACAAAGAGGTTTGAGAATAAAGTTTGAGACCAAACTCAAGCCAATAAAGACGGAACATGCGTTAATTAAGGGACAGAACATGTACTAATAAGATAAGACATCGAGCAGAATTAAGTTCAATGGATTAATGAATAAGTCGAAATGTTTGGTTTATTGCACTTGTTCAGTTTTCCTGAATCAGCATATGAAGCTTTTCACTAGTGCGCCTTCTTATTAGAGTTACTTTCTGATTTGCTTTTAGAGTTGCTTTCTGATTTGATCTTAGAGCAGGTTCTGATTTTCTCTTTGAGGTAATGAAATTTAGCTACAGAGGGTTCTTATAACTATCACTGTTCTTGGTTATGGCCGAACCTTGTACTTTGCTATTTCTATAGATACGAATTCTTCATATCGAAGAACCAATAGACCTAAGAGTTTTATTATTAATTACCAGTAGTAAAATAATTCATTTCACCAACTTTTGCAATCTTAGTGGGCACCACAAACACATTTCACCCACCTTTGCGGCAAAAAGCAGATTAGACTTTCATAACATTTTGAGTACTATGAAAAGTCCCAGGAGCATGCTTTGATTATTGGAACCTCTAAGATGAGGAATTTGAACCTTTTATATATCAAACGATCAGACTTAGAGACACAATTATTTGTAGTCATAACATACAAAATGTTGAAAACAAGATTTCTAAAAATTCATTTTCAATAATCATTGATCATCACCATTTTGCGTTTAATGATTACTCTCTAATAATTACTCTGTAATAATCACACTCGAATACTTACTCTGTAATAATCACACTCGAATAATTACTCTGTAATAATCACACCCTAATAATCACACTCTGATAATCACTGGCCTAGTAAACACACACCAAACATACTTATGGCTCTGGATTCACTAGAAATCAGGTAAGGAATATAGGACTGTTATCATTTTATTGCTAAACGAAGTCTATCATACTGAACATCTAAGATGATATACTACTATAAAAGTCTACCTGTAAAATCGCTTTTTTGAAATCAAGGTGAATAGCATCGGAACTCTGTAAACATTTAAGCAATTTTCATGTTAAAAAACTTTGAAAATCTCATATTGACTAATAATCCTAATTATTATGGCGTTGAAAATGAAAATCACCACACTGTCTATTAATATTAATTATTATGGTATTGCAATTAAACCCAATTATGGTGAAGCAGAACACTAAGCTGCATACTGTCTAACAATCTCATGGGCTCTGTTCTCGTAATATTAAACCTTAAGGTGTCTGAAAAACCAGTATAGTTTTCTTCCCTAAAGATGCAAAACTAAAAACCTCCACCGAGATTGCCAAAGCACTCAATCAAGTGATCACTAATGTTTAGAGGTTTAACTAAGCTTGAATGTGCAAAACTATAAATCACTTCAAAGACTTCTGAAAGCTATATATAAATATAATTTACATCGATTTCACTCTATAATCGTGATCTTCCAATCTAAGATGCAAAGTTGGAACTCTCGAACCTCGAAACTCCATTTCAATAATCTCCAGACTATAGATACTATCGCAACCCAGACAAAATTGCTAAAACATCCAGAGTAAAATTGCTAAAGCATCCAGAGTAAAATTGGTAAACCATCCAGACTAAAATAGCCAATACGAGCTCTAACCTTTAAAGAATCTAACCTTTAAAGAACGAACTCTAACCTTTAAAGAACGAACTCTAACCTTTAAAGAATCTAACCTTTAAAGAATCTAACCTTTAAAGAATCTAACCTTTAAAGAATCTAACCTTTAAAGAACGAACTATTGCGGTATGGATCTTTAGAGGTTATTCACCAACCTTTAAAGAACAAACACCTCATAGCAAGAAGTGGTACCTCTCTACAGCCAATCGTAATCATATTTATATGCTATCTAACCACCTTCATAATACGCTCAAATAAGGTTTCAAGCTGGACGCCCTCCACGTTTTCAAAAATAGGTTGAAACGAACTGAGATCCAACAACTGAGTAGCTTCCAAAGCTTGTGAATTTTCACTTCTTTTCACGCCACGGCTGTTTATAACGTCTGCTGTTGCCTGGGCGGACACCAACAAGCCCTGTATTTCGTCTGCAATGTCCAATTCTTCTGAGGAAGTGGACATGTCTGTTGAGGAAGGCAGGAGGACGCCGATTCTGGAGTCCATATCTACAAAGATGAATCCCTGGGCGGAATGGCGAACGGCGGCGACAGCCTGTGTGTGTTTCTGCACGTGCACTGGTCTCAATTGGTTTGGCTTGAAGATCATGATTCTGGCGTGCACTTGAGTTTCTTCGTCGACAGACACATAGTGGTTAACAGCCAAGCACACCAAGTTATTTGAGTTGTCGGAGGCGATGAGGTTTCTGGCGCCCAAGGTGGTGTTGACCTTTGCAACCAATGAGTTGAGTTCACCCGTCAATAAGTTAAACGAGACGATTCTTGTTTTCGATAACACCACCAAGTTGTTGTCTAGGAGATGGATGGCTCTGATGAGGGAACCGGAGAGCGCTGGAATTTGGAAGAAGGGTACCTCATCAAAAGACTGAGTGTTTATAGCGATGATGGATGATTCATGGCCCAGAACGATAATACTACCATCCTTGGACCAGCACGCAGAAACCGCCTGCGAGGATAATGCGCCCGCTGGCCTTGATTTACGCAATGTCCAAGCGGACTGTTGCAAACGCACACCGTTTTTAACTTGTTGGTAGATTTCCTTGGGGATCCGCGGTCTCCACACACGCAATCCGCCCTTATCGTCTGCGGTTAAAAATGCAAGCCCATTGTGGTATGACGCTGGCGCGGCGACGATGGCCAACACCGAGTTGTTGTTACCGTGAGGGTCGATGATTTTGGTGGAAAGTTCCCAGAAACCGGTTTTGTTACTGACTGAGTTTGCTGATGAGCCCTTTGCCTGTTCGTTGAATTTCCAAAACTTGAGTGCGTACTGTTTGTCGTCTTTGGAGAGCAAATGGTCCACCTGTGAGGTGGCGATGCTGTCGAATGTACACATCCACTCGCCATCTGCGGTGAAGGCAACGTGCGACACAACGGGGTCGATCAACTGGCTTTCTGAACGCACCTTACCGGTCAGGACGAGTTGTGCTGCGTTTTGGATAAAGGACTGCTCGTTTCTCACCAAGTCGTACGCCTGGAGCGTGGACTCGTTCGGAAAGTACAAGTGCTTGGTCTTTGGGTGTATTTCAAACACAGTCAGGAAGTCGTGCTTCAACTTGGTCAAGTTCCGTTTCGACTTGAGCGATGCACGGAGACTGTTGCTGAAACGAGGGCGAATCGCGTTCACAGATAACCGCGATATCAAGTCAACGGCCGATATCACAAGCACTTCGTAGTTGTTGTATTCGTCGTCATCCACCACCGTGGTGACATACTCATCGCGCTCCTCCTGGTGCACCGACGAGTTTACCTTCAACAATAACGTGTAGTAATCTTCCTTGTGTGGATCAACAGAGATCTTATCTATGATACCGCCCAAACGAGGCAAGAATTGTGTCTTTTCTGTTTCCATGTTCCAAAACACCATCACTTTCTCCAACCCCCCAGACACAAGGTATGCATTGTCTGGAGTGAAACGCAAACTACGCACCTGGTCCACGTGCCACTTGAAGAGTCGCTGCGGCTTATCAGAAACAAGACCCCCGTAGAGGATCTGGATCACTCCGGTAACGGTTCCCAACGCAATGGTTGCGTCGTTCGATACAGCGACAGAACACACGGGAGAACGGTACGGGAACGCAATCGTCTCTGTCGTGGTGCTATCGGCACTCATGTTCACAAGAACAATAGTGTTATCGGTAGTTACAAAGGCTAACTTGGAGTTATCGTGGGAGATAGCGTAGTGTGCACCGTTGGTCACCTCGCAAAATACCTGGCTCAGCTCAGGCTTGGCCAGCCTCGAAGCTTTAACAATGTATTTGGAGTACACAGCACCCTTCTTGGACTTGCGGCCGCACACAAGGTAGTAGCTGGTGTCATCCACATCAACAACCGAAAATAAAGGGTGTGAAAGCTCCAAGTCTGCTCTACCGACCACAGGCTGCGTAAGCTTGTCTTTCCAGTTCACGGTAACAACCTCGCCATCGCCTGTGAACAAAAGCACCTGCAGTGGGTTGGTGGGGTCCAAGCGCGCGTCAACGGCGTCGCTGCAGTCAACAGCAATAGTCCGGATACACTGTCTCGTGGATAAAAAGTACACTCTGATTTGGTAGGCCATCACCACAATGTTATACCGCCCGTCCAACAGAAAAACGTTCGACGCAACAACAGAGTGTGGGAAAAACACAGGGCGCCCACCGCTCGCCATGGAACACGTCCAGTCGCTTGTGGCGGTCGTCAGCACACTCGTCGTACTCACAGTCATTGCTCGATACTCGTGAAATTTTTATTGTCTAGTCTTTTTCTTTGAAAAATCTGAGATGAGATACGGCACGTGATACACACATACAAAATTTTCCATCAAATGAAAAAAAAAACATCCTTAAAAAGTAACTAAGCAAAGATGATCATTCCAATCCGTTGTTTCTCGTGTGGTAAGGTTGTCGGTGACAAGTGGGAACAGTACTTGGAGTACTTGCAGGACGAGTCGATGACCGAAGGTGACGCTCTCGACAAGTTGAAGTTGCGCAGATACTGCTGTAGAAGAATGGTATTGACTCATGTTGACTTGATTGAAAAGTTCTTGAGGTATAATCCTTTGGAGAAGAAGGAGATCTCTTAGGTTTACGATTTCTTTGAGATTCCATAGAATCTTCGTTGGGCTTTGAGTGCATCTTCATGGGGGTGTTGGCTGAATTCTGTTTGGACTGAATTCTGTTTGGACTGAATTCTGTTTGGACTGAATTCTGTTTGGACTGAATTCTGTTTGGACTGAATTTATTTGACTGAATTAATTGGACTGAATTTATTTGGGCTTTGACTGAAAAGAAACCGAAATTCCCTTCGAGACCCACGTTGACCTTCTTTTGATATCGACCCAGAAGCTTATTTTAAGGTCGATCGCTGATTGGGGTCTCAGTTTTATGTACGTCTACTCAGACAAATGAACATGCTTGTTCTTGTATTTTAGTAATAGATAATTTTGTGATGGAGTGTAGGTTTGGATGGTACTAAAAGTTAGTCACACACATTGATGCACTGTATGTTATTGTAGTAATGGTGTTGGTTACGCGCATCAGTGATAATGCTCACAAAATAGATTAGTATTTCAACCATATTTACATTACAGGCAGAATTTGAACCATATTTACGTTACAGGCAGTATTTCAACCATATTCATGTTACAGGCATTCTAGAATTGACAAAAATAGTTGATAACTGTAGATTCCAGTATCATGGCTAGCAATAGAAATCCCAGTACCAGAGCTGGCAACGGAAATCCAGTAACGTGGCTCACGCATTTATGATTATATAACACCATTGGGGCTTAGGTCTAACCAAGTGGTGGACTCAAACAAATGTGGTGAAATCGCGTTATCCATGATATCAAAATTGTTGATCAACTAATTACTTCTTCTGCAGAATTTCAATCATTTGTTCTTGAGTGTTATTTCAACTATGATAAAGCACAGACTTCAAGTTTTCAACTTGATGAGAGGCAAACTAAGATACTTTATTAAGGTTAGATTATATGCGAATGTGGTTATATATTAGGATTGCTAGCAAGTCCTCCGATAACCATACATAGACTTTCCAGAAACTCATTCATATTTAACTTGCCCGCGGTGACATGCAAGGGTTGCCTGTTGTTTGGTTCTCGAATAAGAAAAACAAATTGCTGATTCTGCATTAATTACATACTAAACGCATTTCAATAATAAATACCCTCTGTTAATTAACGTATTTCCAGAAGTGGTATAATTTCCATCAAAGAAGCGAGGACTGATAAAAGGCGATCTTTGTGTTCCCTTATACATAAACAATGTTTCTTACTCAAATGAGCTGGATTTAAGGAATAAGCAATACTGCAAGAAATTGTACCCAGTATACATCACTTAGCCACAAATTGATGGAATTCATTTTAGGGAACATCGATTCGTCAAGACAATTGAGTCCTTTGTTCAATAATATTACCACTCGAACATTGGTTTGTATACATTATGAGCTCATAATAATATCCCGTAAATAAATAATTATAGGCAGAACTGAGTTTTCTTTTCTAACAAACAAAATTTCAGAAAGAATTGAGTTCACTTTATCATTCAACGGAATTATTAGTCTTGGGAACTGATAAAATCAATCAATATTTGAGTAATTGTGGTATTCGCGTCATCGATATTCGTAGATACTAAATCAAAACACTGGAACAATCGGATTTTAACTTTGGAATCCATGAATTTCAGGTAACGCAAGTAAGATTTTGCCAATATTGAAATTAGAAGCGTTGAATTTCCAAAAGAGGTCTAATGACCTTGACGTTATCTAAGCTCCACCTATTATTAATGATGTAAAGCAAGTCGAATCACGAATACAATTTGATATATTTTAAGGAGCATCAATCAAATTAAAAGACTAAAGTCTTTTATACATGGATATTGTCGATGGTGTAATTATGGTCATATAGAACTATTTCAAGATAGAAACCACCCTTAAGAACCATTCAAGATAGAAACCACCCTTAAGAACCATTCAAGATAGAATCCCTTAAGAACCATTCAAGATAGAATCCCTTAAGAACCATTCAAGATAGAATCCCTTAAGAACCGTTCAAGATAGAATCCCTTAAGAACCATTCAAGATAGAATCCCTTAAGAACCATTTAAGATAGAATCCCTTAAGAACCGTTCAAGATGGAAACCACCCTTAAGAACCATTCAAGTCTACTTCAAGATTGGATCCGAACTTATAACTAACATTGAAGAATCCAAATTTTTAGAAACACAAATGCAATATAACGCTGTACATAAAGAAACCGGGAAGAGTTGGCATTGAAAACACTTATAACCATCCAGTCACGAAATTGCTATTAATAGAGAGGATATCGCCTCAAGAAGAATAAAGTTAACCTTGACGGCACCGTGCATTCCAAGAACGTCTTAAGACAGAGGATGTCCATAGCTTTCTGAAACCATCATTCAAATAAATTCGAATTCCTTCTGAGAAGGAATGCTAGATTAGAAATGCCCTGAAACTCTTTTCTATAAGGGGTGTTATTAGGTGATTAATACTGACTCTTAAACAAAGGGAGAAGGTTTAATTAATGAAGGCGTGTAGATTTCCACTATCCAATAGATTGAATGAAGGGGTGATTTTCCAATTGACACTTTACTCGGGTGATTTCTAGCAATAACTTTCATCCATGGATGTTAATTGCTGGGAAATAATACAGATATCCACAAAAAAGGGAAAGTTTAACGGTACAAAGACATTTCTCTAATGAACTTATAAAAGGATACCTAAAGCGTTGTTAAGAGAATGATACAATTGCTTTTAGGCACTATATAGACGCCACAAAATATGGGCGGAATGCAACCCATACATCAAACATCTTGCTGAGGAATTTCTTGATGGAATGGGCAGCACATGCGAACAAAAAATGCCTCAGGAACAGACATGCATCAGGAACAGAAAGCCCAAGCAGCAGAAATCCCAAAGAACGTATGAACAACAGTAAAACACCCCCAAAAGGCATACCATACCCTGTTGAAACGTAAAGAGAAGATCTGTTTCAATGAGCCCTGGAATTAAACTTTGAGTTTTACATACGAGGCTGTAGGAAATAACCTTTGAATTAGCACCCTCCTTCCCCATTAGGCCAATCTGCATTTAATTTCTGTATGTGTGTCTCCAGACTGATTTCCTAAGGTTTCATTTGGTTTGCTCATATAATGCTACTTGATGATTCATAGTTGATCACATTTGGCAGTTATTGTTTGTAGATTTAGAATCTGCAGTCTCTTTTTGGCTACAAATTTGCAGTCGTTTTGGTACACAAATTATTCGATTTGATTTTCCCTCAAAAAGAAAAAAATAAAAGTAACTATATTTGGCATCAAAGAAAGGTCTTTCCCTGTTGCGAGGTGTGGATGTAATCAGCAGTGTAGTTATTAGGCACTCTTGTAAGATATACAGAACAGTCCACGCGTGTTCTTCAAACGGTCAACGAACCAATTATCACACTATCTATGAATGTCTGGGAGCCTAAAGCTTAAAATCGAAAACGGTAAAATAGCGAACTAGGCCGCGAGTTTGCGATTACATGCTTTGAGGCAGTGAATCTAGTTCAGAATGTACAAAGATAGAACACGGTAGAGCGAAAGGAATGAACACATAGATGATGGAATGGAACACAGAATAAAAACACCCAACAACAGAATGCATCAGACATAACATAGACTATAGAACAGGACTCATAATAGAAGATAGAGGAAATAATTGAACGTAGATGAGATAAAGCAAATAACAAAACATAGAGCAGAACAAAGCACATAAGAATACCACACTACACATAATATAACACAACAAAACACGATCACGTTTGCACCAGGTGCTACCGATGCAATAACTTTAAAGCAAGGGAGGTTTTGTAAGTGGTTTGGACACACAGGGACGCGAGATGATGACAATGCTGCAAGGACTAAGTGGAGCTAACCGAACACAGATCGCGGTGGTGGTGACAATCAAGCGACACCATGACCGACTCCGAGTCGAGTTTTGGG
Source organism: Kodamaea plutei (assembly GCA_030705055.1). NCBI lineage: Eukaryota > Fungi > Ascomycota > Pichiomycetes > Serinales > Debaryomycetaceae > Kodamaea > Kodamaea plutei. Next base: position 16,544 of record JANIWJ010000036.1, on the reverse strand, counting down.
GAATACAACCCCAGCACTCTCTTGGTTTGCGAGGAGCTGCATCAGATCTCAATTACAGTCAACAAGGGCTTCACTCTCTGTGGCAAAAGAAAAAAAACTCGCCAAGGTATATTTAGAAATAGCGCCACCCCTTGAAACACCGAAAAGTGTACACAATACGTCAGGGGGCCTCGCACAAACACCAAAAGTTAAAAACATGCATATTGTGTGCAAACACACCAGAAAGGTAAATGTTGCTTATTTTTTAACGCCAATTGCAGCCTAGCGAGCGTGTTTTATATATAATCATGTCACCAGGCCGGGTTTTTTGACAAGTAACGAATACCATACTGAACGTGCGAGATATAATCGCGTCCATTCCTTTACCTACTGTTTAGTGTTGTCTTTGATGAAGTTTTCCACGTTATTATTATTTGCAGCGGCAGTCGCAGCTGTTCCAATCAAGAGATTTGAAAACGGCTCAGAAACTGCTGAAGCCAATGTTGCGCCTGGTGCCCAGCTACCAAAGAATGAGTTGGCTGCAGCAGAGGTTTCAGTCACCGCAGAGGTGCCAGTAGCAACCCAGGAATCAAGCTCCGTTTACACTACTGAGGCAGTTTCCACTGCTGCTCCTAGTGTTTCTACTGAGTCCAAGGGTGCAGAAGCATCTAGCGAGTCCAAGTCTGTAGAAGCATCTAGCGATTCCAAGTCTCCAGAAGCTTCCAGTGAATCTAAGGCCTCTGAAGGTTCTTCAATTGAGTCTAAGGTTCCTGAATTTTCAGTTTCTTCTTCAGTTTATGCTTCTGCTTCAGTTTCTGCTTCTACCACTGCTTCAGTTTCTGCTTCTACCTCTGCTTCAGTTTCAGCATCTGCTCCAGCCTCTGCTTCAGCCTCTGCTTCTTCATCAGTGGCATCTGAAACATCCAGTCAATCACTGAGTACTACAACCCAAGCAGTCGCTGCTTCCGAACAACAACCTCAAAACAAGGCTTCTGAGAACACTGCGAGCTCCGCCAACTCTTCTGCTGAACCTGAGGAGAGCGAGTGGGAAGATCTCACCATCACCTCCACGATCATTCAATACGTAACCATCACTTCAGACAGCACCACGATCACTTCTGCAACCAACACACTCACTTCGACCATGACTACAGCCACTCACTCTGAGGATGACGACGAGGAGGACATCACCTCCACCATTGTTAAGACGATTACTGTGACTTCTGACAGTGCTGCCACATCGGCAGCTGCCAATGACGGAGCCACCCCTTCAGCTGCCGACAACGCTTCTGCCTTGACTGGCGTCAACAAGGGAGCTGAAGAAGACAAAGAAGGCAAATGTGTTCCATCTACAGTTACAGTCACAGTGACTGCTTCACCAACAGCAGCAGCAGCAGCAGCTACCGCTGACGTCGATGCTGACGTGACTTCCACCATCACCCTGTGGGAAACTGTTACAAGTAGCTTCCCTGTGGTTGCCGAAATCACCTACCTGGACTTTACGACTACTATCACTTCCTACGTTGAGGTGACCTCCACTTTGTCCCACACCTCTGAAACCGTATACCCAGCAACTGCTGCCTCCGCCACTGCCGGCGCTGCAGGCGATGCTGTCGAGAAGGCCAACGTGCCTGCACCTACAGCTTCTTTTTCGAGCTACTCCAACGGTACTGTGTACTCGTTGACTAGCGCCACTGCTTCCTCCACATACTCTCCTCTCGGATCTGCTGCCCCCAGAAACAAGAGATTTTTCTATTTCTAAGCAGACTGCCAGAGAGAACCTACTATCATGACGATTAGTTGATCTACTTCTCTCTTGTATTACTTTATATTTAACCGTGCGTGCCACGGACCTCATAGCCAATTTGTTGGCATGAGCTCTTTATTGCCCCTTCTCTTGGGCCTCTCCAAAACTATTGGTTGTTCTTTTGATGATATCTACGATCTACAGTTTAGAACCTGTATACTCAATAAATACTAAAAAGTGCGTAAAGCAAGGCGTTATAACCTCAATGACCTTATTTAGCAAACAACTACCAAATATCTGAAAAGCTTCATCTGCGGACTTCTGTTAAGGTCCAATAAATCTCAGTAATTGGGAGATGTCTAAAAGAAAATTCTATTGAGCAAACCTATATAATTGGGAGATCTCTATAAGCAAATACTGTTGAACAAACTGAACAAATTTCGAGCAAACCTCAGCACAGATAATTAGAGGACAACCCGGGAAGTTGCTGCACCTTATAACCCGAAGGAATTTTCCTCAAAGGAGTTTCAAATTTGATACGTGTTTGTTTATTATTATCGAGTCTACACTTAAAAATATTTAAGCGCAGGGACAAGTGCTGCGCGCAAATACAGTCAAAGACACTCTTTTTTGTGCAGTGATCGTAGTCTGAGGACGCGTCACACGCGAAATCGTGCGATAAATGGCCCGATTTTAACGTAAGGCTGATATGTTTATCATTGGGTCTGCGCCATCAGAGAGACCCAAAGAGATCGATGGGACCGCTAGAAAATCACAAGGGAAAACCAAGGGAAACACAAGATGGAAAATGAATTGAAGAGAACCAATGAATGGGTTACCATGGAGACCGGGAGAGGAACTTCTGCATCACAACACGTGCCATAAATCACATGCGCTCACGTGACCATATGAAGTGTAGAAAACAAAGTAAAACAACAAAAAAACAAACGAAACATGGCAAGCCCACTGAAGTTTGCTAGACTGCTGCCCAGCAAGGAGATGGCTGTAGATGATTCGTTCTCGCCAGTCAAGCTCCCTGACACGGTGGCAAACACACCCAAGAAACATCTTACACACAAGTCGCCGGAGCGCATCATCACACACCCTCACGGGTTGACTGCCAAACACGATAACAGACGTAACACAATACACAGCTATCCCTCGCGTAAGTTGGTCGATACACCTCTTTTACGTGACGGTGGCAGGAATGATCTTCCAATGACGTCCCCACGGCTCCGAAACAGACTTCGCAGGGATGATCGACGGTACTCTGGTAAAGAGAACGTCCCAACTACAATCTCAGACATAGAAAATGAAAACTCCAATACAAATAGCGTTATGAGTGGGTCAAATAATGGTTCGAATGTAACCAGCGGAACGATCTCTAACAGCGCCAGATTAGGCGATAGCGAGAATGAGAATGTCAACATCAATAGATTGAATGATAATGCCAATACCAATAGATTGAACGATCGAAGAGGGAATGACAGCAGATTGAATGATCGAAGAGGGAATGACGACAGACTGATTGATAATGCCAATGGCAGTGGTAATCCGTTCCAACTGTCCCCCAACCACAAAGACTCCTCGATCATCGACAGTTCACCACTCAAGAAACGCCGGCTCGATGCCAAAAAGATACAAAAAGTAGTCACCAACGCGAACGATTCATCAATACCCATCAACGAAGCATTCTACAAAGAGGATCTCATTGCACAACTCAAATCATCACCTAGGCGACCCCCAACGGTTATAGACAACGATAGCGATCCCGAAGACTACGGCCGCATCGAAAACACAATCAGCCAGACTATCGTACCTACAAAGAGCGACTACGATAATAGGGTCCAAAGTGAATACATAGATAACAACGTCAAAAGTAGCGATATCAATGCCAAAAATGGGTATGTGGATGTCAACAGTGGGTATGGCGATGCCAAAAATGGGTATAGCGATATCGAGCACACGCAGGTGAGTAAGATCATCACCAAGGCGGACGACTATATAACACCAAAGAGACCGACGGAGCCCAAGGCGGTGAGTCCTGCGACGAACCAGTTGGGACGGATCAACGAAGCACTCAATTTCGAAGAGGAGGACGCGGTAAAGAAAAGCGATTCAACGAGTCCGCTCAAGTACTTTAGCCGTAAGGGCGACGGCGACGAGCTCGAGGACGAGTTTGACGATGAATACAAGAACATGGAGGACGAACCAACCATCAACTTTCTCATGTCGCCCAACTCGAAGCCCGTTTTCTCGATCGACCAGGTGAACCAGATGCAACAGAAAGACACAGATAAGCTCGATGAGCTCAGGCGAAAGCTCGGCGAGCGGGACACGGCACTCGTTGCTGTAGAGCAGGAGCTCAGTCAACGCCAAAGCGAGTTGAGTGTTGTGCGGTCTGACTTGATTAAGAAACAACAGGAGTTAGATTCCGTGCGTGGGCTCCGCGATGCTGTGTCACGTAACGAAGAAATTCTCCAAATCCAATTGAAGCATTCGGACCGTGAAATCGCTTCTCTAACGAAAAACACTAAACTCAAGGATACGTTGATTGCGCTGTTGCGTCTGAAATTGGCAGACAAATCTGCTGCCGTTGACGAAAACGTTGCGCAGATCAACCAGTTAAACGCACAAGTGGCCAGTATGAGCGCCAGTGCCATTGGCGATGCAGAGAAAGTTGATGCGCTCTTGAAAGAAAACGATACCTTAGGCTCGAAAGTGAACAACCTCAAGTTGGAAATCGACACCTTGGAATCCTCAGTGAAGAACTTTGAAATGGAGATAGAGACGCTTGTCAATGAAAACAAACTGCTACATGGGAAGCTTCAGGCGATTAATGATGAGAATCGTTCTCTTACGAAAATCGTAAAGGAAAAGGAAGATACGTTAGATGAGCTTTATGATCTTGTCAAACAGAGAGAAAATTCCATAGAAGAACTCTCTGAGATTATAAAAGAAAAGGAATCTAACGCCAGTGTGCACGAGTCTGCCAACATCCAGCTTACGGAGGAAATTCAAAAACTTAGCAACACCAATACGAAACTCACTCAGGAAATCCAAGAATTGACTGACACCAACGAAAACCTCCACGAAATCAACACCAAACAAGAGGAGTTGTTGAAGGAGTTGGATAACTTGGAGGGTTTAGCAAACGACAAGATCGATAGTCTTGAAAAGGCTTTGGCTTCACTGAAAGAACAGCTTGAGGAGCAAGCTGCTGAGACTTCAGACAGAAAGGAATTAGTGAAAAAAGTCGATTTGTTAACACAGGAAAATGAGCAGATGAGTGCCAAAATCGATTTGTTATCTGAAGAGAGGAAAGAGCTTCACAACGAGATTGACTCTTTAACGCAAGAAAGACAACAACTTCACAACGAGATAGATTCTTTAACCCTAGAAAGACAGCAGCTTCACGGAGAAATCGATGTTGTGACCCGTGAGAAAGAGCAGCTTCACGGAGAAATCGATGCTGTGACACATGAAAAAGCGCAACTTCATGATAAACTCCACACCGAAAAGAACTCTGGGACGGCTGAAGCGCAGGCACTTTTGAGTTTGAACAAGAAGCTCCAGTTAAAACTCGAGAGCTTGGAGGCTAGCGAAGCCAAGTATACCGAACAGATTGAGCAATTGAAGCTGAGCGTGGATGAAAAGGAATCGATTATCTCGGAGGATATCGTCAAGTTGAACGAGTTGGTGGAAGCGATCGAACTTAAGAAGCAATCGTACGAACAGCAAATCCACTCGTACAAGGAGCAGATTGAGGTTTTACGATCGCATGGCAACTCATCGTTAGCCAAGGAGGCTGCTTTCTATAAGGAGCAGCTCAAGTTGCAAGAGGAAGATGCACAGAAGAAGTTGGACGAGGTGGCCACCTTCTTACATAAGCTGTATGCAGAGAAGCATACTCGTAAGTTGGGTGAAATGAGAGATTCGTACGAAAAGGAGCTTATCAATGCCAACCTGGAACGTAAGATCTTGCAGCGCGAGAGCGATCTGTTGAAGAGAAAGTTGAATAGAGCGTTGGAGGAGGTACAGAAAATGACAGAGCTTGTGCATGTTCACAAGTTACATTATCCTGATCTGCATAACGGGAGTCCTTCAAAGAGAAGAGGTCGTTACTAAACCGTGCAGCAGCAATCCCATATTATCCTAATCGGCATCCTTCAATGAGTAGTGGTCGATACTAAACCGCGCAGCAGTTGGGGTTTGGTTCTCTTCAAGATAATACAAATATGCTCGTTGACTATCTTTAGAAGTCTTTAATCATTTTCTTATAATCTCTTGACTACCCAATGCTTGGCTATCTTATGCCCACCACTATATCTCATCCGAGAAGAGTTTATAGAGTTCTTTATACCGTTAATATACCAAAGAGTGGCTATGGATTGTGGATGTAAGCTGTAGTATAACAAGTGCTGAACATCCAAATAGCACTCAGATGGTATAGGGTCGATAAGATGACTATTGCAGTACGGATGTATACAGAAACAGCAAACTGTGATGTCTAGTGAAGCGGTTATGATTACATTTAAACTATTACTATTGCACTGAATGATATGTGCATTGATGTTATATTGAATGCTATGAGCATTGATATTGCATTGAATGATATAAATGTTATTGCATTAAATGATATGAATGTATTGAATGCGCATTGAGATTGCAAGATTGCAAACTTTAAAACACGAGATAACTGAAACAGAGGAGAATGAGAGTACTGTATCATTGAGAGTGCTAAGTGAGAAATAGTGTTTTGTAACTGTGTACATTGGCTCTAAATGTCTCTCGCTGGTATATTAATGTCGCACTTTGGTATTTACTGCATCCTAAAAACTGTCACTGCTCTAATCACTAGACAAACCTAACCTGTAAAAACTCTTAATAGTTGTCCTTCCTTTGCCATTAATGCATTTATCTTTCTTATTGGTAATTTCTCAGTTATGATGTTCTTTCTTCGGTAATGTTCTTTCTCACTATTTTTCTTGCAGTTTCCTTGATTTTTCGCTATAAAAGCATTGAGACTCAAAATTACTGACATTTGTTTTAAGATACCAATGCCCATTAAAAATTACCGAAGCTGAAATTAATTTTCGAAATACTGATGCTCATTAAAAATTACCGATGCCCACTAGTTCTCACTCGCTGCGCCGCTATTCTGGCTCTGCTCGGTGCAGAGCAATGTCGCATATGACATCACGTGAACGCTTTTCATATAAATTGAAAAAAAATCAAAACAAAAAAGGCTGACCAATCGACAACATCTATAGCTATCAAGCCAGGGACGTATAGATAGTAGTGATAGTCGATACGAGTTTGTATTAGTGACCAAAGACGGCAAAAAAAGAAGGCGTAAGAAACAAAAAAAACCATGTCCAACCACGAGACAACGAAATTGTACGAAACGATCATAGAAGATGTGATCAACGAGTCTAGACAGGATTTCGAAAACAATGGGATTGACGAGAGTACATTGCAAGATTTGAGGAGGGTGTGGTGTGAAAAGCTCACGCAGTCTCTGGTGGCCCGTTTTTCATGGGATGAGGAAGAACAAGAGGAACCGGTAGGTAATGTGGACGGTGGCGTACCAATTGTGTCGAATGATGTTTTGCCTACGGACGGGGGTCTTGTTGAAGATTACAGTTTAAGAGCAAGCGATATGGGCAACATTGGAATAGAGCTTCCTAACATACTGGGGGGGAACGATGTGCATGACTCAGGCTTGATGTTACCTAACATTGGCCAGTCGGATGGAACATTTGAGTTTACTGTATACACTGATAATAAAGACTTCATCAAAAGCCTAAAGGGGAAGAAGGTTAAGCAGGCAGATGGGTCGCTCGACGATGATGACGATGACGATGATGACGAAGGCATTTTCAACGACTCCGACGATATCAACTCAGACTTGGATGATGGCTTGGAAAGTGAAAAGTCAGACGACGAAGATGGTGAACAAGAGGGCCAGATTATGTTGTGTTTGTATGATAAAGTGCAAAGAATTAAAAATAAGTGGAAGCTGACCTTGAAAGAGGGAATTGCTAATATTGATGGTAAGGATTATGTTTTCCAAAAAGCTACCGGCGAAAGCGAGTGGTAGATGTATAGAGTGCATAGCTAATGAAAGAACAAGCAAGAGCAAGTGCATAGCTCATGAATAGGAAATTGCAGAATGAGGATTAGGAACTCCTCAGACTAGAGTGATATCCCTGCAGTTTTAAAAGAAAACAACATAAGACACCAAAATACTATAAAACAGTATAAATATTAATAAAAAGGAAAAGGCATACAACAGAGCTTACATAGCAAATGGGTATGACAGACATTTTCAGCAACGAATGTTCAAGTTAACAGATGCTTCAGCTTTTAGATCATTAATCTGAAACTTTAGTATTAGAGCTTAGAATTTAGTGTACTTATAACAGTAAACCTGTTCTAAACAAAGAGTTGAGTGAATTTCAGTTGTAATAAGCAGTTAGAACTTCACTTTTAACTGTTTGTTAAAAGTAACGAACCTCTAAACATCCAAACCACTTTTAACAAACAGTTAAAAGTGAAGCCAATACAAAAACCAATGACCTTACACATCTGGGGCAATAATATAAAGAGTTTAGACCAATAGTTATTCTCATTTAAGGCAGAACTAGCCACTATATCACAACTTCCCTATAATATTTGATAACCCGGTTTCATTCTGGTTGAGTTGAAGCAGAACTCTGTAGTTCATTTGATTCAACAAAACTTGAAGTTTATATTTCCAAGTGATCATCTAGAAGATAGTTTTGTCAGTAATTGAAAATTTTGTCTTGATCAAATCCAAAGGCTATTCAAGCAACTGGATCTTTTTGCTATTTAACAATCTTAGCCTACTTGCTGCCTTCAAATTTGCGTCTATAGAGAAATTGCTGAATTCAAACCGGAAAGTAGTGTATCATCGAAACTGCAAAAGACACCATTGGAACATTCCAAAAGATACGGTAAATAGACATAATTTCAAACCGGATCAATAGTGTATTATCCAAACTGCATACCATTGAAACTTCCCAAAAGATTCGCTAGACATAATTGAAAGTAATTCTGGCGCTCATACATTTGAGGGTTGGAATTTTCATCAACCAAATCCTAACACATGGTAATTGTCAAGCATGATGTTCTTGCCAAAAACTAGTTTCCACCCTCTATCCCTTTTGGTCTCCATGGAGCCTTAAAGCTTATTGTCATCCCGCACCCACCACTATACGTCATGTGACGTCATGAGCCAAGCTAACACAGAAACTGTGGAGACGAGTGAAACAGGCTAATATGATACCAGGGATCCTCCTAGGTATTCTCCCTTTATACTCAAGAACCGAATGTGTAGTAGGACTCAAAAGACTGTGGCATTTCGTAAGACTATGGCATTTCGTACACAATGGTTCATATTCTAATTGAGAAATTATAAATAGGGATCTGATAAACCTAGCCAAGATAATCAGCCATGATCTAGGGGAAATGAAACTAAAGTCAAAAATGATAATTGTTACACAATGCTGGGCAATTTGGAAGGGATCTTTATAGTGAATTTTCAACACGCAAGTAGTTCATTGCCATTTATTCTACAATTCAGTACAAGTTGAATAGTTACCATAAGTCTCCAAAGTGGATTTGAACCACTGAATAGTCAATATATCATCCCAGGAACTCTACACTCAACTTCCAATTTCGGATTCTACAGTGAATTTTCCAATTTTAGATGCTACAGTGATCACACTGCCACTATTTCAGGATTTATTAGTTATACTCAATATAACATATGCTACGCCAAGACTAATAACCTCTTCCGTTGTTATTGTAACCATTGTTGTAACCATTGTTGTAACCGTTATTGTAACCCTGGTGTTGCTTCTGGTATTTGTGCTCTTCATACTTGTCTTCAAGCTTGTTTGCTGCAATAGCACCGACAATAGCACCACCAATAGCACCCAAAGTACCGTGGTTCTTGAAAAGCTTGTTACCACCATAACCACCAGCAGCAGCACCACCGACAGTGGCAAGGAATCCTCTCTCTCCTTCTTGGCCCAATTGTTGTTCGCCGTTATTGTATTGGCCCTGTTGTTGGTTGTATTGGCCCTGTTGGTTGTATTGTTGGCCTCTGTTACCTTGGTAATTGCCTTGTTCACCGGAGGAATAAAAATCGTTAGCTGACATGTTTGTTTAGTTGTGTTTGTTAGTTGTAGGTCAAATTACATAGAAACCTCTCTCTATTTATACTCCCTATGCCAATGTTTCTAATCAAAAACACAAAATCATAAATCACTTTTGGTCATTACCCCACAGCCCGTGGCCGGCTTCTAATTAAAACTGTTCACCAATGAGCAGTCATCGGTGGCAGTGACAATAACAGTGGTTTAGGATGACAATAGCAGTGTTTTAGAATGACATAACAGTGGCAGTGGTGTACAATGCTTGGTATGCTTGTGGTGCCGGGTATCATTTGGACAAGATTGATCTTTGCCGAAACCACGTTGTCATTTTATATCCTCAGCATACTCCCTTGTAACCTCGACCGAATCTACAAAGCTGAGACACCCTGTGCACCCCAATTAACAAAGGTGTATTGAACGCGAATTCTGTAAAGGTTGGCTGTGCCTGCATGACGTTAATTATAAAAAGGTGCGTACAAAATTGCGTCAGGGTGAGACACTTTTCCACGCACTTTAAGGTCGCTTTGGAAATCACTCAATGATTGTAGTTTAATGATCATATGTTTTATAATTGTGTAGTTTAATGATCATATGTTTAACGATTGTACGTGTAGTTTATGATCGTTGAGTAGTTCAATGTTCTGTGGGATATTTTTTGTTGTGTAGAATTACATGGTGTATGGAATTACATGCTGTATGGAATAACATGCTGTGTGGAATAACATGCTGTGTGGAATAACATGCTGTGTGTAATAACACGCTGTATGGGCATTGATCATTATGTGAACTCAGACACTCGCCATAATTCATCCAAAAAAGCAATAATATAAACGGCATTGTCTACTGAGAACTTGGAGTGCAGCTGATAGTGTCAATCCAAATAATCAGAATCCCATATCTTCATGTTACTGACTCTTGATGCTATTTTGACTCGTAATCTGTGTTTTGATAGGGCTCTTAATCGGAATTCACACCTATGCCCACCGACTATCAGCTTATTCTCATGCAATGTTTTTAACTTTGAATAATTAATGTATCTGACTTGTTGAATATATTAGGCCTAAATCCAGAATTCAATTTACTGATTTTCACGATTCTATGGCAGTTGTAACCAAAGACTCTAGGGATATCCGCTTTAGTGCTGTTGAGTATGAAAATTGATTTGGTTGACTAATTTTAAGAGCTACTTGAATAGCCGGTTTCGACTACTTGAATAGACAACTTAGACAACTTGGATATCCAATGTTAACTAATTGAATAGCCAGTTTTGACTACTTGGATATCCAATGTTAACTGTTTGAATAGCCAGTTTTACTACTTGAATAGACAATTTAGACTACTTGGATAACCAATGTTAACTAATTGAATAGACAATTTAGACTACTTTAACAGCCAATGTTAACAAATTGAATAGCCAATGTTAATTAATTGAATAACCAATTTAAGAACTGGCTACAAATACTGGCTACTTATACTCATTTAGACTATGGTAACTTAGTGGCTCGTGGTTTGAAGAATTTGGATGGCTACTTTGAACAACTTCAAGGATAACTGATACTACCATTTGATTTAAGGACCGACACCACTTTGAGCAGAGGCAACTGGTTCCAGTCTTTGCTTAAACCAGCCTTTGTTTAAACTACTCTTTGTTTAAACTACTCTTTGTTTAAACCACTCTATTAGCAAGGAACTACAATCTACTCGTTAACTTATGGATAACCACAACCTTCACACATGCCTTCAAATATAAGAAATAGAAGAGTACAACAACAAAGCAAGACATTTTATACAACACGGCATAATACATAAATTAGAAATTAGGGATTCTCAAGTCCAAGACTTCCCTATTTGAGTCAGGCACCGGTTCCTTCCCTTCGAAGATACACTCATAATCGACCAAGAACACGCTCAAGACTTCAAGGGAGATATTAAGGGTAGGGACAAACACGATGCAGACGTTACGCAAGTTCATTCTGTTATTTTCTTGATGAGTGATGACACCACGCAAGAACTTGAACAAGACGTAGCACACGTCGTAATGCACACGGTCGACATTTGTGATATCGCTCATATAATCACGGAAGATACACGCCAAAGCTGAAGGGCTCAATGTGCCCAGGTTTTGCAAAACCACTTGGTTCAAGTGGTTGTAGGCGGACGCACCTAGGATCGGGCTTGGTAGTTCTCTCAAGTAAGTTTTGAAGAGCCCCGCGACGGTGTGGATATCTGGTCTTAATGGCAGCTGGAACAAGTCCAAGTCGAAATGGGTATTGAACTGTTCCTTAAGCTGTCTGATATTCAGAGCGGAGCCACTCAAGCGGAAGATGCCCTCTTCGTACACCGCGCCAGTACGGGCCAAGAAGTCGACACAACGGAAGAACACGCTCGGCACCTTGTGGTTATCAAAGGTATGGCTGGAGAGTTTATACACCTCGCCGATTTCTCGTCCAAACACCAGTTTGGTCATCCCCTCGTCGAGGTTCATTTTGGAGAGGTACTGATGCATCAGGTCCTGGGACGCCAGTCCTGTTTTCAACTGCTGGGGCATTCTCTGTTGGGAAGAGCGCAGCTGCGACGACGATCTTGGGGTCTGTTGTTGCTGCTGCTGTTGCAGCGAAGGAGGGCGCTGCTGTTGCTGGTGGTGCTGCTGCTGGCGCATATCGTCGATTTCGTCGAACGACGCCGAGGACCCTTTGCTTCTAAAGGCAAACAAACTACGCTTTTTCGACCTTTTCAGGGACATTGGGTCGTCGTCGGGCGCGGGTGCCAAACGCAGTCCAAACGTTTGGGATGTGGGAGTATCCACGTCGTCGTCGTAGTCTGAGTATCTCATACCGCCCGGGGACATTTCTGCAGAGTACATGGAGGACTCTTGGAGGTGCTCGTTCATTTCCAAGAGGATATCGACCCAGTCGTCGCGCTCCTGGTCTGTTTCCGCACAAAAGAAGTGCTTTGGGAAGGAAGAGGAGAGCTTTGACTTGGTTTGGGTTTCCATAATCAAAAAGGCGTGCCTATAGCCCTTGTCTTCGGCCACCGAGTCCGACAGTTGGCGGCCAATCTGGGCGCCCTGGAGCTTGATTTGCTCCAACAAGGCGCCTCCGGGGCCCTCGTAAATCTCCAAGTAGGGGCCCTCCACCTGGCACCAACGCACCTTCCAACTGGTCCCCAAAGCCTTGTACCTTCTGACCAAAAAACCCTCCTTGCGCGCACCCAGCTTGAAGTCATCCAACGGGTTGACCAAGTCGAGCAGCAAGAACTGGCAGATACGGTGCACCACCATGTGAGGCACGTGGGGCATCAAAAAGAGCGAGCCAAAGTAGTTTTGTAGAATCGATCGTCTGGCTTCAATCTTGTTTGGCGAAGTGGAGAGGAAGAGCTGTTTGTCTGGGATTTGCGTCAAGCCAAAGTACTCGATGATGGGACGTATGTCTGTGTCCAACGCTTGCAATTGCGAGAGCGACTTGCGGATCCTCCACATCTCCTTGTGCAGCTCACGGTCAAACACCGTGATTGTAAAGTTGGGGTCATCCTGCCTACGGTTCAGAGTGTTCAGATTCACGTGGATGGTTGAAGTCACCTCGAGCTCGATAGTCTGGAAGTCGTCCGGCTTCACAAACAACGTCTTCTCGCTTTGCAGCTTGGGTGTTTGCACAACATGGAAACTCGACGACGGTGTCTGTGAGATGTGCAGTCGTTCCGTGAATGTGCTTGTTACGGGTGTCCTCAATGCATTCTCTTGCGGCGACATCTCCTGCGTCGGCATCTGCTGGCTACCAGGCGTCGAAGGCACCTTCAATGCGCTGCTGCTTGTTGACGCTTGGGTCGAGTCGTGGAATACCGGTGTCATCTGCGCTCGAGGTGTCTCAAAACTCCTATCCATCGAATGGCCCAGCGAATTGCTTATCATGCTGTATTCCCCTTCGCCTTGGGGTTTTCCTATAGACTGCCCACTGTAGGCATTCTCGTCAGTTCTTTTCTCTTCATCGGTTCTTTTGGCTTCGTCGGTTCTTTTGGCTTCGTCAGTTCTTTTGGCATCGTCAGTCCTCTTGGAAAGTTCGTTTACATTCTCATTAGACCTATGCGGAGTGCTTGGATCGGCCAAACTGTGCTGCGATTGTTGATTCTGTAACGTTGGAGGCAACTTTATCCGTGATTTGTACAGGCTGAAGCTTGAGTTGCTTGCGTTTTTCAAGTTCAGGAGCGTCAGTTTGGAGTCGCGATGCGACCGCACGTCCAAGTTGGACATGCTATTACGTGCAGACGGTCTCTCCTGGTCCAGGTCTTCCTGAATAATGATTCTATTGGAGGAAATACTCGAGAGTCGGCGGTCGTTCACGTCGGCTGAAAGCAACCCGATCGTTGGCAGAATCGGCGAATCGTCCAAAATGGTTCCGCTCATACTACGCACTGGACGGATGTGTAATGTCGGATGCCCTCTTTGTGCGCCCTGCGTCGGTTCCCCTTGAATCAAAGCCTCTTGCATTGGCTCTGGCTGCCCTTGTGGACACTCTGCGCTCCCCACACTCTTGTGTTGCTCCGACTTCTGCATGGTTTCCGGTATCGTCTCCTGCATCGTCTCCTGCATCGTCTCCTTGCCAATCGTCTCCTGGCCAATCGTCTCCTGGCCAATCGTCTCCTGGCTCGATTGTGGGAGAGTCATAAGCTGGCTGATCGGTGGGTGTGGTCGGTCCAAGTCAAACACAGGTGGCTGCACATTGTTGTCTGCAAATACCGACTCCTTTTTCGGGGTTGGTATTGGCTCAGGACTGAGTGTGAATTCGGGCTCGGGGTTCACAGAGTCGCTAGACACATCGGCTTCCTCATGTGATTCCTCTCCACTCGCTATAGAGTTGATTAGCTCTTTGGTTTCTTTGGTGTTGGTTTCTTTGGTGTTGATTAGCTCTTTGGTGTCGTTGATCACTTTGGTGTCGTTGATCTCTTTGATCTCTTTGATCTCTTTGGTGTCGTTGATCTCTTTGGTGTCGTTGATCTCTTTGACTGGTTCATTGACATCTTTGACTGATTCATTGATCAGATCATTGGTTGTATTATTTGATTGGTGTTCATTATTGATATCGAGTAATCTCTGGTTAACTACTGGACCCGAGTTTTCTTTAATGTCGTTGCTAAGCGCCTTAAACTCATCGCTATCTTGTAAGTTCGGGTCGAGTGAACGATGCTTAACCCCAGAATGCGTGGGATAAACAGGCACAGAATCCCCATCATCCATCGTTGGCTCAGGCGTAAGATACTCGTTAAGCGTATCATCAAGCGTTTCTCTTTCCGCTTGTCTTTCAGCCTCAAGCCGTTCAGCTTCAATTCGTTGCTTTTCCATGTAGATTCGCTGCTTTTCCTTTGCAATACGACGCTTCTCCGCTTCCATCTGCTGTCTTTCAATTTCGATCTGTTTCCTCTCCGCTTCAATTCTCTTACGAACAGAGTCTATGTCTGCAAGCCGTTCAGTATTCAGTTGTCCTGTACTTTCGGTATTCAAATTCTCACCTACTCGTCCTTGCTTTATCTCTGGTGATTTCAGATTCAATCTCTCTGCCATTTTCGCCTTTTCAATGGATTCCTTCGCTTCATTGGTTGATACTCTGGGGTCGTGCTCATGTGTATCTGAGTTTCTATATTCATCGAATTTCGAGTGGGATGGAGAAAGGAGTCTGGCCAACGGCGAGACTGTTCTTTCAATGTCTATCAGTCTTGGGGATGATTTCGGTGATTCAGAGAGCCTATCCAAGGGAGACTTTGTTCTTTCGATATTGGGCGACAGCCTATCCAAGGGAGACTTTGTTCTTTCGATATTGGGCGACAGCCTGTCCAATCTTGGGGATTTCGATGCTATGGGAGAGTGTTTGATGTCACGTGCCATGGATTCTGAATCTCTCCCCAGAGATGTCTCTCTATAAGGGGACTCTCTCAGAGATGCCATTGGGGAATTTTCCTGATCGGAGTGGTTTTTTCGTTTATCATCCGTGTCTACATCCTTTGCTCTTCTGCGGGCTGCGCTTCTCATGGGGACAGCTGTGTCGACATTGTCTGATCTGCTGAGGGATGCAATGACAAGGTCCTTTTGGGCCACCTGGGCTTGTAATTCTCTGATTTCAAAGAGGAGTTGTTCGATATAGTCTGAGTCAGACAACAGGGAGCGGTCAAACTGGGGATGCGATGGAGGCAACACTTGCTTGCGTATTTTCCCCAGCTTCAAAGAGGATGGAGATTCCCCACAGAGCTCTTCGTCCCTGCGCGCTGGATCGGACTCCCAATCGCCAGCACTAGCGACCCCCACCCCCAGGGCACCAACCGCCCCAAACGGGTTGTTCACAAACGGATTGGGCGTGGGCAGAAACGTCTTGGGCCCGCTTAGGCCAGCACCTCCCATCGTGCTTGCGGATTCAACCTCAGTCATACTTTTAACGCCTGGAGATTGCTGCTTCAGATATTCAATCTGTTTCTCGTACTCGTGCAATAACAGCATCCTATTTTATAAATAAATAATCACTCGGCCAAACCCTCTACTTTCTGCGGCAGCTTTCCAACCGTTATTTGGAAAGTTGTCGGATATCTTTGGAAGAAGAGACCTACTTCTTCTATGCTCCATATTGTTTGGATTAGGTTGCATTATGAGT
>JANIWJ010000035.1:0-159322 GCA_030705055.1 Kodamaea plutei | reverse complement strand
GTACTGAACGAACCGCCTCAAAAATAATAATTTGCCGGCAAATTATTATTTTTGGAAAAAACGGATACTACAACATGTTTCGCAAGAATTATTCGCAATATAAAACGATGAATAAATCCTCCTGACATAGTTTTTAGTGTTATTTGGAATTGGGAAGCATTAAACGAACCGCTTCAAAAATAATAATTTGCCAACTAGCCACCATACTTTTCATAATCTTAGTTGATCGAAGTTTTATTTAAACAAGGCTTCACTGGGGGAAAAAACATAAGGCAATAATAAAAAAACATAAACAAAAAGAACCCTCGCTCTTTCTGTCCACCATAGTACATCTTGACTTTTTTGATTGGTATATTACTATCAGAAAAAGAAACACCATAGTGGACTAAATTGTCAAGCAGTGAAAAGTAACGCAAATCTGCTAATATCGAACATATCACTTGACATCTTTTGTTAGTGTATTTTTTTGGGCGTGCTTTTCTGCGTTCTGAAGCTTCGTTAGTTCTTACCTTTTGATTGGGGGGAAGAAAAAAAACGAGATTGACTATAATCAGAAAGCTCACAAAGTTTATTGTACAAAGGGTAGCTATCACAATTCAATATCACTATCTATAGTGGGTCATCATTTCGTTTCTGAAAGCTCGTTGTTGTCAAGCATTCAGAGGTCCTTTTGGAAAATTGAGATAGAAAAAAACAATATTTTTTTTTTTTGAATTCAACAATTAATTTGCATGTATTGCCGATTCAAGTCGGTTATATATTCTTGTTACACCAAGATCGAGGAAGACTATCAAGAAGATAACTGAGAACAAGAATCTTGGATTGATTAACGAGAACAAGCTTACGCTATAACCCGAGATTTTTATCCAAGAACTCTGCCGTATTCCCTTATCGCTTGGAGGAATAGTGCTGATTTTTTTTAAAAAGGTATCTGTCTTTTAAAAAGACATTTAAAGGGTTTTTTGAAAAAGCAAAAACCGTGAAAAACCTCTCAACTTTACACAGATAATCAGAACTACAAAGGCCCTTGTTCTTCACGGAGATCCTTTTAACGGAACAAAAGTGGGCTTGGACAGGGTCACAACCCTTTATTTAATTGCACTACGGAAAAATGTCAACGTCCGATGATAGATCACTGAGCGAGTATTCTTCTCCAACTCCTTCCCCAGAACGTGCGAATAGAAGTGACGGATACTTAAGAAGACGCGGGGGAGTGGGAATGTCCGGTACCAGTGTTAGTGGGGGAGTGGTTGTGGACTATAGACGTGAATATGAAAACTCCAGAGCACCAAACTTGCAAATTTTCGACCAGCTTTTGATTGTCCAAGAAACAGTATTTGAATACTTTATGTCATCAATAACTTTTATTGCGGATGAATTACCATCTTTGATGTACCAGAAAGTGAAGTTGGATACAAGAAATGTCTTAATTCCTGATGTGGCAGAATTGAAAAAACGTTACGAGTTGATTCGTAAGTTTAAAGCCCAGGTCAAAAACTTGGAAGAATTTCAACACGTTTTGAAAATTTTTCAAACCATCTTTAGCTTTATTGAATCAGATTTGCATGAAATCTTACAATGTGTGAAGTGCTTGAAAGAAGTTTACCCTTTGAATGAGATGAAGGCAAGCTTTGAAATACCAGACTCAAACTTTATGGCGTTCTTTGTCCACGCTTTGTTCCCTGCTGACCAGTTCAAGCAAATCATAGAGTTTGCATTGGACCTGAACTCGTGGATTGCAAGATGTGAGTTTGATGCACTGTGTACCGAGGATCGCTTAAATATGGATATATTTGATTTGTTGGATGATTTGAGCCTGGAGGCTAACATTTCATTTTGCAAAATCAACATTGATAATTATGGCAAGTTGTACCGAAAATGGTTTCAAGATCCAATTCAGTACAAGCTTTTCCGGATTTCCTTGATGAAAGAATTATCTTTCAACCCAGACTTGAATGATCAGTACGAACAAAATTATGAGAATTCTATATTAAGGCGGATTCTAAACAATGAATTAAACAACAGCCCAAACTCTTTTAACGATGAAGAGTGTAAGATATTAGACGTGATGGAAATTTTGACCTTCCACTTGGACCTGTTTGATATGATCTATAGATTAGTTTCCCAGTTGCATGTTATCCTTGCTAAAAAGAAAAGAACCAATTTCTTTGGTGGGAATGACAAGAGAAACGACAAGCTACTCAATAAGGACTATGAAAATGAAGCACTCTTGCTGCTAAAGTCGTTACTAAAAACCGACATTGAACCTACAATACGTGACTTGATCAACGGCGGGACCGTAGGATTGAGCAAGTTGAGTAGTTTTATTAGGGTAGTAACGATTTTGACTGAATTCAAATCACGATTGGGTGTTTATAAGAAATCAGATTTTGGCATTACAAAGGTACAATCCTTTTATAAAGAAGAATACCACTTTTTGGATGTATTATACAAGTACTACGATTCATTCGACTTGCTATTGAATCTAGTTATTGAAGATTCAAGCAGAGATCCCAATATTATTGTGGACCAGAAGAAGGATGAATTTGAAGAGTTGGATTCTACAGTTAAAGATTGTTTTTTCGATTTGACCTACTTTACTCAAAGATTCAGATTTGAAGGGTACATTGCAGATATCGTTCATGGCCTACGGTGAGTGAAGAAGAGAGTCTGGTTGTTTTTTTTTTAAAGTTTTTGGATTTTTTTGTCTATTACACTTAGGAACTTAAACACATGTTAAAAATTCAAGGAGAGTATTTAAAATACGCATGTTACAATTGAAAAAGAGCATTTAGATATAACTGTATTTAGATTAAGTTTTGAATGAAAGCCCATAAACTCCTAAAGGCTACTATGGCTGCAAATGATTTTAGGCATTGGTTGATGTGGAGAATCGACGCACAGAGTTGTAAATTGGTCATTATATTTGATGAGGTGAAGGAGCGCAGAGTTTGTAAAAAAGGGTTCAGGCTGAGGTGAAAGTCTGCAGGCTTCAAAATGGTTTTGACAATTGTCGAGTTTTGTTGACAAGTGTGTATAGAGAATATTTCCATGAGATCAAAAATAAAGCGCTGTAGTCAAGTCTACAACTTTAAAATTATACTTTAGACAACTAGAAAAGGATCAATTACACTGATTGATCCATGAGGGTTTGTAATCTAATGCCCATGATGATCATGTTCACCATTCCACACTTACGCCCCTTGGAATTTACCATTACCTAAAAGAAAGTTCAAAGGTAAAGGCAAAACTAAATTAACAAAGAGGCGTATAAAAAGATGAAAAGAAATAGGAGATGAAAGCTTAAATCAAGCTCGAAATAGGCCCTTTTTGATATACCAGAAATAAGGTACCAGGGACATTATTGACAAACCTAGACCATCACCAGGCACCCAGCATAAGCTTATTTGTGAAGAGAAGCAAAAATAAAATAGACGAGCAGATCAGAAACTTCAACTTGAGATATTAGGAGGGGAAATCATATGATAAAGAGGAGTCGCATCGTAACAATATGAATCTTTCTAATGATGTTATTCATAGACTAATCGGTGGTCCAAAATAACCACACAAAAACTCAATATCGACACTGTTATCATTCCAATTGATATATTTACCAAGAAGGGCTTTACATATCTTTGGAAAACGCCAGAACAGATTTCCGTTGGGGAAATCAAACATTATTATTATTATATATATATTTATTTTTTTAGCATAATATAAGAATGATGGGCTCTAAATAGGGGATCTTATGAGTTTCAATTTCATACATTCTCACGCAAACTTTAATGAAAAAAACCAATTCACATATATCTCCTTGTTGTGCTGACGCTCGATATTTCCCTTTAGAAAGCCCAATCAGAATTGAAAAATTTTCTTATTATTAATTTTTTTTTTTTTGTATTTTATCTTTGTAAGATAGGCTTTTGGTTAAGAAGCAAAAGCATGCATGTATGTACCCCCTAAAAGTTTAATTGGTACATGGCAGAGGCATGGCAACGCGTTTGTGGTTCTATTTGGATCAAAATTCCACTTCAAGGTAAGAATAACCCTCTCGGATTAAGATAAACGAGATAATACAGGACATAGAAGATTTGTTTTCTCGTTAAAACATGAATAAATACAAAAGAACAGAATCTCAAGTAATACGGAAATATAAAAATGTGAAAAAGCACAACTAAACATTGAGCTAAAATGGCACCAGTGGCTGTGTTAGTAGCCATAAACTCCAATGGTAGAAGAAGTTAAAAGGGGGTTGCATAATTTCCGATATATGCAAACTAATAGTTATTCTTCGTTCTTGCTACTCTCGTTTAAACCTCAATTCAAAAACAAAAAAATTATTTAAAGGCGATACGCATAAATCCAATATGAATTTTGCTTTTATTACAAACCCTTTTTTTAACTGTCAGTATAAAAGACTAAAGAGCAAAAAGATACGCATAAATCCAATATGAATTTTGCTATTATTACAAACCCTTTTTTTGCTGTCAGTGTATAAGATTAAAGAGCAATGACCAATATTAACAATATGCATAAGGCAATAGCTAAAATCCCAATGCACCAGTTACTTGCCGTTTCTTTATTTCTTTCAATAATGTTATTGACGCGCTTCATACCTCTCAGCAATTTGGCACCAACATGATCCATTTCACCATCAAGTTCATCCAACATGAAACCCTGTTCTTCTAGTTCCAGACCCATCAATGCAGCTTGTCGGTTGAGGTTTTGCATAGTTTCGTGAATACTATCCAATTGTAAATCTTGTTGTTGTATCATTTCTTGTTCTTGCAATTGTGCTGGAACTTGGTCCAAAAATGGATTTTCATGATCTTGACTAATTCTATTTGACATTGTGGTTATCTCTCTAGGTTTCCTCTTATCCGTACCACTTTCCCAGGTTTCTTGGATATCAGCCATCTTTTCTTTTAATTGCAAGAGAATACGTCGTCTTTGCTGCAAATCCTCCTTACTAAGCCCAAACTTTTCTGGCTGCTGTTCACTTATTAATATTGCTTGTTCCAAATCCTTATATATCTCTTGGAGTTCTTGAATATTATTATTGAAATCCAACGCAAGATCTTCTAAACCTTTGTTACCTACTCGGTTCCTTTCATGTATGATATCTTGAAGTGTTTGGATGCTGCTCCAGGCATCCTCCTGGACTTCGTTAAATGGATCCATCTGCTCTGTCGCCTTGTTTTATGATATGTGTTTTTTGTTTTTCCCTTCAATTTGCCCCGTAAACAAGGGCCAAAAAAAGGAAAACAGAAGTTGAAAAAGAGATCCTGCAATATGAATGATGATATTAAGAGAATAAAGACCGAAGACTCTTCAAGGGAGCCATCGGTAGAGTATAGTGTATCGGAAACAAAGGCAACATCAGCTCCGACCTCTTCTGGACCTGTTCACGAGATGGTTGGTGGTTCATCAATACGTCAGTACTTGAATAAAAACTTAACATTGCATTTGTTGGAAGGATTAAAGCAAACAGCAGCCACCAAGCCTGAAGACCCATTGGAATATTTGGGTGAATTTCTCATCCAAAAGTCTAAGGAGTTAAAAAACTAATAATGGTTAAAATTGGGGTCTCTAATAGTTGATCAGACAGCAAGTAGTCCTGTGATAGATTAAAAAAAAAGGTATACTCCAGAAGCAAGATCAATTGTTATCCATGTGTAGAAATTATGTGAATTCTTTCCATCAGTTGAATCTTCATTTTTATCTAATAGGAGTAGAGACAGTGTCTCCAGAGAAACTTCTACAACGGTCAATAACGTCTTCCTGGATCATCATGGATAGAACATGACAATTTCAACGCCAGAGAACATCCCAGGCGCGGTGTCTCTACAGGCATCTTTTGTATATAAGCTAGTGTAATTTATAATAAATCAATCGAATCTGAATGGAAACTCTACCCCCCGTGTTGTTTTTTAAATTAGATCAATGGAGCTTTGAGCGACTCATATTCATTAGTTAGCAAGACTTTGTATACTTTTCTTTTCTCTTATTGAAGAAAAGTCACAAGTCAAAAAAAAAGGGAAGAAAAAACGTGAACACCAAATGAGTACACAGACGCTAAGGCCGTACTACGATCACGACACGTTCAATTCTGGATACTCTGTCATATTTAAGCCTGACGTTGGGCTTGTGTATACCAGCAACAACCGACCTTTGTCTTTGAATATACTTAGCCAGGCAAACAGTAAGGGCAGCGGCTTCCAACCGGGGAAGGGGTTGGGGATTAATGCCCTTGAAGCTACAGCTGCTAGTGCTGAAAAATTGAATAAGAACTACGCATACGACTTGGAATTCCTGGAATATTTCGATTTGAACAATCTCACAGAGTTGCTTAAGAATTTGCTCTGGAGTTTTACCAAGAATTACTTTAGGGTGTTGATGAGCCAACCCTTGGATATAGTCAGATTGTTGTTGCAAGTTGGGGTTTTTGAGTTTGGGAAAGATACTGGTAGGATAAAGCCTCGTCGTCGAACGAGACGTCGTTTATTGAAGGAGTCTATTTTGGATGGTGAGGTGGAGCAGGAGGAGGAAGAGGAAACATCATCTTCCGAGAATGAGATCAACTATTTCCAATCTAATAACCCAGAAAAGAACGAGTGGGCGTCTTCTTCTGAAAGCAAGGAAGTGATTTTCACTCCAACTAAAGTGAAGAAACAATCAAGGAAAAGGATTGCCAATACTGAGAGGGAGGATTCTAAAAAGATTGAACCCATCTCTGCACACACCATGGACGTGATAGCCTCCTTGGTGAGTACTGAGGGCCCATTCGGTTTATTCAGAGGTATTAATGCATCATTCATATATCAAACACTTTCACACACAATTGAGGCCTGGATCACTGGATTTGTCTCGCCATTCTTGGGGATACCAGACCCTTTCTTTTTGGATGTGACACATTCTAACGATCCATTCAAGTCCTTGTGGCTTTCAGTAGGTGCATGCGTGTTGACAGGAATCGTGCTTATGCCATTGGATTTGATCAAGGTGAAGTTGATGATCACCAAGATGGGGTATTCTATCAACAGTGACGACGAAACCACATCATTTACTCGTTCCGTGAGAGAAAGTTTCCGCAACTACCCTACACAGTTATTAATGAACCCCCCACCAAGCATCTTCTGTTTAACCACCTTGTATCATTTTTCGCTGAGCATTTTCCGCAAGCTGATCCCATACATTTTGTTTATTAGGTTCAACATTGACTCTTACAACTCTCCAAATGTGTACACCTTTGTGAATTTAGTATCATTCATGTTGGAATTGTTTATCAAGTTGCCAGTTGAGAATTTATTAAGAAAAGAACAGGCGTCGTATTTGTTGGAATTCAAGGATTTTGACAGAAGCAGGGTCGTGAGTATTTCTCATGACGAGCTTATTGTCGAAATTTCGAGCCCAAAGGATCAAAAGGTTACAGAAAACATGACCATCGTCGAGAGTATCAAGAAGCTTGGATTGTTTAATGGCTGGAGAGTCGGTGTATTAAATGTCATAGGATTTTGGGGATACAATATATTGAAGAGCAATGGAACGGAATTGAAAGAGGAAAGGTTTTGAGTGGTGATTGAGGAAGATTTTGAGCGCTGGAGAATGATGACGAATATGAGCCTAGTGTTGATTTTTGAGTAATTGAAAACTAGATAACTTGAAGGGAAATTCTATTGGAGAGGTTAAAACAAGGTTTCTTAAACAACCATATAGTCTTTATAATCATGTAAATATTTAAAGTCATGGAACGATTTGTTTTGAAAAGCAGTACAATAAAGTGCAAACAATAGTAACGGCAGAGAATGAACAATAGGAGGCAGAAAAGCACACTTCTTCTCTTGGAACATGAGACAAAAGAGGGGATTCTAGAAGGCAACGAGAAGGTTTTGCTTAGAATCAGGCTGCTCGTCTTGATTATTTATTTTTTTGTTACTTTTGTAATTTCCATGAGGTCAACTAATATGCATACAAAAACAGCTGTTTGGGAAGTGTCGCAGTAATCGAACGATAGTATGATATATGATATATTGGACGAGAACCGGGGACGGAAACTGATAGGAGTGTAATATACATATAAGTATACAAATATGCGACGCCTTATTTGTGATGGGGATATTTATGGATACCCCCAGAAGATGAATGGAACCTTCCTCAGATCGAGAGGTTTTTTCATATGCATTTATTATGCATTTGGGAAGGAATTTCACCGCGTGGAAAACCCAACCAACTAATTCCACTTGGTGATGGAAGGAATTGGAGCTACTGAAGCTCATTAGTATCTCTCCGTATATGGTGATACTAATGTAAAACTCTAATCCGCCAAGAACAAAGTTTATGCTATCGAATATCTCGGTAACAGGTGAGAAACTTAAAACATTCTGTCTGTCTCTCTTGTAGCAATCTTCTTTCCATAAGACGATTCTTAACAAGAAATAAATAAAGATTCTTAACAAGAAATAAATAAAGATTCTTAACAAGAAATAAAAAAAGTCTCTGGCGTTTGGGGCTCGTTTTTATTAAAACGTTCACCGCCAAGAACATGTTTTTCATTCATCTTCATCGGAATTTACGATAGTGTGGGTTCTAACATAACCAGGAGACCCCTTCTTTGGGTGTCTCTTATTTAAATGAGCAAATTCAAGCTAAGAATGAATATTCTTTTTAGTCAGATCATGTTCTAGACTTATTCCTTTCATTTCATTTAGTGCTCCAACAGTAATTTTTTTGTTTTGTTTTTAACATTCCAACAATGCTTTAGCTATTGGATGATTTGCTTATTTTTCTAATGTATTTTTTATTGTTTTTAGGAATTGGCGAAGATGTCGATAAATTACTCAATGATTCAACGGTAGGGTAGTGTATACGAGCTAAGTAGAGGGAGGAGGAGAGTCGGCTTCAAAAACCCATATGAGTTGTAGAAGGACGCGTCCTTCTGTGGAAACTCAAGGCCAAGATCCAGAATTCGAGAAATCCCCAAAACAGTGTAATAAGCCTCATCGACAGGTTTTTCCCATAAAGTACTCACACAAACGCAAGCGCTGAGTATTCCGAAAATAGCAAAGACCGATATAAATACAAGTGCCATCCCCCAAATTTTTCCCTTTCCATTCTCTTTGTATAAACTGCTATGGAATCATGAGGGTTGAATTGCTTAACTTGTTCTTACATCACAAGATGTCCCAGAAGCTACTTGTATTGGGGTTCGTGGTGGTTACTTTTGGAGCTTATATGTACATCACTCAACCTGTAATCGTGGACACACAGATGCAGCACCTGCAATCACTAAGGATTCCTTACCCACTTCTGGACTTGTCACTATTTCCTGTACAACTGCTAAATTCTGACACAGTGATTACAGATGTAGATGTGATGAAATGCCTATCGAGAAAATGCAAGCCTCCTAGAGGGTACTTGAAAATGCAACCTCCTTTGAATCTTTACGAGACTCAAAAAGGTATGCGTTTACCTTCTTTCTACTATTTGATCGTGGAATCGAAACCAATCCTGAAAGCTGATAGAGTTTTGGTTGACATTTCTTTGGGAGATGCACAAGACGAGTCCTACATCTCAGAATTTGTAAGCACCGAAAGGTTTACTTTTACAAAGTCATTCGCCACTTTGAATACTGGTTCAGAAATTGCCCACGCATCCATTATTAGAAGCATAGATATTCTTTTAGGCTCCCAAACTTTCAGTGATCCAAGACCCCACTATCACTCCGTCATGTTGTTGTCTTCATCATCTTTGAACCCTATCATATCTTTCTTCAAAACAACAGAGAGCGAAATGCTCGAGTATCAAGAAAATACTAAATATTTAGATTCCATCAAACAGAATCAGTCACTACACATACCCGACTCTTCCCTTGTCGTTTTGCAGATTAGTGATTTGCATTTTGGATCAAGCAATGGCCGCTGCAGTGACATTTCGACCTGCACCTCTGATGAGAAAACAACAAACTTTATCGAGAAGGTCATATTATCCCATCAGCCTCAGATTATTGTTATAACAGGTGATATTCTAGACTTGGAAAGAACTGTCGACTATAAATCTGTACTTTTGAAAGCTTTAAGTCCGATAATTAAAAGCGGAAAATTGTTCCTTTTCACTTTTGGTGACGAGTTGGGTTCAAATCCAGCTTTGAGACTGTTGATCAAAAGTACAAAATTGAAGATCATTGAATTCTTGAGTACAATTCCAGGCTGCTTAAATACTAACGCCCATGACTCAGATGTTCATGGAATAACAAACTACAACTATGACATTATATCACCAACCAACGAGATTGCCAAAATCACTGTTTTAGATTCAGAGGGTCAGCATTTGGAAGACTCACAAATGAACTTCTTGTACCGTATGAATCATGAAAAGTCTCTTTTCAAAATGCTCTTCTTCCATTACCCTATTCCTCAATTCAGACCTATAGGCAGTTTTAAAATTATAGGTTCTTACAATGAAGTCCACCCATTGCATTCAACTTCAAAGCACAAGTTCCATGATGATATTATTAATTGTGGCTATCAAGTGGTATCCGTTGGTCACGAACACGAAAACGATGCTTGCTTGATTAGTGGCTCTAAGAAGGCTGATATATGGCTCTGCTTCAGCAGTGTTTCTGGTGATTCTGGCAGAACAAGGTTAGATTCAACTTATGAACGCAAAGTAAGATTATTTAGAGGCGATTTTGATAGAAAGGGTTTGTTTAGTTGGAAAGTGAAGGAAACAAATCTCGAAGCCTTTGACAATCAGGAAATATTCTCTTTGCATGTTTAATTCTCTGTTATATATTATTACAATGTATTCACTACATTGCTTTTTCCTTATTCAATTTATCTAATAACAATGTACCTGGTGTTATCATGGTTATCAAGAGAAGATGTGTAATTCAAGTAGAATATATAATAGGGATGGAGGGGTCCCTTGTAGGAAGACATTTGCCTGTGTACGTAATCATTATTGTGATAGTTTTGACAACATCACGTGACTCTCCATTTCTTAGGGCAGACATCTAAATTTTTAGGCATTTTGAGCTCATCGCATACAACAGAGGTAAGAATGGGGAAAGCTAAGAAGACTAGAAAGTTCGCTACGATGAAGCGTACGTTGAACACCAAGAACGATGCTCGTTTGAAGGACAATAAAGATGCGAATAAACGTAGCAACAAGGATGAACCGGAGTTGACGAAACATGTTCCACAAGTGTCATCTGCACTTTTCTTCAAATTCAACCAGGCCATTAAACCACCTTATCAAGTCCTTATTGATACCAATTTCTTCAACTTTTCGATCCAAAAGAAGATTGATATAGTGAAGGGATTGATGGACTGTCTCATGGCCAAATGTATTCCTATTGTAACTGATTGTGTGATGGCCGAATTGGAAAAGTTGGGCCCCAAATACAGAATTGCATTAAGGTTAGCAAAGGATCCAAGAATACAGAGATTAAGTTGCTCTCACGGAGGAACATATGCCGATGATTGTTTGGTTAATAGAGTCGTGCAACATAAATGTTATATTGTCGCAACCAATGATGCGGACTTGAAAAGAAGAATCAGAAAGGTCCCCGGAATACCATTAATGAGTGTAGGTGGGCACGCTTATGTTATTGAGAGATTGCCTGATGTCTTTTAAACTTGCATTTAGTATTGTGTATTATAGATAAGAAAAGTTATTGGAATGTGTTGTAGCTGTTTGCTTTTGCTATGTTTAGTTGGAGGAAATGGGGGAAGGTTAAAGTTCATCAGAATTAGTGATTCCATAAAAGAACAAGGGATGAGGAACTTTCTTTGGAAATAACTCTTCATGTATCAAAGTTGCATATAGTAATCTGTTATCAGCACAAGAATTTATAGCTAGAAAGTCCGTGGGGATTTGCTATTAAGACGCATATTTTTGTGTTAGAGCATTCACAGAAAACAAATGATCAAAAATGGTAAGCAGGAAGGAGATAGAATACAATTCCCAACTATTGTCCAAACACCTTCTTGAACGGTAGGTAATTGGAAGCCAGTGGTCAATTCCCAGTTTTCCACAAACGGCGACACACAAAATTATTCACGAGGAACTCGATTATTTTCCTACTTGTGCGGATATGGAATAATGTTCACTCGTGATTTTAAAACTTGCCCGCATGAACGAATCTGTCTGGTTAGTCTAACAGAGGAAGTGTACTCTTGCGAGGCCTATATGGTATACCACTGTAACCTCCATTAGAATCAACATGGAGGTAGTGGTTGGACACACGATTAACATTAATGATACTCCCTTTTAACGGCTTATCATTAGGCGAAAGAAAAAAAGAAATGAGACGTTTTGCGGTGTCGATTATTGCAAGCATTTTGCAAATCACAAATCTTCGGGGAATCAAGACCAAAACACAGAGAATGGTGCTGGCTTCCACAACCTAATTAGGTAAATGTGATTCAATGCTAGTACAAAAAGGGAGAAATGGGATAAAGGGGGCCAAAGGGGGGGGGTGGGGGGGGGGGGGAAGAGGACGAGCGAAGCTGACATCAGATTCTAACATACTAAATTTGTATCTTATAATCAATAGAGTAATCAACGGGCCTATAGGATATCTAGGAACTACGTCGTGAAAAACTCCCCCGGTTACTAAACCTGTTTAGAAGATGTTTGACATTGACTAGACAAAAATATTTTTTCAGCTTTGAAGTAATTAATTGCATACTTGATAACACAAACATGCTCATTTCAATGCACAAATAAACTTTTATTACATTGTTCACATAGCGATCGTAAATAACACGAATGTTCCACATAGTTACTAGCCAGCCTCTCGAATAACCCCCCATTGATAAAGTACATAAGATCTGTATAAATATTACTTTTGAATCTGATTTAATAAGGAAACAAGTGACACAAGTCGAATGTGCATTAGAAGAACAAGAGTAATAGGCAAAACTCAACCAGAAATATAGACGCGACTACAAATAGCCCCCCACAGACACAAAAAAATACCAGGGTATATATTAAAATGGAATCCCCCGAAGCCGCTGAGGTTTTGCTTAAGGAACCTGAATCGCCAATATCACCGACAACATCGGTCAGTTTGGAAGATTATTACGACGAATACATCGAGCGGATAGAAAGCGATCCGTACATTAATAACCATAGAATCATGTCCCAAATCTATAGCGAATATCCAAGAGCCGAACACAGGCACTCGATGATTGAAGATGGTAAAAACGGGCGTAGTGCTATTTTGGCTTCAATGGACCATCCATTGATATCCAAGAGCATTCAAGCATATAACCAATCACAGCATAAAACCCAATTATCCAATGGCGTCAAGTCTTTAATCGAGCGGGCCAAACAAGCACAGCATCAAGCAGGCGCGGAGCCCATCATCGGACCGTTCCTGGCTGATAACTACAAGTACTACCACTACGACCCTATTGACTTTAAATCACACCATAATGAAGACGGTTACCAAATTGATAAAAAGTTTTTCAAGAGAAACACAGCCAAATACTATGGTGAATGGACAGATGCATTAGATGTGGAATTGAGCCGCATGATGAATGAAAGTGTGCACACTTATAAGGATGTTGATGATCCACACTTTAATGGCCTGATTGACCTCAATAATCTTGCACAGAGTATTTCCAACGAAATTAATGAGAACAATTCCAGAGTCAACTCCAGACACCATTACTCTGAAGTTGAGGAGTTTCACTTGAAAGATGTGAGTGGGTTTTCAAGCTTGAATGCATTTAACCAAGCCTTAATTGAACAGTTAGCTGAAGGTATCAACTTGCTGACTACCAAGTTCCAAATCCCACAGTTCAAAATCAACAGCTCTGAAAACTTGGAGGTCAATTACTTCAAGTTGTTAGTGTCTTACAACAAATTGGTCAAGATGCTTCATAATAAAAATACAGAAATTCTGTTAATGAATCACAAGAGAAACTCCCTACTTGGTAATCTTATTTACAAGTTGTCCAATGCACACGGTTTGCAAGGTTCTGCCAATCAGCACGACACACTCCACCACAGTAACTCTCTTTACCACACAAAATCTCAACTTAGAAGCGCTAACCGCAAAACCGAGACTGTTGTGGTTAAGGAAACCACCACACAGGAAGTTCTCCCTGCTGCACCATTGCCGCAAGATGGTATGGTGGTGAAGAAGACAGTCATTGAAAGAATTGAGCCTGTTGATGAAGAAAAGCTGTATCCAGTACATGGCCCCCACCCGTTGCATTTTGCACCTCACCCATCCCCAATTGTGGCGCCAGTGCCAAAGCCTGCTGCTAGACATATTGTTGTGCCTGATTCCCCCAAGCTCCACGTTCTTGGAGGTGTTCCGAATAATAAACCACTTGACCCTCCAATCGTGAAACAACACAAATCTGAAATCTTTATCAACAAGCCACAACCGCACACCCCTCCGGATATCACGCATAGTAGACCAGAGATTGTGAAGCATGAGAGTCATCACAAGATGCCATCAATTTTGTATAATGATGACCATAAGCGTGAACACAATCACCATAAGAGCACCATTGAGGAAATTGTGCACCATACTCATTTGGACGACTTGCCAGTGATTAGAAACCATAAACCGCAACCTCCACTTCCCCAGGTGGTCACAGAAAAGAAGACTATAACACCAGGTCATTCCGGGGATCCAAATACATACACTGAAGTGGTGACCACGACCACGACGACACACCATGTGCCTCCCGAGCCTATTAATTCTGCATCACATCAAAAGTCAGTATTGCTGGAAGCAAATACTGTCAAGCACCCCAAACATCTGCCAGTTTCCAAGGAACCACTAACTATAATTCCAAAGCATAATGTACATAATGAGCCTGGCTTATCGAGATACCATAGAAAACCCCGTGAGCCCCTCAGCATAGTGCCCAAGCGCAAGGGATTGCCACAAGCTACCGCGGCAGTTATATTTGACGATTCGGACGATGAAACGCCTATTGTAATCCGCCAAAAGGATGTGAAAAGAGATATCAAATTAGAACTTCCTATTGAGAAGAAAATTATATTAGAGGATGATTTTCATATGGGGAACACGCTCCAATTGAATATGAATTCGGCACATTCAAGCAGGCAACCCAGTTTGACCGAGAAGCAGAAGCGGGCCACGCCCGGCAAGACAGTCGTGACTACGACCACAACAAAAACCACAACAGTACACCCGGTTGGAGACGGCCTTTTGCATGTACCGGGCTCAAAAAATAATGGAGTTTCGCCCGTTAAACCAAACTTGAAGGATTTGTTCGTGAACAACAGGGCAAAAAATGAAACCAAATTACGCAACATTGAAAACCGTTTAGAAGATGTTGCCGAATACGAGAGCTTCCGTTCAAAGTGATGATAAACAACACTTTATGATGCATGCTATTTAGAGTCTACTTTTACTAGTTTCTTTTTGTGTATGTATGTGTTTTATTGTTTTTATATTAGCATTTGCATTTCTTTTACGAAAGTTTTTGCAACTTTCTGAAAATAAATAATATGACTTAATGAGCATCGGGTAGTTCCAGTAGACTGAGCATTACCTTAGTAGTCATATTCGAAGGGGCAGAGTCCGTGTAGTCCAACTAGTCTGCTAGTCCTAGGGGAGCCGCAGTACAGAACATCACTAGTTTGTTTAGTCGAGTTATTGTGGAATTTCTAGATGTTTGCAGTAAAATAAACAGGGCTTTGAAAAAACCGTACACAGGTTCCGCGTTAACCCTCTTTGAATCTACAATTCAAACCTATAAATTATCCATTAATACTATTTAGCTTCTAAACTAGAACAAAACAGCGATAGCAGCGGCGGCGACGGCACCGGAACCGGCAGCAAAGAACCCATCGATGTTTCCTGCAGCATTCTTGGAAGTCGATGACTTGGAACCGTTAGACGAGTTGGCAGCTTGAACGGCAAGGGCAAAAAAGGAAGCAGTGATGAACTTAGTTACTTGCATAATGAGGTGATTTGTTGATTTTTAAAACTAAAAACTGATGGAATCACTCTCTTTATATGTGCTTTCAGTCTATTGTGAGGAAGCAACACACGAAACACAGTAAATGTATAAAGTTTAAAGATAATGAGCAGGGGTGCTGAGGAACAGACACAAAAACAACACCAAACCAATCATTTCTGTTTTAAGGGTCCAAATTTGGAACAGCTGAAACCAGAAAAGGCACAGAGGTTTTGTTTCTTTTATTGCTTACAGGAAACTGATTATTTTTGCTCTCGGGACAATAGTAAGGCCGGCTTCTGGACTGGTTCTTTGTAAGGTTGGTATCCCCAAACTGGAAATATAGGAAAAAACAAGGGGAGCAGAGCGGGAGACCATATGCTCTATTCACACGGGTGCCCGATGACGCGCGTTCCATCTAACCTCATTTAATGGACGCGGTACTATTACACACCACGCGCTTTTTGTATGGTTACGAAAATGTACCGATAAAGTTTCCGGGCGAAACAAGGGTGTGTGAGAGTTTCACTATGTATTACCTTGAAAGAAAAAACAAAAGCATGGTTCACTCAAGATGGAATTTGCAGCCTAGTATACCTTAACTCCGTGTTCGATGCACCAATCGATGAGTTCCTTGAATAGTGGTAATCGTGACACTTTCTATAAGAATTTTAGTAGTTCAATATTAACCAAGAATGTGTTTTGAATTCAGGAATGATACATAAAGTAAGACTTTAACCTCATTCGGGTGTTGACGTTAAGCCTTGAATTACCGGTGCAACTAACGACTCTTTTTTAGTTTTCAATGTGCAAAGATAACCGTATATCATTATGATAATGGGCCAATACCAAGCAGATCCCACAACGGGTGTGCGTGGTTCGAATAGCCGGCTTGATCTGTTGTGAACTTGACATACACGAAAGCGTGAAAAATTTACAATTACTTTCCCTTTCCATCCCAGAACTACTACACTCAAAACACGTATAGGATTTGATCCGTTATGGCTCTTTCTGGATACTCTATTACTATTAGTAGTGGATGGTTGATTGTAAGATTACCCTGTAACAACTTTGATTCGTCTAATGATAGGCTGCGTTTTTACTGTAAAAAACGCTTCTTCGATTTGATACATCATCAAAAGAGTATATGTGATTAATCACACCAATCAAACATAAATATGATAACCATCCCACTTGTGACAGCAAAACCAGATATGGACCAAAATTCACAACCTAACGGCATTAAGAAAGTGTTAAGAAATATCCAGTTTGGCTATTCTAAAGTGAAGAGCTTTCTTACCAACGAAACCCTGGAAGTCTCCTCAATAGTGAGACTGAGGAATTCTTTCCGGACCCCAATGAAAAGAACAATCAGTAATTTGCTGCTTGGATGCTCCTCGCTTGCAAAGTCAATTACTCGAAAGACAGGTTCATCGTCAATAAAGAAGGGAAAATATGATAATTTGACAAGCTTGGAGGTGAGATATTCTTTGATGGACCCGATTTACGTTAGAAATGTTGATGACCCTTCGATCTACGATGCCACAGAGGTGCTATTCCCGGATTATAACAATCAGTGCTGCTATTCAATTGAATCAGAATCTACTAGACACCATATTGGTCATGATTTCGCTTATCAATTAGACATTGGTACGATAAACCGTGCTATTAATGCAATTGATGAAGAAGTTGACAATTCAGTTAACGATTCTTTTAAAATAAATCTGGATAATTGCATTCAAGAAACGGCTAGTTATCGACCAAGAGCTGATATGAATCTTGATTCCACAGTTGATTTCAGCAAGCGTGACTTTGTTAATCACAACTCTATGAATACAACTGTTGATTCAATCAAAACCAAGCCCTGGTCAAGCACACTTCGTTTCGAATCGTCTTCTAGTACAATAAACTCAGATCCTTCCATGTTTGAACTCCCAAGGCTGGCTCCGCCGGCACCAATCACAGCCACCTTTTGCGAATTGTTGGACAAGGCAATCGGCGAGGGCCCAGAATTGCTCTTTAAAAGCTTTGAGAAACCATTCCTTTCAACTGGATTTACCCACAAACTTGTCCAAAGAAAACAGATGAAGCGGTTCAGTGAATAATCATGCGCATCTTCGCTTAAATAGTCAGTTCTCTTTGTATCATTAATGTATGCTTGCAAATCTTTTTAGTATTCGATTTGATAGATTGTAAATCTAATTTGTGTCGCGTTTGTTAGCGATATTAACGCGTTAATTAATTGAACCATCCCCCAAAAAAAAAGGGGACACTGGTATTGGCAGGAAATCAATGAACAAGAACCAATTGCTCCCCTTTGCATACAACAGCTCTTTGACAGAGGCACTGAGTAGGAATCGAGCTGTGAGTAACGATGGGTCCACATCTGGCCACTCACGAAATTCGCTGGTTGGAAGCACTCCCAAGCAGCCAGCTGTGGACTCCTCAGTAAGGGAGGAGTTCAGTCCAGTCCCATTGGCACTGATACGGAAACGACCAGTTCTTAAGTTTATGCCTAATTTGAAGAGGAAAATGGATAGTTTCAATGAGAAGGACGACGTAAAACGTCGTGATAGGGACCCAGTTGACGATTTCTTCACACTGGTGGACACTACTTTCGTGGAAAGAGAGTATAGGCAGATGGTTGGTGACACTAGCAGTGACATGATTGAAGATATTGGAAGTAGTACTGGTTTTGAAGAGCACGAGAGAGACACACGTTTGCCTCCCAGTTCACCGCCTTTGGATCCTGCGCTTAATTCAGACGACTACATGGATGAAGACATGGATGACGATGATCCAGATGGCACGTTGCTCGTTTCCTCGCAAGTTCCTACAGATTCTTCACAATCAACAAAAAATATAAAACCCAGGTTTGTTAATACTAGAAGACAATTGCATAGAGGTCTTAGCTCTGACGCCGATTTCGGAATCGATGATTTCAACAGATTCAAGAATCCTACTATAAACCATTTACCCAGCTCCAGTACTGGGCTCTTTGATGAAGGATCTAGAAGGGACTCGTTGAACAAAGCCCGTGTAGTCATTAATGAAGCCTTTGAGGATTCAGCCACTACGGTACATTTGGAATATATGGATCTTTACGACATCCCGGAAGAAATCAAAGATATGAACAATATGGTGATATTTGGCATGGATAGAGACAGCCCCTTAAACTTCCAACTTTACTTGACGGGTAATAACTTGCGTGACTTACCAACATCTTTATTTGAGTTCACCAAATTGAACGTGTTGGGCTTGAGGCAAAACAAACTAGAGACCATACCCCAGTTGATATCAAAATTAGCAAACTTGACAGATCTTTCATTGGGTACAAACAGATTGGAGTTTCTACCATATCAAATTTTGGAACTTCCTAGATTAAGTATTTTCCGTGCGGGCCCCAACCCATTCGTTCCAGTGTCAAACGATTCCACTTTTATACAATATCAGCTGAATGACCCAAACAAACGCTTGAAATATATTTCTCCCATCAAGTATCTCGTGCCTCAGCATAAACATTCATGGAAGGTCCCTTCGCTCAAAGGCATGTGTCTAAATGCAGTAGCGAAATATGATGTTTCCTACCAAGAGACTATCAACTGGAAGAAAAGTGTTCCCAAGTTGTATCATGAGGTTATTGCCGCAGCTATAGCAAAGGGAAGGTTCAACGATACATGCAGTGAATGTAATATGATTGTGGTGGAGCCGTTTGCAGAAGTTGTAGAGTGGTGGGACTACTTGAGTAATGTTGATATTCCATTCAAGAGGCAATTTTGCAGTGGGGGTTGCGTGGATATTTATCATACAAAAATACAAAAAATTACTGAAACGACAGAATAATTTTGGTATAGTTACCGGGGAAAACACCGACCCTACCATTCACTTCGCCCTTCCACCAGGGTGTTGTTGCATCTAGAATTTTGATAATATCGCCTTTGCTAATGGAAAGATCACCAAATTGCAGACTTTCATAGTCATACATTGCTAAGCAATATTTATAGTGTGGATCATAGGCCGAAACCAAATTTCTCAATTGTACTGGACATGAATTCAGAGCTGCATCTTTTGTCAACAGAACGTTGTACTCGTTACTTCCTTTGAAATCAATTATGCTCAAGGAATTAATCAAATCAGAGGCCAACTTTGATCTCTCTGTATAGTCTTTAACAAGGAGTACGGGGAAGTGAGGTGAAGCAACTATTCTCATGTTCATGATCTGAGAGATTGCTTCGAACGGCTTTTGGATTTCATAGGCCACAGTTAACAGCATATAGTATACAGCGGTCAAAAGTGTCTGGAACACCGAGTTAACTAAAGAATAGAACTGTGGTAACTCGTGCTTCAAAACGGTGGTTGATCTGTCGTACTTTTCTTTTGCTAGTTGGAGCTTCCGTTCATTGTTGAACAATTGTTGTGATTGTTTAAGAGTAAGCATACTTTGTTTCTGTTTCAATAAGAGTGATTCATGTGTGTTGATGTGTTTATCGTACTCCATTAATTCATAATTTCGTTGCTGGATATGGTTTTGAATCAACTTGATAACCTTCAAGATCGTAGTCACTTTTCGGCTCACGAAATCGGCAATAGAATTGATATCAGATTGGACTCTAGGTAGAATCTTGGATACTAATTGAACATAGAAGTCTGCGTTCTCCCAGATCTTATAGCTGCTTTCAAAATCGTTAGCGCCTACTCCTGACCTGTGTTCGTTGGTTTGCGACAAGAAACTGTACGGATCAAATAAGGTTTTGAATGTTTCTCCAATACCATTGCTAATTTCAAGCAAGCAATTGATCCTACTGGAAATCTCCTTAGAGGATTTTAAAATGGTATGGCAGTCAGTCTCAACGTGTGTCAAGATTTGCGCCAACTCGTCAAACTCAAGATCAACTGTATATGAACCCGCCCTCGCGCGATTCTTCAAGTATTGGGTTGTACGTTTAATGGAATTCCAATCTAACCCGAGCCCTTCGTCGGAAAGGTGCAACTTTCGATTGACTAATGAAGTAAGCTGTGTAATTGTATCTGTTTGCATCTGCAGAGTGATTGCGAAAAACTATTTGTTAGGCGCATTCTACACTAAACGTGTTCCAGTTGCGCAATCTTAGAGAGCATTTTTACAAAGGGAGTACTTTTATTGTACATTCAAATGTTAACTTAGTGTTTATCTCCTGCTTATTGACTTTGTTATTCTTTTTGATCTTGTAATACTTTTTGATTTTGCTACTTTTAATTTTACTACTCTTTCATCATTTTGTTCTGCATCTTGTTCTTGTTTTAGTTATTCATAATCTTCAAAATGGATTTCACAGATAGATGGCAAAGCTCTATTTGTTTGGATCTTTCTAGTTTCTGTATTAAGTCAAATCAAAATGAATTGACAGCCACAAACATAGCACCACAAAGTGTAAGCTTCGCAGATGAAAAAAAATTACATACTACAAATGATGGCACACTTAGTTCGTCTGTTTCTAACATTACGAAAGGTACCCACTAGTAGGATTTCAAGTAGATGTTTGTTCCTCGCATCTATAGGAAACCCTGAGCCGGAGTATACCCAAACGAGACATAATGTGGGACATGCGTTTATTAACGCACTAGTGGATACCCATTGGAAAGATGACCTATACAAAGAGGGAGACTATTACCGATCTCGTAGATACCCCAAGCTTGTAATCTACAAATCTAACGACACACTAATGAATATTCAAGGAAAAATTATCAGCAGACATTACAAGCGGTTCCCAGAGAGTCTGATGATTGTTGTGCATGATGAGTTACAAGTTAAAGTTGGCAAGATTCAAATCAGAAAGCCTGGGACAAGCGCACGAGGGCATAATGGCTTGAAGTCCATCAACAAATATCTCCCCAATGACTATACCAAAATACTGATTGGAATTGACAAGCCCAAGGGGGACATCATCAAACATGTTTTGCTGAAATTCACAAACGAAGAGTGGGAGGTGCTACATCTGGAAGTGTTCCCCAAGGCGATTGTGTCATTGGATAAGTTAATAGAATCTGAAGTAGCATCAGAGTAAATTTAAAAGGAAGTGGACTTTGATTGTGAGTGTTTGGTATAATCAAAAATAAGGAAAAAGTGCGCGTTTAAAATGATAACGGACCCAACACTATGGACTACACTCTATCAGTAACAGCGGAGCGAGCATTTGTACGGGAATCCATCAAAGGTAAGTGGTGAAACAATAGTACTGAGTATGGTGTACTAATTTATTACAGGAATAGTATGGACGATATTCTTCAACAGACTATTTGGGCCGATCACGCCAGGCACCGGGGACTTTCTTGGTGTGCCGTACCCGACAGCTGAAGGAATTCCGGACTTGGATGAACTAATTGATGATAGGATTCAACAATTAATCAAACTGCAGTTGGACAAAGTAGATGGCGATGAGACTAGAGACGGCACTATAGTGGTGCAGTTTTTAGATAAGTTACCTCAGCAAAAGAAAAAGTCTGGCTGGTTTGGGAAGCTGGAAGATCTGGAGGAGGCAAGCATCTGGGAGTCATGGAGACTCAATGTCACATGTTTGGCTGACCTGCGGGAATTGAATGGTGCATCATCCATTGAAAGTTTTGAGAATTGCTTGAGCAAAATATTTGTGATACTGGATACACATAAAGACCATATCCCCCCAATCACGTCTTTGGATAGTGCCCCTTTCCCCTATGCTATAATAGTTGGTGGAGCTGGGTCGACAGAGGAATCTTGGGGTAGATATATCAAGAAAATTCTAGATTAAACTACACCATTCATTTTCTAGATTTCGTACCTTTACACTTCTAGGTTGGTTCGCTAGGTGTATACGAGGCTACTCTCCAGGCGTATATGAGGTTACTCGCCAGGTGTATACGAGGTCACTCGCTAGGCGTATACGAGGTCACTCGCTAGGCGTATATGAGGCTCACTCGCTAGGCGTATATGAGGCTCACTCGCTAGGCGTATACGATCTTGATTTGGTGTACACGATGTCGGCACGAGATTGCCTACAAATGTTGCTTCTCTAGGTTTATATTCATCAAAAGTAAGATTTACAAAGGTTTAACCTCTAGGATTTTTTAATAAATACCATACAATAATCGATTGCAATTTGATTCTCTAGCTTACAAGTTGGAACCACCGTAGAGACCTTCTTCACCTCTCACTAACACACATTCATCTTCGTGGATCGTACGGTCCGTAAGACCGAGGTCCTCAGATAATTGCAAGACCTCGGCATCATAAGTACCCGGCTGGAGCCACAATCCCTTGATGAAATCTTTGTAATTGTCATACGAACTAATCTGCTTGAGAATACCGACAGTCACTGGTGGTGGGGTCACAAACGAAATCGAAATACCATCCGATTTGCCCGAACTCTTAAATGAATCAATGATTTGCTTGATATCAGGCAGAACCTTGCGGCCCAAAATCTCCAGCTCCTTTGGGTTCACTGGAGTCACAGGTAATTCGTGGTTCACATACCACAGCAAAATTTTGTAACCAAACTTTTGTGGATTGGTGCTAGCCCCAGTGACAACATATTGTCTTTGAGGGCCGAAGAAGTTCTTAATCAATGGTTTCATACTCATCTTGGATACAAGTTGTGATTACTAAAAGATAGCAAGGGGAAAAAAAAAGGCCCAATTGTGGAGCATTATT
The DNA here is from genome assembly GCA_030705055.1 of Kodamaea plutei. Classification (NCBI taxonomy): domain Eukaryota; kingdom Fungi; phylum Ascomycota; class Pichiomycetes; order Serinales; family Debaryomycetaceae; genus Kodamaea; species Kodamaea plutei. Next base: position 135,703 of record JANIWJ010000035.1, on the reverse strand, counting down.
GCTTGTGATAACGACACGCTTAAATTGCATGTTTGCAAAGTCTAACCTGCAATATCGCAAAGGAACACTTTTCATTGTCCTAACGATATAGAGGTTACAGAGATGGCCCGAGAAAAGAGAACCAAGCCATGCTCGAATTGTAAGCGACTGAAGGTGAAGTGTATATACAATGACAGCTTACCGTGTGAGAGATGTTTGAAGATTGGTCAAGGGGTCACTTGCCAGTTTTTACCCAAGTTGCCTGCTTTGAAGCTTCCTCTGTTAAGTAATGCACAGCCAGTCCATATACCCATACCTCAGACAAACTATACCCAGATCCCATTGCCCATACAGGGTGGTACTTTTCCAGTAAAGAGTACTGCCCAAAATGCTATATCACAACCGAGTAAGCTTCAAACTGGTGGTATGTCTCAGGAATTGATACTTCCCTCCATCAATGCTTTCTCATCCTCATTATTACAAGCGAGAGGTGCTCTACAGGCTGGTACCTTGCATAGCACACCACCAAATCCCGAGCCACCCCACAAACCACACACATCCAACATAAATACCTTGGTCCAGGACGAGCAGATTAATGAAGACTGGAAGTCTTCAGTCGAAAGTAGAATGAATTCCTTCGACAACAAATTGACCGATTTGGTTGATTTGTTGAAGGTCAACCAGCAAATGATGATAGAGAATCAGCAATATCATAATCACCATCACCAGCGACAACAACAACATCAATTACATCATGATCTTAATCATCAACATCATTTGAACTATTCTCACCAGATCCATCATAATCCATATTCTCCCAACCCACATATTCCAGAACACACTCGGATGGTGTTGGATAGCGGTAATGAGAACCACCAAGCAACTAACCCTATCCTGACTCCAGTACACAAGGAATACCAATCATCGATCCATTCTCATCTGATACCAACATCACTGACCGTCTCTTCTCCTGACCATCCACCTATTCGGAAGAGACTACTCGATGATGAATATCAATCTAATAGAAAAAGACCACAACACCATGAAATGTATCCAGATGATTTCCGTCTAGGTTTCCTATCCAAAAAGGAAGCTAAAGATTTGTTCACCTTCTTCAAAACAAATATCGCACAACAACTTTTTGGATTTGACATCTCCAAGTTTCTGGCAGATCTTATTTGGGACTCATGCCCCATCTTGGTGTGTGCTATTAGTACAATTGCCCTGATCCATCATCCGGATCTTTCTTATAAATCTACACAACTCAAGAAATACTTGAACGACTTGTGTGCATCTTTACTATTCAAAGGTAAACCTCATAACGAAGAAGACGGTTTGAACACCATAGTGGCCCTTGTATTGTGTAGTTTCTGGCTTTCTGATTCCCAGATGTTTACCGGTTTAGCACTTCAATTGGCGAATGAGTACGGCTTGAATAACCCTTACACCAAAAACAAGGATAAGTTAAAGTTGTGGTATTTGCTTTATGTTCTTGATGGCCAACAGAGTTTGACTTTTAATAGACAGCCATTGCTAAACTCACAAGAGTACTCTCTAAAACATTCCAAGGAAATCTTGTTAGAACAACCCAAATTGATCAAGGCACCTGATTCCGCGACAGTTGCGAATTCTAAATCAGACAAGAACACAAAAGCAGAAAAAATGGATTTAAGTTCGGACATGAGACTCGTGTCGCAAGTTGAATATAATCAAGCGCTCAGCGAAGCCTTCAAGGGGAACGCCTGGGATCTTTTGGCCCCTTCATCTTTTGGGATTCCTTCAAAATCCAACTTGGAGTTGGATAAATGGATGGTGTCATGGACCGTGCTTCTTGCACCAGGTAGCGATGGAATTGCGTGGTCTTCAAAGTCCACTTTGATTTACTACAACTTTGCCAAAATGCACATTAATTCCTCATCAATGCGTCAGTTACAAGTCAACCCTAACGAACAAAGCCTACTTCCTAAATGGGAGTCTGCAAGCATAGTTAATCTGGCAGCTGTAAATACAGCCAAACAGACGCAAATAAAGGAAGTTGATTCGGAGGATGATTCAGAGGATGAAGACTCTGATACTGAATCTTCCGAGTTCATTTCTAACAAGGCTTTTATGTCTGAAGACCAGGCAGCTGTATCTGCAAATATTGCACTCAATGCAGCTGTGACTGTATTGAATTTGGTCATCAACGACAAAGATATATTGGACAACTTGAAGTATGTCCCTGTTCATATACACATCATGTTGTACTATGCTGCCTTGCTAGTATTAAACCCACCTACAAAGTCGGTTAACAAATCTGTTGAAATCGACAACATTACACACAACACTAAGGTTATAAATAATTTAAAGATCATTAGAACATTCCAAAAAAAGATATACAATAATCTACCTATAGACACAAGTTTTGGTGACAAGTTGATAAGGCTGCTTGAAACGATTGTTGAAGACAAAATAGCTAGTTTGAAGCAGTTGGTACGTGAAGTTCCTGATCAAGAAGCACGACTCGAGTTGAATAGGCAGCTTTTGCAACTTGTTGATTCAGATGACTATGCATTTGAAATCATTGACGATGCTTCCAGTAGAGGATCAGGGTCCCCTGGACCAGAAAAGATATCTGCATGGCCTGGTTCAAACCATGGTCACCCATAAAATAACAAGAAACTCATTTATATACCTGTGAAATTTTAATTTTCATATTCTTTATGTTTAGCATTAGATACTTTTTGCAACTCAGACAACCTCTCCTTAAGTGCTGGGATATTTCTCAAGTTCTTTTCAAGAACAATACGCTCCTCTTCAAACTTGAGTCTGCGTGTAGCGTCTAATTTGGCAAAAGTGTAGTTACCCTTACCATCAAACTTGAGGAGGTACTTGTGGAAGTGCCATAATGCAGATCTATGAGCAACAGAGAGGACAGTGATACCTAATGATTGTGCATGCGTGTACATGAGCTGTTCCATGTCTGGAGAGACGGCTGAAGTACACTCATCCAAAACGGCAAATTTCGGTTGATGGTAGTATAATCTAGCCATAGCCAATCTCTGTTGCGCACCAATAGACATCTCTTCGTACCAATTCTTAGTGGCGTCTAAAAGGGAAGTGTAGTCATCCAACTTTAAAATTTTCAAAATCTCCTTAAGATCATCATCAGACTTACTTTGTTTACCGTACTGGTCCATGTTGTGAGGGTAAATGATCTGTTCTCTTAATGTACCTTGACACAAATACGCTCTTTGGGGAATGTAAAACATGTTCTGCGAATTAGGGATTGTAATTGTACCCTTCTTGCATGGCCATAACCCTCCTAACATTCTAAACAATGAAGACTTTCCGGAACCATTAGGACCCGCAATCAATAAATGATCGCCGGTCTTGATGCTAAAGTTAAGACACTCAATCAAGGTGACATCAGCCGGAGTTAATAACTGAACATCCTTAAAAGTAATTTCTTCGTTGTTGTATATTATGTTTTCAGTCTGGATCTTGTTTTTCTTCAAACCTTCCAAAACGTCTTGGAAATCAGCAACACGCAGCGCATGACCAATGAACAGAAGAATGTACTTTCTAGAGTAAATCAATCTATCAGAGGAATCAGAAGCACTTAAAAGCAATCTTCTATTGGTGACAAACTCACCAGCATGGTTTGGGTTCGGAGGTTCGCCCATAAATTTGGTGATGAATACAGGAGCAGCACATAAAACCAAACCAGCAGCTCCCCACAAGTACTTCACAATGAATGTTTGTGCGATATCATGGACTGCACGCTTCCAGTATTCATTCTTTAAGAATCTTTCCAAGTTATAGTAGCAGTAATCGATGTAGTTGAGTTCATGGTAATGACCTCTAAGTAAAGCGATTTCCTCATTATTTGTGACAATTCTAGAATGAGAGGATCGTAACTGACCCTCTAAAAAGGCCTTTTCACTTGCTAATTTCGCGAATGGAGGAGCAAAGAACCTTAAGGCCATTGTTGAGAAATGTGCGAGTATACCCAAAAGAAGAGTGCCTTCACCATTACCTACACCAGACTTACCCAACTCACGGGCACATAACAACAAGTCTAAGGTCGGCTTAAGTAACTGGCCGGGTAAACTACTTAATGTGGAACTTAATCTGGAGATATCAGTTGTGATTCTTTGATTTGGGTCCCTAATTTTGTTTCCGGATAAGTGTATGAGAGAGTAGTAGTTGGCATCCAAATTATCTGGTAAATAATCATTCAAAACGTTGGCATCAAGATTAGCACGTAATGACCTGCGAAGCTTCAGTTTTGTCCAATCCAAGGCTGCGTTCACGAGGGATGCGGGGATACCGATTAACATCCAATACATAAGTAACTGTCCAAACCTTCTCAAACGTTTGGCAACCAACGAACCCACTAACTTACCATCCAAATTGGAAACTTGGATTGTGATCATCGATCTTACAACCAATAAAATCAAATGAGCGGCCAAATGGAAGACAGCGGGGTTTGTTATCGAGGGGAAAGATGCCTTCATCAATCTTTTGAAAGCTTCCTTGGATAGTTTGGGCAGCAGTTTCTTCGTCTCGGTGGACTTTAGCTGCTGTACCACCACTTCGTGGTCGCGTAGATCGCTTGTACTAAGATCTCCCTTTTTCTTTTTCTCTTCCCCATGCTTCTCCTTAGAACCGCTTGATGTAGTTGCCCCTGCAAACGCAGCAGTAATCAATATGATATACGATGTATTTAATAATAAAGATCTATTAGACTTGTAGAACTTAAGTAATGACTTGGCCACAAGCTGTGACTGGGATGCTGTTGTCGCTGCGGATTCAACAGACATTCCTTATCATAAATACTCTAACTAAACTGTTTAATTTTTTTTTTTTTTTTGGCCTCAGCTTCCCCATTTTTGGTCTTCGGAATTTGTTCGTTTTCTTCCTCAAAAATGTCGTCAGGTATTTTGGTAACAAATTTAGAATGTCGTGATATGTTCTTACGACACACCATCACAGCAACCTGTATGTGGAATCATAGCATTGCTTAGACTTCTTGGAGCTTTTCGTCAGAGCAATCCAGTTGCTGAAGCTACCAAAGTTGCCAAAAGTTTCTAAAGTTTCCAAAAGGAATCAAAGGCCCCTTATTCCTCGGAATTCAACACATTCTGGAAATCACTCTTGTAACCCTCAATCATCCCTCTCAACTGATCAATCCGTGAGAAATACGTCCTATTTGCTAAGTCTACGGTGGATTGTACTTGGTATTTCTCCAAAAGATTCGAGTACAATTCTACTAGATCCTTAGATGTTTCGATTCCAATTGTCTTTCCTTCTATCTTATAACTCACATGATCTCTCCATTGTTGTAATATCTCATTCTTTAGCGTATCCAGGGTAGACTCAAGCTTCTCAAGGGTATTTATCCCGTTAACATGAAGTAGCTGCGAAAATATAAGTACATCCCTATCCTCATACAACGTAGGATCACTCATTTGGAGGGAAGAATCTTGAAAATTCCGATGTGAGTTCAGTTTTTTTTTTGTTTAATATTAAGTATTTTTTTTCGTTCTGGTACAGAAAACTTTCTTTCGTGTCTCTTTAAGAATCCAAGAGGTTGACAGAAAGTGATCCACAGAAAGGGCACCCATGTCTGAGAACATAGCATTGTTTGAGGATAAGTTCTCAAGGATCAGTATCAACAAATCTCCCACAAGAAGGAAAAAGTCGTACCCAAAAAGCTTATATTCTAACGAAAATGGTGCACCACAGAGTGCGGCCCCCACAAGTAAACTACCAATGTTACCATCTCTACCTCCAAACCAGGTAATCAGTGAGAGAAACAACTATGGGATCAATGGGGAGTCGCCATCTAAACGGATCAACTCGCGGGAATTACCTGCATCTCCCAACAACCCACAGGACGATAAACGCTTAGTGAGCTATCCTGGATCAACCACTCCTAAAAGTGGACAATTCTCCTTTATGAAAGAAACCACATCCTCACAAAAGAAAAAACTGAATCCGTTCAATACCTCTTATATCCCGAGGGGATCTAGCAGTGCAAATAGCAGCATGGTTGCCAATACCTCGTTGCCAATTATATCTTCAACCGCATCATTCCAAGCACTGCCGAACCTTATCGCATCATCAGCCACTAAAAAAAGAATGGAGTACTCAAGGCAGTTATCGCAGAACCTCCGGAGCAAGCGTTTGGTGTCTACAGCCACGGGGGGGATAACTTCCACTCCTTCCGCACTGACCGCACTGACAAAATCATCATCTCCTTCAGACATTACAAACTTAACATTCCCATCTCGACCTTCCAGAGAACTCTTGAACGAAGATTCACCCACTAAAAATAAGTCTCTTCGCAATGGTGTACAGCCAGCTGGTGCTCGCAAACAGAATGCAAACGAAAGCGTATTTGATAGATTGTACCCAGTCAATAATCTGAACTCCTCAGGGAGAACTGTCTCCAGCATAAGTAAAAATAACATTGAACAGAGAATGAAACAACAGCAAAAAAACCATCAGCAGATTTTCCTGCAACAACGCCAAAGACATGCTGTTTCTCAGCTGCTGGTTCGGGCAGCCACATCTCAGAACCACCAACAACAGCTGCCTATACACCAACCTTTCAATTATCATGCACCAAGCGTACATCGAAGCTCCCCCAGACTGGGGTTGGCTGCTCAATCAGGCTCTCCACGCAGACAACTGCAAGTAAAAATTGGCTCCATAAGGGAACTTTATTCTATTCTTCACAGTTACAACCCAAACTTGTTTGCTCCGAAGGACATCACTGATATGTCAGTAAATCGCTCCTTCACACAACAGGAAGTGCAAGGGTTTAACCTTAACATATACGAACAGGGAGAAATCGCACGAAAGAAAGAATTGTATTACGTACCTTCTGTGAATCGCCATATTGATGTGAAAAATTACAAAAATAACTTTGGATTCGATGATAACCAAGGGATATATCAAGTTTTGGTGAAGGACCATATTAATTACAGATATGAAGTCATGCTGATGTTGGGGAGCGGGTCCTTTGGTAACGTAACACTCTCAAGGGATCACAAATACCAAGCAAGACGATTAGTTGCGTTGAAAATCATCAAAAACGATTTGAACTGGTCCTTGCAATCAATTAATGAAATCAAGATTCTTAAATTACTCAATCATCATGAGGAAAGTGGAAGAGATTACATTTTGAAGTACTTTGACCATTTCAACTTCAGATCCCATATGTGCATTGTAACAGAGTTGCTCTCCGTGAATTTATTCACAATACTAGAATCTACCAATTTCAAAGGATTTTCATTGCCATTGATTCAACAAATTAGTAAACAAATATTACTCGGTCTCCAGTATATTCACAAAAATAGGATTATCCATTGTGATATCAAGCCCGAGAATATCATGTTGAATTTGCCTATTGATTTCACTGAGGACTCTCTACAAGTAAAGATCATTGATTTTGGAAGTGCGTGTCTTTATAATGAGATCTCCTTCACGTATATCCAATCAAGATATTATAGAGCACCAGAAGTTCTATTGGGGGCCAAGTATGATGAGAAAATCGATATATGGTCTGCTGGTTGCGTTTTCGCGGAATTATTCATCGGATCACCTCTTGTTTCTGGTAAAAATGAAGTTGACCAGTTTGGTATGTTCACAGAGATATTGGGGTACCCCAAAAAGGAAACCATTCTTAAGCAACGTGATATGTTATTGCGTTCAACCAAAAAAGTACAGATGACAATAGAAGCTGCATCTACAAATCAGCATCAGTTCACAGAGAAGGCTGCGAGAAAAACCTTCTTATTTAAGCTTTTCGATCAACATGGAGAAATTATAATATCATCAGTTAATCGCTACAACAGTAACTATCCAAGTGCAAGGTTGGGCCCAGGTGGACAGCAAAAACAGTATACAAAAGGTAAAAACTTGGACTTCCATCTTGCTCTCTCGGGAGCTGACGACATTGAACGGAACTTCTCTGTCTTCATGAAACGTATTTTGGTTTGGGATCCGGCAGAACGTTTCACCGCTACCAATTTGTTATCACAGGCGTTTTTGTCGGATGTATAATTGCTTAGTAAGTTTATGTATTATTAGAAATGGATGGGTTTTTGTATCAAAATCTTGGTCTTTGGTTATCATTTGCTAAATGGTCGTAATATTTTATTAGATTCTCTTTCAATAGACTTCTCTCGCATGTTTTGACATATTTCTCCATCACAATAGAAGCCTTCAGTTTTACTTTATTTATTGTTATTGGAATTCATTATATTACATCAAACAAAGTCCTAACAAAAAGAGTGAGAAAAGAGACCTCTTTTCCCAATTCTGGCTGCAAAAAAATATAAAAGGAAGACAACAAAAAGCTTTGTATACCAGCGGCAAAAACTGTTACAAGAAGAAATGTTTTATTTTAACCCTTTCAAACCGAAAGAAAAAGCTTCTGAGGATCCTATCAATGATATAGTTTCAGAAAGTACGACCAGTAGTTCTACCGCGCAAACAGAGGAGATTGTTGTTCCCAGTGAGATCCCAAAACTAAAGCGAAGTAAGTCGTTTAGTCACCCAATAGTTGTTTCCAAGATTGAAGAATTAGCAAAGAGCTCAAAAGCGAAGGACATCAGCTTTGATCCATTTGAGTCTCCTTTTTTACGCAGGAGTAAGAGTATGATTATCCAAGCTTCTACTATCCCTGTGACTGGCGGAATTCTAAAGGAATTGAAGTTTACACGATTCAAAGAGGAGTTCGACCAAAAGTGTTTTGAAAAGTTTGACGCTTCTACTAATCTTCAATCAATGGCACCAGGAATTATCAAGCCCGCTGATGAATGTGATCTTGCCCCTGTACAGAAAATTGAAGAACAAATTGACTCTGATCACTCTCGGAATACTACTGATGAACTGTCTTCAATATACACAGATGATTTCAGTGGAGAAAGTAGAGTGACAATGGACCAATTGAAAGGGAATTCAAATGGCCAATTTCACGTTGAACAAAGACATCTGCTGAGTTCCGAAAAGCCAGTTCAATCGAAACCTCAATTGTCTCTAAATCCACTGGAAGTCTTATCCTCCGCAAGCTCTTTATTTGAACCCTATACTTCTTTATCTTCCGTCTCAATAAGGGAAAATAATATTGTTTCTGGGAAGGATGAACCATTTAGCGTTTCACTCACCCGCTCTCGTTTATTGGACTATTTGAACCAGCTTGGACAAATCATTAGTTATGATGTAAAATTCGATTTCGGCACTGATATTGAAACTAATGACCGTGAGATTCAAAGGTTCATAGGAGAAATTATAGCGGTCATCAAAGAAAAGAATAGTATTTTTAATTCCTTGAAGAATGAATTCGATGAATTACAAGAGAGCAGTGATACTATTCAGAACGAGCTTAACAAAATGTACATTAAATTAGAGCTGCTTCTAGATGTGGTTGAAAAGTTTGATCAATTGGAAATCACATTTTTTAAACCACTTGTTCAAGAGTATTCTTCTAAGAATTATTCGGTTGATGTGTTTATTGAGGTTGTTAAGGGCCTAAAAACATTTAAAGACTCTGCACCTCAATTACGCAATTTGGAAGATAGAATTCGGGAATTAAATGGAGAGAATACTCATTTAAAAGTAATCAACCAGGAAATGGGTGACTCTATAAGAGACCAGAACCAATTATTGATACAAGAGAAACTCGCAAGCACTGAAAAGGAGAACAAATATAGGGAGGATTTGAGCAAACAGAAAGCTCAATTTATAGAAATGGAAGAGAAACTTACAGATACCAGGTCAATTTTCAAAGCTCAGGAAGATGAGCTTGAACAAATGAAAGAAGAAAATATATGCTTAAAGGCAAAATGTTCTTCAGAGTCTGAAAAGAGACGTTCTTTGGAAATTGAGCTTGATGAAGTCATCAAGGAAATGGACCAACTAGTTTCACAGCATGCGAGCATAATTAAAGAAATGCAGATGGAGATTAAGAAAGCTGAGGATGAACTTAATGGGAATTTTCACCTCGGGTTCCAAATAAATGATTTAACAAGTAAACTAACAGAATCTCACGAAGTTATACAAAACTTGAAGTACGATAACAAATTACTTGAGTCCAAGCATAGATCTAATGTGGATATCATTGACTCTCTTCAAGAAAAGCTTGGCGAGATGAACAGTGTACTTAACAGGACCAAAAAGGCTGAAATGTATACGAATTCCAATGAAATTGTTACAGAGTTTATGAGGGAGTTTCTCCATTCTGCATTTCTCGATCTCGACTGCATGTATTACCAAGAGCTGAGTGATTACTTCCAAGAGATGTTCCGGGCACTATGTCGTGTGAAATGTTTTGATAAGAAGAGCTCAATCTTATTGAAGAGGACCTCAGGTTTTTTGCTCCGGTCCATCAGACAATTGGTTACTCAACACAAGATAAATGAAGAACTTTTAGAAAACGAGATTAAAAAAGCAGAGGCAATTTACCTATTAAAGGAAGAAAAAAGACTACACCATCATAAGGCCAATCGTAATTAAAGAGAAGAAAAAGTACATGCCTATTATGAGAAAAAAAAACAGTTGTAGTGTCATTAAAAGAGAGGAAACTAAAGTACAAACCCCATTAATACTAGAAATTATGAATCCTAACTGTAAAAGGAGTTCTTTAGCGTATAAGACAACTGCGCTTCTATTTTGTAAAACGAGTGTCAGCAAAGTTTCCATCTTGTAGTAAGATAGTAACCACTGATGGTAACACTTCCACTTGGAAGGGGACCATTGGGAAGCATTCTCCGTCAATGGATACAAACAGATTCTCTGGTTCTTTCAAGCGAGGCACCAAGCGATAAGCGGAGATTTTGGCATGCAAGATTTTTTCATGTTCCACATGAGCACCCTTATCAGCTTTTGTTAATAAGTCTAAGGTTTCCACTATAGATGTATTGAGGTCCATAATGACCAAGTCCATTGCATTATCATTTGGCAATGCAGCGGGGAAGAACTGAATGTCGTCTGAAATATAAGGCATTTTCCCAGTGTAGAACAAGTTGAGGCCATTTGTTAGGGTATCTGGTAACCGTACCCAGTCCAGGGGTACAGGGTCATGTAAGTCAGGGCCCTTCAAGCTGAGTGTGTCTGCGTTTACTATTGGGAGTTTATTGTCTATATTTTTAGCTTGAAGGGCATTTTCTTGGTACTTGTTGTGGTAGTGTTCCACTATGTTTGTTTTTGTATCGTGTAGGTACTTGATATAGACATCACAAGGGTACTTTGCCCTGAATAGAACGTGAAAAACGGCACCTAACTCGAAGCGGATTGGGCCCATCCATCTGAGGAACTCAGTTCCTATATCAGATTCCACGATAAGACCGTAACATTGAGATAAGAAAGACAAGAAAGTTTCGTTGCCTTGAGTCATAGCCATCAAGTCGAACTTTGCTTTTCGAGCTTTCAACATAGATAATGTAGCCATTGCAGGGTCGTTGGTTCTATGAGTGCTCAAGGACATTGCATTTCCAGAACCACAAGGAAGTTGGGTTATGGCTATTTTGTTGAAAGCTGCCACACCTTTATCTGGTCTTTGGTAGAAACCATTTATCACTTCATGTGGGATACCGTCACCGGAACAGCAAGCGATTATGTCGTACTTGTCAATGTCCAACTCACGGGCGATATCGATAGCATGTTTTGAGCGTTGCGTCTCCACATATGTTATGTTGACTTGGGCAGCTTGTAGCACTGGTAAAACCTTTTCCTCGTAAATCTGTTGGGCTTTGCCCTTTCCACCATGGGGGTTAACAAGAACGAGAACCTTTGGTGATGTAACTCTATTTGGGTATGCCCTTGCCATTACCATGCTAGCAATCTTCAGAGGGTCGACCGAGTCGATATTGTCAAACGCAACCTCTATAGACCCCAAAAAGATGCTGTTTTCATTATGAATAGCGAATTCAATCCTCACTAGTTTTCCTTGTGTATTGACTGGCAGACAATACAAAATATCATTATATGGAATACTCGATATTTCCCTACCCCCATCACTTTTGGTTGGTAAACAACATGAAAAGAAACCGGCACTTCCGGACGTGGTTGGTTCGCTCACCTCCAATGACTGTGACAAGACCTCAATCCCTGTTTCTCCAAGAGTAACATGCATCAGAAAGTCTGGCCTATACAATGGTTGGTTGGTGGACATTTCAATTGCGTTTTATAAGCAGCAAACCTGGAGTAAAAAATATAAGAGTTAATTTTAATGCTAGAGAAAGCCTTCTTTCCTTTTCCCTTTCCCTTTCAATTACTTGCTTTTCAGATTCAGCCAAAAACCGCTTGTAAATCTAAAACTAACGGGGCTTATTCCTCTTCCCTAGTATCTGAAAGTGTCAATTGTCCTTTGAACCTTTTGTCTCAGGAGACTCTTTATACCAGAACAAAAGTGAGACAGAGAAGAAAAAAAAAAACAAAATAACAAAAATAGAGTGCGAGTATTGATGCACAAAATCCAGGCTGGAAATGGATACTTACAACAGGAAAAAGTCCCCAATATATAAGCTTCGAGATATGCGGGTGCGCTATTAATCAAACAAGAAAAGGAAGTACATCGGGTGCAGTAAAAAAAAATGGTTTGCATTTCAGCTCTAGCGAGCACATGTTGAGGCTTTATGGTTCGAGCAAATTGGCTGATACTTTTCCTTATCAGCCAATATTGTGGTCAAAGGCTGAAGTGTGTATCATGTTGCATTATGAACAAAATTCAATAAAACTTGAATGGAATTAGTGAACTAAAGAGGGGAAAACAAAATAAGGAAAAAAAAAAAAGTCAAGAAATAAAGTATAAAAAGAAATCGATAGCTTTATAATATTTATTTTTAATATTTAGTCATCTTCTTCCAACTCGTCTTTAGTCAATTTGAATGGTTCGGGTAATGGGGCCTCCGTCACATTCAATTGTCTAACGGTTCTTATATATTCAACAGGTTCATTTGGCTTTGTATCTTCTAATAATACAATACCGCTAGAGACACGGAATTTTCTCACTGGTACAAATCTATCCTCCTTCACGAAAGAAATGTAGTTAGATTGGGCAGGTAAAACACGTGATAAGTTGGAGATCTTGTACGGAGTTTTGGTGTAACGCACAATAGCTGGCTCGCCAGACTTTTCTTCCTCCTTCTTTTCTTCTGTAACATGTTTCTCTTCCTTGGTCTCGTCTTCATCGTCAATCTCCATCTTCTTACCTTCATCTTCTTGCTTCTTCTCCTGTTTCTTCTTGGCCCTGGTCTTGGCCTTGTTTGTAGTACTCAACACAGCTGTAGCAAGCTTGTCTGGCTGCTTCTCCTTGGTCTCCTCAACCTTTGGTGGGTATTGGAAAATATCAGGCTTGGTGTGACAGTTGAGCTTGAATTGCGGCGCCTTCAAGTCCTTGGTCACTCCAATAATCAGTGTGGTTGCAAAACTTAATGACAAAAAGTGACTCAATGGGAACCAGTACCAACTTTGCACAAATATACTCAAACCAACAATCGCCTTGGTGTTTAATGTGTTGCTCTGTGCATTCTCCAAGTTGATCGTTACATTTCTACCACCTGCATCAATAATACCTTGTGCAAGAGTTGCTCCAAACTTGGCCAATGCATCCTCGTGCTTGTTCTTAATGGTGTCCGCATATTGTCCAATAAAATCTTTAACCTTTGGATAAGAGGTCTCGTTTTGTTGAATCAATATCATAGATGTGGCAATAAGAGCCCCCTGTCTAACAAAGTCAACTGGATCCTTAGTCAATGGCTCTAAAACTTCAATCGCAGACGTCAACGCACGACCAGCACATGAAATACCCAAGGCCATGGCGGTACCATAACGCACATGTGGGTTGTGTGAGTGTGACAACAATTGCACAATTTGTGGAGCCGCGGTATATTGACGAATCAACAAGAAACCTAAACATAATACGGACGATCTTCTAACATCATCAGATGGATCAGACACAGCATAGTGCAATAATTTCTTAATAGCAACATTGTTACCTGTACCAGCATAGGCGAGCGCGATGGTAAAGGTACCACCATATCTCAAAATTGGATTTTCTTGCTTCATTAACTCATCAATGATATCATCTGCTCTAGCTTCAACACCATAGTTAAGCAAGGCGATACCAACAGCAAGACCACGAATGATATTCTCATGCTGAGTTTCTTGTGCATAAGTTAACATGTCCTTGACCGCAGACTTGTCTCCAGATCCCAACTGGATCATACCCATGGCAATAGCCGCAGCTTGTCCAGAAATGGCAGAATCAGAATACAAAACTACCTTGAGTGCTTCATACAAACTCTCGCTTCCCGACCCCATTCCGGCAACACCAGCACCGAGAGCAGCACCATGTAAAATCACATCAGTTTCTGCATTTGAGGCATTGCCGTGCTTGTCAATAAACAGTTTCAAGTAGTCAATGATTTCTCTACCGTGACCAGCGTAGATTAAACCAAGAGCGAAAAGAGAACCACCCTTCGTATGAGATGAACCCAGAGCACCTGGTAAATATGGGCTTAAAATTTCACGACCTTGAGACAAGTTACCTTTGTGGATCACACCCAAGGCAGCAGTTGCGGTGAACTTGGACCAGTTGGTTGCCTTTGCCAACCATTCCAAGTTGTTTCTGAAGAAGGAGTCATCGGTTGTACCTGCATGCATAAAAGCGTTCGCAAAAGTAACGGCATTGTGGAAAACCGAAGTTCTACCTTCCAACAAGTTCTTAGTTTTGTTTAAAATCGTGATATCGGTGTTGTTATTCTTGAACAAGAATGTGATATCCAAGTCGCATGTTGGAACACCGGATAAAATACTCAAAATCTTTTTTGTTGAAGAGTCGTTGACGTCAATGGAGGAGTCGGTGCTCAAGTTATTAATAGTTGTATCTAACAATTCTTGAGTTGCGGCGTTGACCAAGTCGAAGGCACCTTGATAGGCGATTAAATGTTGGTTAGAAAGGATCAAGTTCTTGAAGATTCTGGTAGCTAAGGTTGAGTCATTCAACTGGACGATAATCTTGAAGATGGTGAAGTAGTCTTGGTTCTTCTTCAAGGACAAGAGTAAGGATATCAAGGAATTCAATACCTTTGTTTTGAAGGCAATCTTGTGTACAACAGTGTTGGTACACAAGAGGACATAGTTAATCAATGCAAGAGCCGAGTCTTCGTTTGATTCGATTTGATCTTTTAATAATGATTCAACAAAGTCTAATCTGAATGACTCCAAAGAGATACCCAAAGCCAACTTCAATTCGTTTGCTTCGACACACTTTTTCAACATCTTTTCAAAGATGGAGGTTAAGCGTGGATCGACCTCGACAGAGTCATCCTCGAACTTTTGTTGAGATGATACATTGTAAAGATTGATACATTGGGAGACTAGAGTCTCGACGTATTGTGACTGTTCCTCGATCTTGAATTCATCGCCAGCAAGAAGCGCGTACTTGACACTAGCGTCGAAGTCGCCCAAGTTGTAGTACACCTTAGAGATGACCAAGGCAGCCAAGGATCTAAGTTCGAATGATGTGTCTTCGTACAATTCTTCCAAGTCGGTAATGTTGTTGGCAATCTCGGCCCACAACTGGTCAACAACCTGATTCAACCAGGACAACCCGTAAGACTTCAAATTTGCATCCTCTTCGGTTAAGAGCGCCAAATAGGGCGCCGCTGATACTAAAGCCATTTGTATTGTATAGTTCAATCAAAGAAGGATTGATTGAGGTTTACGTTATTAATCGCCACCAGCGGTGGTTTTTTCTGGTAAGACTTCAATTATTATATGCAGGAATATATTGTCATATTTGTGTGTACAGTTGCTTCATCTTTTGTCTGAGTGTTAGAGACTCATCAAGAGCCAAAATTGCTTCAATGTAACCTGTTTTCAGCTTGACCGCTATGTAACTGGGCTATTCTATGACTTCTATTTTTGTTACTCTGTTTCATGACTGTGTAATTGTAGGCTTCAAAAAAGTACGTGCGAGTGGCTCCTTGAGTTGAGCCATTGAGATTTCCAATCAATAGATAGCTTTTACTCAGCTCCCCCTTGCTGTTGCTTAGCTTTTGCTTAGCTTTTGCTTAGATTATGCTTAATTTAAGGCTCATGGGGGCGGATGATGTTGGTGGGATAAAAGGACTGCATATATTGTTAAATAGTTTCAATTTACGTATATTTTTGTGGTTTGCTATACATTTGCACCCAAGAACCTAAGGCAGCAGGCACGCGTATAAAAATGTGTAATTTACTTTCAATTACGCCAATTTTGGGCTTCAATGATTGTTAAATTGAAGAATTGATTGTAAAACTTGTGTACTTTTTCACTCCTTGTTGTCCCTATTCCTAAAGTAAATTTTGGAACTATTTTACTTTTTATGCCAAAAATGATAGAATGTGTAAACTTGTAGCATGGAAATACACAATACAAAGCAGGGAGTAGTAAGTGGAAGTGCTTACAAGGGCAGTTGTGATAAAACGACCTGTCTACATGGGCTATTTCTGTCGTTTTCTATTTCAGAAACCGACGATTACAGATATTACAAGAAGATTTTAATCAATCAATTTTCGATTCTATCCATTCATTATTTCCTATTGAATACATTTTATCATTTTCTGTTGAATCCATTTTTTAATATTTTTGAATTCATTTATTATTAAAGTACAGTATAATTTACAATCAGTACAACAAACGAGTTGCGATCTTGTACTGAGTTTGTTCCAATTGTTCGTATAAGGACTTGATATCAGCCAAATCCACATCTAAAATATCGGCCATCAAGTAAGCAACATCACCTCTGGAGTCTGAGAATTGTTTTTCGATATTGTGGTTTGACAAGATATTGTTGACTGTTTTCAAGACACCTGGGACGTTCTGGTGAATGTATAAGACTCTCACGGAGTTGTGTTGGTCCAAGTCCAATCCTCTCAAAGCGACTTCTGGGAAGTTGACAGCACCAGTGGAGGCACCTTCATTGATGTATTTGGTCAAGGCAGTTGCTACCTCCACACCGATTGCTGATTGAGCCTCTTCAGTAGATCCACCAATGTGAGGAGTCAAGATGACATTTCTCAAAGAGCACAATTCTTGAGCCCATTCATTCAAGTTGTTGGTGAACAACTCAGCACCGTTCTTAGCCGGTTCATGAGGGAACACATCGAGAGCAGCCCCAGCAATTTTACCAGCCTTCATTGCTTGTACTAATGCTGGGATATCCACGACCGTACCTCTTGAAGCGTTGATAACATACGAGCCATCTTTCATGGCAGCGAATTGTGGGGCACTCAACAAGTTCTTAGTTTCCGAAGTTTCTGGAACGTGGCAGGTGACGAAATCGGCCTTTGAGAGCAATTCGTTCAAGGTGTCCACCTGCTTTGAGTTACCCAAAGACATGATCATTTGGACGTCGTGGTAGATAACGTTCATACCCATAGCTTCTGCCAAAACCGACAATTGGGAACCAATGTGGCCGTAACCAATTATACCCAAAGTCTTACCTCTGATTTCCCAACATTTTGCACTAACCTTGTTCCAGGTGCCTGTGTGCATTTCGATAGAACGGTCGCCCAATTGTCTAGCAAGTGAGATAATTTCAGCAATGACCAACTCTGCAACTGATCTGGAATTGGAGAATGGGGAGTTGAACACAGCAATACCCTTGTTTGCGGCAAACTCCAAGTCGACTTGGTTGGTACCGATACAGAAGCAACCAATAACAACCAAGTTTCTTGCGTGTTCCAAAATCTTAGCAGTCAACTTTGTTTTGGATCTAATACCAATGGCGTGCACATCCTTGATCTTTTCAATCAATTCGTCCTCAGGCAAAGAAGACTTGTAGAACTCAACCTGGTAACCTTGGTTTTCGAAAATGTCAATGGCAGTTATGTTCACATTTTCAAGCAACAAAATTTTGATGTCACCAGTCGAAAAAGGCTTCAAGGCCTTGGTACGGTGGTTGGTTGGAACGTACTGGCTAAGGTATGATTGCGTTGGAGAGGTTGAGACAGTATTACTTGAATCATGGAGATTCAATGCTTGTTGGAAAGTCTTGGTGATTTGTTGTGGAGAAGACATCTTTGGTTGATGTATAAATTCTGTAGTTCAAGTTGGATTTATATATAATAAGGTCCGAGAATTTTCGATGAGTCAAACTTAATACGACTAAATGACCAAGTTTTTTTTTTCGTTGTATGAAGAGTAATATGGGAAAAAAATCACGAAAAAAACACAAGCGGACACGTGACAAATAGGGGCGGACGGCCGGACGGGGCAGTGGTATTTCAAGTAGAGGCTGTTGCAAGAACATGAGGAGGCTAATGTTTAATTTGAGGCTAAAGCAGTCGCTAGGGCTGAAATCAAAATTCTTTCAAGGGTGCTGATATTATTTTTTATATTATTGAGATAGAATAAATCCGAAGATAACAATTTGACTCTGTTGACTCTGGGTGTGTATTTGATTTTTCTTTTTGAAGATTAGATAACACGGCACGTGCTAGACCACATGATCAAATGAGATATATATCACATGATATGATGAGCGAGACACAAAATGTTTCATGGCATGAAACGTGCGGAATCACGTGGTCGGAGATTATGAGATCACATCACTTTCCTCGCCAATTAATACGAGACCCACACCAAAACAGAGGAGCTCGTATTCTCCTGCATACGAGCACTGAGTACACATTCGCTAATCCAATTTTCTCGCAACCAATACGCCGTATTGACACGCCCACGAGCCTAGGACACATTTAACCCCCGATATATTCAGGGGGAAGAATATTGAGTGTAGAGTATGCATAGGATGCAGAGTAAGCCAAGCGAGCAAGTGGAAGGAGATAAAAAAGCAGCCAGCCTGGTAAACATGACACGATTCTTTGTAAGCAAAACTACGGATAAAATGATTTTCCATTTATGGGTTGATACTCACATTTGTGAAACTTGCAGCGCGTTTCTGCATCTGATTTTGTGGAGCATTATACATTAGATCACCTCGTCTAAGCTTTAATATCTCGCTCATTGTACACATTGCTTATAACATTCCATAGTAATACTCCAACTGACCGTCTATACCTTCATCAAAGTGAATAACTAAATTGGAAACCGACTTAAAAACAGTATTACAAAAAGTACAGTGTGCTGCGAATCCGCAGCCCTTCGGCTAATACGTCAACACAAATTGGCTTAAACTGACAACATTGCGGGACTAATGATCTATTATCGAGTGTTTCAGGAACCATCGTTCAGCATAGCTTGTTTTCTTTAGGCAAATCAATTTCAAATTGTCTATTCTTCACGAGATTTACGTGCATATCAAGTATATTTTTACGGTTCTTTCTTTTTTTCTTTGGCTTCTTCGACCATAACTTCACCCGTTTCAATTCTTCTTGATGTCATGTGTAACGTATAGATCGTCTTTATAGACAGATGCTTGGAGAAAGCAGGTAAAATACATGCATATTGTAACTTAACGTACCTTAATGAAGTCATAATGTATACCAAATTAGTTTTCCTAAAAGAGACAGTATTAAGGTAGGAATGTTAGTGATGAGTGATGTACATTTGAGCTTTAACTACACAATAAAATAGAGATTGCTTACCTTTAGAAATGCAACTTTTTATGGAGAAATAAAGAGGAAGAGCGAGAACACTGCCTTAAAACACCCAAAACCCACACCAAGGCCCCTTGTTTTTGTCGTAATCGCAACCTCTAGTAGGATTTGTACCATGATCGCTTTATTTTCACTTTTCATATTATTCGGATTGTCGCCTCTACAGCTTAACTACCCAAGGGGGGGCGTACTGAATCTAAAGTTCTCCTGGTAGATACTTCCCTTTAGGGGGCTATTTAATTTTTTTTTTTCCAGTGTTTCCCTCGCACCCACTTTGTGTAACCCTTCCAATTAAATCAAAATATGCCAGTTTCCCCCGTTACAATTATACTCTCTACGTTTTTGTTGCCAATTCCAAAACTGTAGTCAAGTGGGATAGTTTCCCTGGCACCCTCAATCACGAGATGAATACACCGAGACGAAATTTTTCACGCACCCAAAGTGTGCTTTGTCTCTTCCACTCCCTAATTGTAGGTTTTGTTCGATATTTCACATTGGGTTAAAAAAATATTATACAACAATACAAAAAAAATACAAAACCAAAAAAAAAAAAGAAAACACAAATTAACAACGCTTTTCGAAATCTCTCTCAATTTTTTTTTTTAAATATACATATACTTTGTTGTTTTGTAAAGCTCTTTCTTGCTAAAGACCAATCCGTGAAGAGAACCAAGTAGCAGAGCTATCTAAAACAGGGCGGGACCAGCAACAATAGTTTAATCGGGGACATGTCTGAAGTGTCCACCAGCCCAAACAAGACGAGAGAGTCTGGGGACCTTTCGTTTTTAAACCAACTGTTTGACAGCGAAGGTCCAGGTGATGATTACACACCAACAAAGATTAAACTCCCAACAAACATATCATTACAGAGCTCATCCAAATTGGCGCAGCCACTCGATTACTCGTCTCCTATGAAAACCCCGGACACCAGCTTGAACAGCATTAGCTCTGTCAACTCAATAAATATGAACACAACATCAAGTACCAGCTTGCCCATCAATTCGCATCACATGAGTTCAACAACCAGCTTGGCCACGGTGACGGAAAATGGCAACTCCAGCATGACCACCTTTGGTAGCCCGATGTCTCTCAACAATGGGCCGTCGACAAACCCAAACATCAACATCAAAGTTATTTGTCGTTTCAGACCAGAGAGCGAACTTGAACTAAAGAGAGGTACCTCCATTGTTGAATTCCCCAACGAGGAAACTGTCATCATCAATAATAAAGATACTTATACGTTTGATCGTGTCTTTGTCCCAAACTCCTCCCAGAACGATATATACCAATTCTCAATCTCTCAAACAGTTGACGACTTGTTGAACGGTTACAACGGTACCGTCTTAGCATACGGTCAAACCGGTTCCGGTAAATCCTACACAATGTTTGGTACCCTGATCAACGATCCAGAGGGAAGAGGTGTCATACCCAGAATCTCCCAAGAAATCTTCAAGAGAATTCACCTTAGCTCCCTGGACATTGAATACACAGTTGGAGTATCCTACATGGAAATCCACATGGAACAAATTAAGGACTTGATCGATGTCTCAAATAACTCAATGGGCGACCAGCGCTTCCAAATTCACGAAGATAAGCACAACGGTATCTATGTCAAGGGCTTGTCTCAAGCCTTTGTCCTGTCCCCGGAGGAATTAAACCATATCTTACTCGAAGGTTTGAAAGTTAGAGCATCGGTGCTGACAAATATGAATGCAGAATCACTGAGATCCCACGCCATCTTTCAAATCAAATTGGGCCAGAAACATATGTCCCTGGGAATAATAAAGAGATCTCATCTCTTCCTTGTGGACTTGGCTGGTTCAGAAAAAGTTGATAGAACAGGCGCTCAGGGACAAACCCTCGAAGAAGCAAAGAAGATTAATAGTTCTTTGAGCTCCTTGGGTAATGTCATTAATGCATTAACAGACGGTAAACTGACTCATATACCCTACAGAGACTCAAAGTTAACACGTATCTTGCAGGAATCAATCGGTGGTAACTCCAGAACTTCACTTATCATCAACTGTTCTCCTTCGTCTTTCAACGAACTCGAAACCTTGTCTACCCTTAGATTTGGTACAAGAGCAAAGTCCATCAAAAATAAAGCACATATAAACACAGAATTAAGTGCAACATCGCTAAGACAAAAGCTCTTGAAGCTTGAGAAGATTAATGACAGTAATCAAACTTACATAAAACTGTTGGAACTCGAATTGTCACAATGGAGATCAGGTGAAAGAACAGAATCACCCTTCAAGAGTAATGCGTCCAAACGTTATTCTGATACCTCATATTTGACTAACCAGCTGCATAGTGTGCAAAGAAGAACTTCGCTCATGATTCCTAAAACTCCAACAAAGGAGTTCCAATTTAGAGAATTTCAAATTAAGGAAATTGGCTCTAAATTGCCCTTACCCTCTTCAACCAATATACCCATCAATCCTTCCTCATCCTTAACATCATCACCAATGTTAAAGGGTCCACTTATTGTTAATCACCAAGAAGAAATAGAACGCAGAGATAGAAAAATCTCCGAATTGGAAAATTCAATGTTGGCCATGAAGATGACCAAGTTGAGACATTCGCATGCAGAAGAATCCAAATTATTCCAATTGGAGAATTCTTTAAATAAGTTGAACAACAAACTTAGTGATGTTGAACAGATTAATGTAAACTTGAGAAAGCATCTACTTATTAGTGAAAAGATTATTGAAAGTCGTGACGTTAAGATTAATAAGTTGAAGTCGTCCTTGAGAGATCAACAAATGATCATCTCAAAGGAAACTTTGGGCTTCAAACATAAATTGGGTGATATCCAACAAAAATTGGACTCCTTGAATAAGGATAAGACAGATGAACTCATGAGGGCTGCAAGGGAAAGTCTTATTAGAGAAAGCATGTACTCCATGGACAGCAATGCTAGAACTAGTAGCATGTTCCAGTTCGATAACAAGACTAAGGACACTTTCATCGATACAGAGCATAGGGCTGAAAAGTCGTTACAACGTCAATCCCTTCCAAATTTTAATGCATATGGCGCCTCAGATGCCTACGAATTCAGTACTTCTCAAACATCATTGAGAAACACCAGATTATCAAGCCGGGAATCATATGTTCACTACAAGTCTGACCCAGTGAAGGAACTGTATGTTTCACCCAGAACAACAGAGAAGTCAAGAGAGGATGGATCCCACATTCCACGTCTCAGTCACAGGAAATCCCGTGATGCACTTACTACACCACAGCAAGAGTCATTCCCAACGTTGCCACAACACGGTGAAGAGTATTCGGGCCACAGAAAGCAAGTTGAGAACCGCAAGTCTTTTAAGTCATTATCAACTGCAATCGCGAGCGAACCTAAAGATTCTGTCGAGCAAGTCGACGAACATGATGGTGAGTCTCCAAGACAACGCAGAATAAGAAAGCAACTTGAGCAAGAAAAGACTCTTCTTCAACAACAATATAAACAGTACAAGCAATCATTGCGTACATCCAGAGAAAATCCATTGCCTCCTCTTCCTAATGATAGTGCATCGAATAGCAGACGTGGCTCCCAATTTGTGGAACCAGAACCATTGGGTGACGAATATGACTTACCTGAATGTAACTTGGATGATATTGATTCATCTCCTGTCAAGGATGCTGATAAAGTTGTTGAACATGTCCCAGATGTTGCCACTACTCCAACTGCTGTAGGTTCTGCACATGTTACTACTGAAGCTGAAATCGAGTACGAGGGTGACAATGCATCCCTTGATGACGAAAAGGAGAGCAACTCCGATACTTTGGCTAGTAACTCAGAGTTTGACGAAAGGAAGGAAATGAGGAGAGGTTCTGCTGTGTCCAGTGGTAAGCGCATGACTCGTTCCAGCGCATTTTCTAACAGAGCATCTTTGGCTGATGATAACAGAACAAGAGTATCCGCTTCTGATTCAGACAACCACATTCTCAACTTCCATCATGAATATCTCCTGATTGGGGAATTTTTGGCTGAAAGCAAGAGAAGAAACAGCATAGTTGACACAATCAGACATTCTGTAGGAGACATGGACCTTGACACAGAAACTTCTGAAACATCAGGTATGTTTGGTCCTACTGCAGAAGAGACCGCAAAGAACAACGGACTCAACTTGAAGATTGTCAAACCAATGCGTGGAGGAAGCAACTTGATTCAAAGCACAATGAATTTATTCCATTAACAAATGATTCATTTATAAACTACACACAAGGACACAATAGCTAACAGACTTTCCATTTCCTGACCTTTCTTCTCTATGTTTTATCATTCCGGCACCTAGCCTTAACTTTTATCAATTGACTGTACCTATTTTCTAGCCTGTAATTTTTTTTATATAGTTATGTGTTCTGTGTTCACCGAATTTAATTGTTAATAAAAATGAGATACCCAATCATGTTGTAAGTAACTCTAATATAGCTCTAGTTTGCAGATTGTCAGTGGAAGCGTACGCAGGAAATCAAAATGTCGAAAGAAAATTCAATCTAAATCCCGTACTTCGGACCAGACAGTGATGGTTGAGGTAAATGAATTGAAAAAACAAAGAATTGAAGAATACCGTACTCAATTATGGTATGCCGGGATCAAGGGTGCTCTAACAGGGTCGCTTATAGCAATTGTGCTGGCCACATATGCTAATTATAAGTACCGTGGTGTTAACAAACGGTTCTTCAAGGCACCCTACATGGTCTGGTATTTCGTTACTTGGAACATTGTAGGAGTTGTCTTTACTACTGATAATAAGAAGATAGACATAACAAAGCAATATGCTATTGAACAAGAGGCACGAAGGCAGATTTACTTGCAAAGTAAAGAAAGGTGATGTGATTAATACTCCAACAATGCAATTATACGTTTGGGGGGTGCATATGAAATCTACTCAAATATACTAAATTTGGTATCACATTTTCAATTAAAGTTGTGGTAAATAAAATGATTATACGAATGTTGTAGTTAGAATGTAATGTCTATACGTAAAATGCTTCTTCATGGAATTTTAATCCATACTCCTTTGCCCATAATTTTACATTCTTGACCAATTGTTGGGGCCCGGCAGACACCACCCAAATCTTTTCACCACTTATATCTTCTTGCACAACCTTATTCTTTGGTAAATCACGGCAACAGACATAATTATTATTACTGTCATGGACTGGTCCCAGACATTGAGTGAAACCTTCGTTGATACACCAATTGTAATATTTGTAATTCAATTTGGGTCTTCCCCTATACACCTTATGCTCTATATTGAGGTGCTTTGTGGTTTCATTAAACTGTTTAGCCCAATTCTTTGTTGAACTGGAAGATTCCAAGGTGACGCTAGGAACGAATTGCTCATTCATGCTTGAAAATGTCT
Source organism: Kodamaea plutei (assembly GCA_030705055.1). Lineage (NCBI taxonomy): Eukaryota > Fungi > Ascomycota > Pichiomycetes > Serinales > Debaryomycetaceae > Kodamaea > Kodamaea plutei. The sequence goes on along the minus strand of JANIWJ010000035.1, from coordinate 110,753 downwards.
TTTGTGATTGGGTACGGGATAATTCCTCTCCAATGATTTCTTCTTCTTCAAACCTACCAGAGGCTTCACTTACTATGCTTGTTTGGTCCACAGAACGAGATTGGTCTTGGATTGCGCAATCCTCATCAGCTTCTAGTACTTGTTGTTCAGTATCAACAGAGATCTCCACATTCTCAATTTCATTTTCATAGTTCAAACTAGCTTCTTCACTTGATGCCTCACGCAAGAGGGGAGTATCTTCATTGCTTTCTAAATCTGGTAATTGGTTCATGGTCTGGTATTTAGTGGACTGTCTCAGAGTGAGGGACCCATAACTCAAAGAACCACGGAGTCTTCTCTGTAGTGTATCCTTCACTTCAGTGCCACCGGTGATGAATATTTCGAAATCGTCTCCGTGAATGTATCCATCAAAGTACTTGAGAATGAGAACATCCCTAAAATCCCTGATGACCCATACGACTTTAGCTGGGATACCATGATAGTTCATCACTCTGAGAAGAGGAAGTGCAAATGAAATTGCAGACCCACCAACGACGATAAGTAATCTTTTTGCATTAACAGTAATTTTGCTAATTGTGAATTTACTTCCATTCAGGTTTTGACTAGACATAAAGTGTAAATGTGGATCGTATGAACCACAAATAAGGTACTTTTGATTATTTAGCCATTTAAAAGTACTTTTGCGCACAATCAACTTTTGGTAGTTATCTTGAGGTAAAGATGCCAATGTATATGGATGGTAGTTTGGAATTATTTGCTTATACGCATTAACAAGCCAAGAGGAACCATGGTAATAAGTTAATCTTATATGGGCACCTGGGTTGTTAGCCCTCTGTCTGATCAAACTATTTGGAAATTCAACCAAAGCCAAATTAGCGGAAACATCCGTAACCTTGAGGTCATGAACAGAAGGGGTCAACTTTGTTAACCATACACGATACACAATTTGGCCAACCAAAATTAGTATATCTACAGCAGTGTAGATTGTGTAATCATATGGTCTTCCATGCAAATTCAAGCAGATTACAATGATCCAGGAGTTTACATAGTGGTTAATGTAAAAAGATCTGTACCACCTGTTTCTCATTTTCAGGAAGGAAGTAACCAAGATGAGGAGAAACCCAATCAATGCGATCCAACCGTATATATTTTCAAGTTTCCATACCTTGAACCAAGTCTTTTTCACTTGGAAATAGCCCAAGTATAAAAAAACATGAGCAATAGACTGTACGATAATGAGCCTAGAGAGCCATTTATGAATAGGTAGTAAGGCCAAGTATAATGTGTGTGGCAAGGGCAGGGGTCTCAATGTGAGGAAAAGAACAGTTGGCAAACTGACGGTGGCAACTTTACCTAATCTTTTTGCCAAAAATATCAAGTCGCCATGGTATATTTCACTAAATGAAAGGAAAGACAACAATACCAGCCAGAAAATCACCTGGATAATGGTTGTGGAATGCAAGGATATAGTGAACAAAGCTGATTTCGTTGTTGAAGCGATGGAACATTTGATACGCTTCATTCTTGTGTGGCCGCTTGCGTTCAAGTCATCACTAATATAAATATATTTGTTTAAGAAGGCACCAAAGCTTCTCGAGTTTAAAAAGCGGTTGGTAGTGCGGTATCCTTTTCGACGGAACACGTTTTGAATGGGGATAACCAATATCACAATTGCAAATGCAACAGTGGCTATCCATCCATATTCATTGGTTGTGTCTTCGCGTAATTTGGCATATTCTCGAGTTTTCCCATTCGGATAATGGAAATATGGTACCGCTGTCACAGGCATCTTGTTATCTGTTTGATCACTCATCTTTTGATCATTAGTTTGAGCAAACCTAGTGTTTTAAAGATCGTAAATTAATATACTCAAGTTGTTAATATGAATTCGAGCAAGTCTCTATAAGATTCTTTGAATATCCCAAATTCAAAAGATTCAAATGTGTTTTACTTTAAACTCTTTTTTTTTTCTATAAATCAAAGGCTTTTGTCCTGGTTTATATACCTTTAGGTTGCCAGGTGGAGATATCGATACTGTTAGATTTTACTTAGCTTCGCGAAACAAAAAAAAGCCGACACCAAAAAAAAAGAAACTCTGTGTGGTATATACAGGATTGCTTCATGTGCTGATCAAATAGATAAAAGATTAAAGATTGAATTTGTTCCACAGGAGTAATAAAAACAGTGCCGTACGTGGTCGACAAACCGGGCGATAAAAGAGAATTTGCTCATTAGTCGGAGAAACCGAAGCAATGCAACACGAATTAAAAACTTTATTATATCCTTGAGATTTCAGCGTTCCTCTAGTAATTGAGAATCGAGGAATGCTTGCTAAAATCTACTTCAATAAATGTTCCGGTTACGTCTATCCTATTTGTGCTCTAATTGAAAGTGTATCGTAATTGCCAACACTAGTTTTTTTTCTGTGACATTCCAATTCTGATGATACTATGCCTGTGTGTGCTGGAGGCAAGTATTTCCCATTGATAACGATTGGCTATTTTGGGAGCACTTTTCTTTAGAGTTAATTTGCTTGGTTGGATGGTTGTGCGCGTGTGTGTTGATGGCTCCTTCAAGTTCATGGAAGGAAAATTTCCCGAGGTGCATACGGGATATCCTCACATTACGTCGTACTACATAAGAAATAAAATACAAGGCAGGTCCAGTCCATATTGCAATTCTATTAATACAAGTTTCTAATATTCTTGGTCTTCTTGCGCTTGCTGGAGTCGTCAAGAAATCCAGATCTTGTTGGCTTAGTGCGGTAGGAGTCAAAGTTAGCGCTGAAACCACCATTTGGCTTAATGACCCCAGATCTAGATGGTACTTTGTTGTAGTTGTTGTCATTATAATTCCTGTTGTAGTTGTTAGGTTTACTATTATTGAAGTTACGGTTATCCCTGTAACTATTGTTGAACCCATTGTTGAATCCACTCTTTGAGTTGAAATGATCCTTGTGTCCATAACTGTTGAAATCATCAAAATGCTTCTTTTGTGGTACCGGTGGTAATCTACTATGATTGTTGGACTTATAGTCGGTTTTGAATGTCTTTATGTTTTGCTTGCCTTTGTTTGTATGGTTTCTATTATCTCTGTTGTTTGAATTCAACATATGAAAGTACAATGGTCTCATCTTCTTGGGCAAGTTGCTTCCGCTGAAAGCGCTTCCAAAATTTGGAACCCTGCTTACCCTTACTTCTGGACACTCGTCACCATAATGGTCTGGACTTGCACAGTTATAACAATATACCACAGGCAAAACCAGCGACTCGCTTTCTTCGTCGTTGGTAGCTTTGGACGCTTTGGTAATGTATGACCTCCAGATACTAGGGCACGTGAGGTCATCGTGATCAAAGGTGTCACAGCTTTTACAGTAGGTCCGTTTCCTTCTCTTACTTGTACAATTAGATGTCAAATGTCCTTTCTCTCCGCATCTAGCGCATTTAATGGTGGTTGGACACTGTGCTTCATAATGGTCTCCTACCATACCACACTTGTGACAAACAACAGTCTTACATTTAGCCCTGATATGCCCACGTTTGTGACAGTTGGCACATAGTGGTCCTAGACTTTGTTGCGCGTTTATCGACTCCCCGGTACTTGGATCAGTCACTCCGAAGTAACGTCCTTCTCCTCTAAGCTCAACTAACTCGTCAGCATCATCATTCACTTGGTCAAACGAAAGTGAAATAACTTCGTTTGTAGTCTCCTTACTCTCACTTTCTTTCACATCCTTATCTCTATTCTTCTTCCTCACTTTCGGCTCGGTAATATGCACCTCGCTGGCCAGTGTGTCCTCCACAAACGATAGTATTTTAGACATGTTGTATCTTACGAGTGACTAAATACTTGGAATTGATAACTAATTTTTTCCCAACCTCATCAGAAAAAAAAACATCGATGCAAACACTATCACCAATCACCTTCTATTTGTCTATTCTCGCTGCAAATGTACTGTCGCATCATTCACACCTTTGTAGTAAGAAGCATTTAGAGGAAATAATTTATCTTGTATTTCAACATATAGCTCCATATCGTTAAATTGAACAAGTCAACGGAACGACATTTTGCGACTTTGTATCACTTAAAGACCCAAGGGTTCTCGAGGTTCTTTTGCCTTGGAGGTACAAGTAGGTACGAATTCTTCGCAGATTGATCATTGCCATGGGTGGTGTTTTAATTTATTTTATTTGTACTCTTTTGGCATCATTTCTTTGGAAATATTACAATTTCGCATCCCCCATTAAGTGGTCCGATCAAAACGGTTGCAAAATAAAAAGAGTGAACTCTGTTCTCTCAAAAGCTATCTACAATAATACGTGTGAAAAGTAAATAATTACTTACAAACCTTACCATCAGCAATTTCTCTTGGTTCACCATTAACGATAACTGGTTCATCCCATGCTAACATGTTATTGATGAACTTTTTGTTCTCTTCAGTAACTTCCAACTTTGTGAAAGAATATGACTCCCAATCTGGAGCGACATCAAAGGCTGGTTCATAGTCTTGACCTCTCACTATGAAGAAACCGGTGATACCGTTGTTGTTATTCTCACCGTAGACAACCATAGTACCGAAAATGTACTTGGTGGAGGCAGCTAATCTGTTGAAGAAACCACCAACCAAGTTGTTGGACATGAAAGTTAAGGTCAATTCTTCGTTGTACTTGTAGTCAACCTTCCACAAGGACCATTCTTCAGGGTTGTATTGATTATCCCAGAACCATGGGATAGCCTCTTCTCTTGTTTCCTTGTTTGAGTAAACTCTCTTCCATTCGTCAATTGGGGACTTTGGCTTGCCCAACTTTTCCAATGGGTGCTTTGGTTTTGGAGCATCAGCTGGAGTCTCATCTTCAGCAGGAGTTTCCTTCTTCTTTGGTTGATCCTTTTTTACTTGTTCCTTCTTTTCCTTCTTTTCCTTCTTTGGAGGGGTGAATTGAGCTGGCTTTTCAATAAACTTGAAATCACCCAAGAATGGCTTCAAGATTTCTTGCTGGGTAATAGTGGAGTACCATCTAGTGGTGTTTGGATGTTTCTGTCTCCAATCAGATCCAAACAAGAATTCAAATGACTTGCTCATGACACTAGCAGTGAAGATATCAGCCAATGTGACTCTTTCCCCAACCAAGTAAGTGTACTCACTGAAACGCTTCTCATACACAGACATGATAGTTGCAAGATTAGCAGCACTCTCGTCTTCAAACTTCTTGTTGTACGGAGCCTTACCAATGTACATCTTAAAGTAGTCAGAAACGGGAATCAATTCACTGTTAGCAAAAGATAACCACTTGTGCACCAAAATCCTGTCAATAGGCTTCGTTCCCAATAATGCAGAGTTGGAATCAGCAATCTCAATAAGATAGAGATTAATTGCATTGGCTTCAGTCAACTTGAGGCCCTTAGGGCCAATCAATGCTGGGATCTTGTTCAATGGAAAGTTCTTCTTGTACACAGGGTCTTCCTTATTTGAAAGCTCAATATCTAAGTTGAAGTGCTTGATAAGAGCCTTGACGGCAATTCCTCTACTTTGTTCAGTAATAAAAACGGTTCCTTGGGACATAGTTACAGTGTTAACTGTTTTCTTTTTGCTTTTTTTCTTTATTCTTAATTTCCCCGTAGAATCATTTTATTTTTACGTAGAATCTGAACGGCTCTTTGTCAAGTCCCTTTTTTTTTGACTCTAGATCGCTGCATGACAAATCAACATGGATCCTATTACATTGAAAATCACTGATCGCTTAAAGATGCAATTCATACGAAGACGGTTTACCTAATTATTTATATTTAAACATTATTTTGGAATTTCAATACGTTGTACAAAGTTCTAGTTCTTAGAATTATTGATTTTTTTATTTGCAAAGATGTTCAATTCACAGGTTTTGTGAAGTTCTTTATTTTCATCGGAATTAGTAAATAAAGTCTTAGTAATCTCCTAATACAGACCCAAACATGCGCTAAGGACACAGTGCCTTTATAAATCAATATACACTAGAATCAAACCAAAAACTCTTATGATGAGACTAGGGGTAAACAAGAATAAACGTTTTTGCCTATCAATAGAATTCTACGGGGGTTGATGGAGTTGGCTTTTCGATAATTTTGAAGTTCCCCAAGAACGTATTCAAAATGTTTTGTTCAATAATGGCCTTTAACCATTAAGTTATACGTGGGTTCTTTTTCTCCATTCAGATCCAAAAACGACTCGAAAGCCTTTATCATAAAACTGGCGGTTAAGTTATCAGCAAAACTGATAGGGTCACCAACCAAGTTATTGTGTTGGGCGAATTGCTTTTCAAACTTTGAAATTATAACCTAAAATTTTTCATGGCTGATAAATTGTATCCAACACAATGTTTATTCTAAAGTAGCCTGTAAAACAAATCAATTCACCGTTACTGAATGAAAACCATTTGTGGTCCATTTCTTGTTTGCAAAAGTGTTTCGCAATTAAGGGACTCTGATTCGGCGGGGCCACTGAAGGAATAGCAAACGCAAAGGGCCAATTAATGCAAGCACGATGTTCAGTAGTTTAGTTTGAAGTGCTTTAACAAAGTTCTAAAAGCAAACCAACTACTATGCTGGGTAGCCAACGCAATTAATCAAAACCGTTTGATTTGTTTATTATATTAGTTGGTATGAACGATGATTGTTTGAGACATATCTTTGCTTCATAAATTTGTTATTTCATTGATGTACTTGAAGAAGAGTTAGTTTGTTATGTTCAAAATGCACATCGAATAAATAATTTTGATATGATGTAGACACTGGTAGTTAAAAATAGTTGTCTCCCAACTTTCCCAAAATTTCCTTTTACGACAACACTATCCATTAAGCCTAATACGGTATTGAAATAGTAAGCACATGTATCTACTATCTGCTATTACAGTTTTGTGTAAGGTGACAATATATCCACATTCTAGTGATCCCCGGAGTATGAGAGCTTTCAGAAGCTCTAGCTTCAATGATTTTATAGATTATGCAGTTTTCAATAGATGCAGATATAGATACGAATCTACCAGAAATTAAACCTTTTACTCTATTGATAATATTTGAGGGGGCAAATATATATATGTTTTTGATTACTTTGGAGAGTCGGGCCCGAGATTTTTAAGGATTTAAAACTCGATATTACGGAGTGTGCGGTAAGAAGCGAGAGAGAGAGAGAGAGAGAGAGAGAGAGAGAGAGAGAGAGAGAGAGAGAGAGAGAGAGAGAAGATCGAATGACTAGATACCCGGTTCATCGAAGACTATGATACCCAATAAGTGGAGTTTTGGTTTAGTTTTCGCTTTGATTTTGGATTTAGTGTGAAAATGGCGACAGAACGTATACTCAACCTTACATACACGATATAGCTAAAATTTAGAGACAAGGTCAGTTAATAAAGTTGAGAGATAAGGATTAGCTCTACACTTGGGTTAAATTGATTGACGTGTTTATTCCAAAATCCATTTTAAACGATGGGCCGATTTGTTTTGCTTTATAGCTGAAGTAATTTACAGTCAGCTGATACAAGATGAGTAAGACTAGTACCGAATTAGTTCAAGTTGGAAGCCATAAGTTCACAACTCCACTATATTTTTGAAGCCCTGTTGTTTATATTGATAATATTTCCTTTCTTCTTGATAATACACGCATCAGTAGTTATATAACATACAACCGATGCTATTAATACATCTCTGACGGTCAACCAACCGTATGGTTGATTTACAAAACATTTCTCACAATGTGGGCACCGGCTTGACCTTCAATCGAGTCTGGTGAGCCCGCAACTTGGAGGGAAGTCTTCTCAAAGCTTTGGTTCAAAAAGTAAGCCAACGCATAACAAATACTTGAGATGGTGAACAAGATAGCAACCACCAATAAACTGGTTGCCATCAAAGTCAATGATAACCATTGAATAACACCCATCAAAAGGTAGAAACCACAACGTGGTAAGTTTCCGTCAAACATCCTAATGAAATTGGTGAACTTATCAGTCAAAGGGCATATCTTCAATAAGAAGGGGATCTCAACGAATACCACAACCAAACCTTGGACAATACAGATGATGGAGAATACAATCACCAAATTAGCATGAAAAATGTTGGCAACACCAAGTGCTAAACAAACAAAGATCGTGATAATACTAATCCATTGCCCATATAAAGAAAAGTTCTTCTTCTTGAAATCCGAGGAGAGACCCCCGGTAATATTGGAGAATATGCTTCCAGCGCTGATTGCCATACTTGCTTTATCAATTGAACTTAAGTAGTTTTGGATATCGAGTATACGATGGGAGTTCTAATGATGTGTACTTTAATTTGTGTTTTTATTTTCTAAATTCAAAAAAAACTCGAAAACGTCTGAGCCTCACGTTAGGACTCAAGAAAAAAAGTCTGCGCAAAAAAAGTTCAAAGATAGAGAAATGGGACGAGAGACTGTTATAGCCCTTGTAGGAAAGCCACTGAGTGGTAAATCCACCACCTTGAATGCATTGACAGATGCAAATGCCAAAGTGGGAGCCTTTCCATTTACGACTATTGATCCTAATAAGGCGACAGGATACTTGGAAGTTGATTGTGCCTGTGCCCGAATGGGGTTGCAACAAAAATGCAAGCCCAACTACGGTTACTGTAGAGAAGGTAAACGTGGTGTACCTATAATGCTTCTTGATGTTGCAGGTCTTGTTCCGAATGCACATTTAGGAAGAGGGTTAGGGAATAAGTTTTTGGGTGATTTGACAGAGGCCGATTGTTTAATCCATATTGTCGATGCAAGCGGTACCACGAATGCCGAAGGTAAGGCAACGCGGGGGTACGATCCCTTGTACGATATCGAGTGGTTGCAAGATGAAATTTTCAAGTGGATCTTGGGTAACTTGACAGAAAAATGGGGGTCGATCGTCCGCCGGCATACTGCCACCAAATCCACAACCTTGGAGACGTTGAGGGCACAATTGGGTGGTTACTCTGCAAACAAACAACTTATAGGACGTGCACTTGATTTGTTACCAGGGTTGCCTCCATTACAAGAATGGGACAACGAAACCATAGAAAAGGTGATCAAATCTTTTATGGATGTTAAATTCCCAACCGTCCTTGCATTAAACAAAATGGATCATCCTGACGCCGATAAAAATGTTTCCAAAATTATTTTAAAATACCCCAAATCGAAGGCTGTGTTAACGTCATCAATCACAGAAGTTTTGTTACGAAAACTTGCCAACCAGAAATATATCAAATACGATGCCGGTACTGAGTTTATCGATACCATCGACGATTTGGGTCCGGAATCGGGTCTTAAAGAATTGGATGACAAGCTAAGAAATAGAATAGAAAATATTAGAGACTTGGTGCTTTATAGATTCGGCTCCACTGGTGTTGTTCAATTATTACAGACCGCTGCTGCAGAGCTAAATTTGATCCCGTTTTACCCTGTGAGAAACATGGCTCTGTTGAATAACGAAAACAATTCTGAACAAGTATTCAGAGACTGTGTTTTAGTCAAGAAAGGAACTCCAGTCATCTCGGTTGCTCGTAAAATTCTAGGAGAAGTAACGATTGCTCTGATTGAAGGCTTGGGTGGTGTTAGAGTAGCTGAAGAAGCATTAGTGGATGTTGGTGTGAATGATATCTTATCCTTTAAGATTGTCCCGGGCGGTAATAATTGATATAAAACTTTGATAGAGAACAGTAAGGTTTATCTATTTTTTTGTAGCGGAATTTATGTTATTGTGGAGGGAAACGGTATGGTTGCAAAAACCAAAAAAAATAATACTACATTTTAAAACAAAAACATCAAACACATGTCACAGAAATACTAAGATCCAAAAAAAAAAACACATCAAAGGGTTAGTGGAGAGGAGGTATCTTCGATGTTGAGCGCATAGTTCTGAAACAACGTAGGGATACCAGGCACCAGCGTAGAAGATACCAAACTAGAGGGAAGGAATAAGAAAACAACACTAAAAGTAAATACGAAGACAGCTATTCGGCAGATTGTCACTTTTGAGCAAACACCAAAAGGAAGTTCAAGGAGCTAAATAGATTTGTTTAAAACTCTGGTGAGATAAAGCCGTTGTAGATTGTTGTAGACTGAGCGAAGAAATTGTTCTCATGAGGGAATAGACGACACACGTGACATCGTTCAAGGAAAGATATAAAGAGGAAACCGAGATCGGATAGGTAAAAAGTTGACACAGCAATGAGCGAAGACTATAGTATTAAAACCAAAAAGCTCAACAAGGAGCAAGAGGAGAAGTTTAAGGAACTCATTGATCTGATTCCCAAAATCCTTGAGAAGGTTGAGGATGCCGAGTACGATGAGATATACGGGCAGAGGATCAATGTGTCAACCAAAGAGTTTGTCGAGGCTATCGAGCGTAATGAGATTTTGCTTAAATTTTTGATTGCGGATGAGTACGATGTGGAAAAGGCGACGGAGCGGTTGATTAGGTCTTTGAATTGGAGACACGAGTTCCAACCATTGCGGGCAGCATTTTTTGAGACGTTTGATAGCGAGTTGAATGAGTTGGGGTTAATTACCAATTTCGCAGACAATGGGTCGAACCTTAAGGTAGTAACGTGGAATCTCTATGGGAACATCAAGTCACCCAAAAAGTTATTTGAAAAGTACGGAGACCCCAGCGAAGAAAAAGGCAAGTACCCAGGGTCCCCATTTCTTCGTTGGAGGGTGGGGTTAATGGAAAAGGCCTTACAGTTGACTGAGTTTTCCAACCCTGAAAACAACCAAATTGCCCAAGTTCATGACTACAAAAATGTGCTGATGTTCCGGATGGACCCTGGGTTGAAGGTTGCCTCCAAGGAGATCATAACCATTTTCCAAGACAACTACCCGGAGTTGTTGTCAGTCAAGTTTTTTATTAATGCGCCTACGCTCATGAGTTGGGTGATGACATTCTTCAAGTCAATGCCAATTATTGGCGCCCAGACATTGAGCAAGTTTCAAGTAAAAAGTGGAGGCGACTTGTCCGAGTGGTTCAAGAACTTACCATCAGCCTACAATGGCGGGAAAAGCTCCGAAAGTGCTGAAATTCTCAAATTAGATTACTCATCGAAAATTAAACTTTCGGCATACGGTGATTATCTATTAAAAAAGTTTGCTGATGACGAAATCGACAACATTATCAATGATGTCGAGTAGATAAGGGGGCCGGTGGGGTGCCCGACAGGTGTGTATCGCATGCGTTTGCTTTGTTTGCTGTTCCGTTTTGTACTTGTTAATTTTCTTAGCTCCTTGTGACGTATGATTTATGTAGAATCTTTCTAGCTATTGTACGATTTATGTAGAACTTTTCTAGCTATTAAAGCTCAAGCAAGATTTAGCGCGCATGCTGCACTAGCGCTACCAGTTGATAAGTAATCGTTTTGTGCTCGGCACAAAGGGGACCCGATCGGGAAGCACACCCCTCGCCACCCTCCCCCTCTCCCCACCAAAGGAAAAGGTCCCCTAAAAGTCTAAGATAATCCTCAAGATTGTCACGTGATGATTGCACCTATCCTTCTATAATCCTCCCCTCCCCCCTCTCTTGGAATTCACCCCATCATTCTTGAGCTATACCAATTTGTTATCGTTCTTTCTAAATGTCTCAAGCTGTCTTGCCCCCTATTATATTGCCAATCCGAACCTTCCTGTACTATATGTGCTTGGATCCTCGTCCCCCCATTTTATTGTATGCTCCATAGACGTTTTTTTTTTTTGTTCTGCTGAGTCCTTAAACTTGATGCTCCGGACATAGAGGGAGTAAAATTACCGCATTCATACCGGCAGGACGAATTTTTCTGTTCTTTTCTTTTGAATATAACTATTGATTCTTTTTGGGTTGTTTTTTATTTGTTATTTTTCTCTAATTCCTTATATGTTTTCGTTGGAGAAGCTCAAGAACAAGGTTGCCAACCGAAGGGCCAGTGAGTCATCAATCCTTGAGCTTGCCTCAATCAAGTCTGCCGAGCGGCGAAATAGTATGAGTAATCCAGTGATTGTGGTTTCAGATACTCACCGGAATAAGTATGATAGCGGTGATGTGAACAACCATAACGGAGGAGCGGGAAGTTCTTCTGGAGGATCTGGGTGGCTCGCACCATCGATAAATCTTAATCCAGGTTCCGGACATAGGAGGGCCCGGTCGCGGTCGCGCTCTAGAAGCTTAAGTTTAAGCAACGGCGTGGTTGTTGTTCTGCTGCAACACCTGCTGCGTGGGACTTCACCTATAGGGGGAGCAGCTTCCCCAGCAAGGAGTATACAGCATAAGAAGTCCACCAGAGAACTTATCAAAGAAGAAACTTCCCAAATCATCCTGAAAAAATTACTCCACATGTTGAAAGACTTGGGCTTGCAACAGCCAATACCAGTGAAAACTACCAGTGGCGGATCAGTCCACAGCTCCATATCAAAAACTACAAAAGTGTTTGTTGCAAATACAAATGATTGCATATACTTGGCCCCCGCTTCCTCCGCCAGTTTTACCTATGAAGATGTCGAAAATGGCAATCAGCCCACTAGTTTTGATATAAACGATTTGTTTGAATTTGATGTCCACTCTGACGATGAAGACTCGGCAGTGTTCTCCGATGAAGATATGGATCCTCTTGCACCAGGTTCCCCCCATAATCACCGCAAATCTTCGTCAAAGGTATCGAGATCACCAAGCATTGACCCAAATCTTAATGGCGTCCCAACAGGTCTCCGTAAGAAAATTTCAAAGTTCTCCTCCCCAAACTACTTGTGTACCAAGATTGACTCAGAAACTCCTATCCCTCACACATTTGCCGTCATTGTAGAACTCTCCAAAGAAACTCATGGCGTTAGAGACTTGAAAGTGGAACTCAGCTCAAATGCAACAACCTTGTGGCCTACTCGTGACCCTCATAACAAAGGCCACATTAAAGAAAGATACAAGATTGGCAACATGGAATGGGATTTAAATTTTTCAGATGCAGATTTCTACATAAATTCAACAAATTCAAACGATTTGAAGGCCAAAAAGATAACCCCAGAAGCCTTGGCTAAGAGAACTAGAGATTACAAATTAGTCAATGTCCGCGACTTGGCTGATGGTAAAGATAAGTCTTCAGCACAATCCTTAGGCCTCTCATACTCAAATATGTCCTCGGGTAGTAATGATGAAGATGTCTATAAGGCTGGCCTTTATGTGTTCATCCTTCCAGTATTGTTTCCGGAGCATATCCCTCCTTCCATTGTCCTGATCAATGGATCCTTGTTTCACACTCTAGAGGTTAGTTTCTCAAAGGAAAGCGATATGTTTCATCGCAGAATCAAAATGAATGCAACGTATAATCTTCCTTTGGTTAGAACACCCCCACTGTTTGCCAACTCTATAGCAGATAAGCCCATCTATGTCAATAGAGTATGGAATGACTCCCTCCACTACACAATCACGTTTCCTCGCAAGTATGTTGCATTGGGCGCTGAACATGTCATCAATGTAAAATTGGTTCCATTGGTAAAGGAAGTGATCATTAAAAGAATTAAATTTAATGTTTTGGAAAGAATCACCTATGTCTCAAAAACCTTGTCCAAAGAGTATGATTATGATGGCGATGATCCTTATCAAATTAGAAGTTCATATCATGATTCAAAAGTCAAAGAGCGTATAGTTTCTCTTTACGAATTGAAAACAAAGCAAAAGGCAACTGCTAATGCTATTGGGAATGAACCCTACAAAGAAGAAGTGGTCCAGTGTCCTGACAATAACTTGCTTTACATTTGTTATGAAAATGATAAACGTGAAGCTTCTAATTCTAAAATGATCGCTTCCCCACTTGATATTAATGTCGCCTTGCCATTCCTTACAACAGAGTTTGATAAGACGTTTGTAACTACTTCTCAGGATGAGGATTATGTTTCCTTTTCTAATCCAACATCACGAAAGGCTTCTATTTCTATTCCTTCTGGCACTGGTTCTCCAACTATTGCTCAACTGATTCCTTATTCTCCAGTTATTGGAGCTTTAGAAACCAACTTGGTTCGTTCTAATAACCCTGAAGTGAATAATAATAAGTCGGACGAGGTGATTGTTCCAAACTTTTTATCTTATGTGGGCGATGACCATGTGTCTGCTTCCCATCCTACGGCAAACATGCAGCAGGGATACACAACAAACAATAGAGCACTTTATCCAGACTCCAACTTTAGACACATTCAGATTCATCACCGTTTGCAGGTTTGCTTCAGAATATCTAAACCAGACCCAAAAGACGACTACAAAATGCATCACTATGAAGTTGTTGTCGATACTCCTTTAGTGTTGGTAAGCTCTAAATGTAATGATGACTCCATTCAGTTGCCAGAATATGATGACTTGTACATGAATGAGCCACCTCGTACAACTATCACAGAAGTTAGTGAAGAAGATGAGCACAAGAAAACGCGAATATCATTTAGAACCCCAGATTATGATAGTAATGGAACCACAATTAAAGTTCTTGATACAGAAAATGATAACGATGCTGAACTCTTGCCAAGTTTTGAAGATGTTATCTCTGGGAACTCTTCACCAATCATGAGATCATTTTCAGTAGCTGAAGATTCTATTAGTCGGATACCCTCCATATCTGGGGATCATACTACTTCTTTGCCTTTAGACCCAGCTCCATCATACGATTCGATTGACCATCATGCTCGAAGTAATTTTGGGACGCAAGCCAATATTGATGAATTGGTCAATGAGCAAACGAACACTCAGTCCAATTTAGACTCGACATTGAGATCATCTTTGCTGCATTTTTTTGCTCCACTGCACAGCTCAATCGATAACAGCAGCAAGAATGTTTCTGACTCGTCAAGTAGTCTTCCATCTAGTGAGAGTTCCACTAAAAATGGGAAAGAAGCAATTAAAGCTAAGCCTGTCCATAATAGCTTGGAGAAGTTGTCTGATACAAGTGGCGAGCAACAGGGTATGATGATACAAGCGCAGACACATGCAGAAGATGCTACCAATGGTAGAGAAGAGCCATTAGCGAAGCATGGCCCAGATACCGACTCTTTAAATTCGGAAGGATCCAGTAGGTACTTAGTTTTGTCATCTATGGAAACTTCCCTGACCAACAAGACAAGCTTTACGGGTAGTATGAGCACTCCAAGTTCTAATAACAATTCAGAGGAATTGGCATCTAGTCAAGAAACCGAACATGATACGGTTGTGATGGCAGATAATTCCTTGACAAAAACATTATCAAACTTGACCTTGAGTGACACTGAATCAAATCACGGGTTTACTAGAAGTCATGATGATGATTTCTCAATTTTGGACGACGTTATTCTTCAAGAAGAATCCGCCTTTTCACAAAGATTACCTTTGTTGCTGCATACCAGTACAGATACTATTGCAACCAATAAAAGAGCTTTACAGTTCTCGAGCACTACATTGCCCAAGACATCCGAAGAAGCGCAGGGACCACCAATGTATCTGACAGACAATTTATCTATCATGTCCACAAACAGATTTATATAATAGCCATCATATAACAGACCTAATAGAAGCATATTTGTAGAATACATTTGGTTTTGCAAAAATCGAAAGATTTGTGTAAGCTTTGATTTTTTTCCTTTGTAATCATTTTCCAAAACTGAATCAAGTAACGCACTACTTTGTTCCTTTCGTCTACGATGAGTATTGTACCCAGGAAAGTTGTCAAGAATGGGAAGATTGCTGTTGTCGGGGCTGGTATTTCGGGCCTCAGCTTTGCATATTTTCTCAGTAAATTGAGACCTGATGTGTCCATTGACATATATGAGAAGAGTGGCCGGACTGGTGGATGGATAAACTCTAAGGTGGTCAATATCAACAAGTCCCCTGTTATATTAGAGAAGGGCCCACGTACATTGAGAGGTGCCGGTGAAGGAACACTTATAATAATAGACTTACTCCGTAAACTTGGGTATAGTTCAGAAGTCGAGGTGTTGAGCAAGAAGTCAGTTGCAAACAAAAAGTATATTGTGAATCAAAAGAACCAATTAGTTCAAGTACCCGATGATATAAAAAGTGCAGTTAAATTCTTTCTTAACACGAATTTGGTGTCATTTCAAACAGGTGTCGGAATGCTTAAAGAGCCTTGGGTGAAGAAATTTGATGGAGACGAATCGATCTCATCATTTTTCAAAAGAAGATTTGGAAGCGAAGCGCTCACCAACCAAGTTTTGAGTGCTGTGATACATGGAATCTATGCCGGCAATGTTGATAAACTTAGTGTAAATACAATTTTACCAAAGTTGCGAGAATTTGAATCGTCGTCTGGTTCTATTGTCAGAGCGGTGATAAAGCTTCTCTTGGATCGCACACCAAAGAAGGAACCAGAGTTACTTGAGACAGTTCAAAGTTACCAGGAACTCATTTCTCCAGATGCTAATCTTTTATCCTTATTGAAAACATTAAAGGATTATCCAATGATAAAGTTCGAAAGTGGACTTGAGATTATCCCCAAAGCTCTCACTGAGTATCTCCAAAAACTCCCAAATGTTAACATTCGTCATAATTCGATTCTAAAAGGTATTGATGATAAGGAGGGTACTATTACAGATGCAGCTGGAACTGAAAAGTATGACCATATCCGTTCTACTATTAATTCTAATTCACTCAATGCATTGTTGAAGAAATCAAATGACAGTATGAGATTAAACTATGTTTCTATTTTGCTTGTCAATGTCTATGTTCCCAGAGGTGTTGGGTTAATTCCCAAAGGTAAAAATGGTTTCGGGTTCTTGGTTCCGAAATTCAACAATACTAACACAACTAACCCTGATAGTTTATTGGGTGTTATTTACGATTCCGATATCGAGAATAATGTGGCTAAATTAGACAAAGAATATAAAATTTCAAATACCAAAAGCGATGCTGAAAAGGTCACATTGATGATCGGCGGCCACTACTTTAGTAGTGTGACACTCCCATCATCCAATTTGAGGCGCAGAATGATCGAAAACATCTTGCAAGATTACATGAAGCTCGATTTGTCAGAGTATAAATTGAAATATACAAACGAGACAGATGTTGAACTTGGAGAAAAGGAAATTTTGGTTCTGGACAATGTACACGAGAACTGTATACCGCTGTATGTTGTAGGTTACAACGAATCGAAATACCAGGTTATAAAAGCTCTTGAGGAATCGAAACTAAGTTTAGGCGGTATGGCATTTGGGCGTGGTGTTGGTGTGCCTGATTGTGTTGTTAATGCTTTGGAGGGTGCCTTGAACATCAGATAGTTAGAACTATAACAGTAATGAAGTCATGCATGTATATGACTATGTAAGGTGCGATTGAAGGATCCTCAAATTTGAATGTGTGCAAGAATCCTGATGAAAATCACCGGGAATGATAATATGTTCGAGCCTCTATTTGTGAGACTAGTAAGAGCAAGGCCCTATTTGAGAGGCTAATAAGAGCAAACTATAATTCGCTCGAAAGATAGAAGGTGTACAAAAAAATGTAATGCGCAGATCGATATTGGAAACTTTTGAAATCTGATTAATAAGGGTAAATAGGTCTAGGATTTGATTAATTGAGGTTCGGATACGCGGTATCGATCGTAACAGGGAAACTATCAAGATTCTAGGACTCCAAAAGGCTCGTGGAATGACATCAACGAATAATATTAAAGAACTGTAATTGTATCTAGGAATCTGTATGGGTTCAAGATACCAACTCTTCTTTGGATAAAAAGACATTTGGGATAGTGGATTTCAGCTACGTTAAGACAGCCATTCTTAAAATCAACTTCTAAACGATTTGGCGAGAGCCTTAAGTTGATTTTCTCCGATAACGTCAACATGCTATTTGTCGAGACATGTAAACTTCTTCTACCGTTTTAATATGTAATTTGTCGAGAACTTGAATCATTAAGAACTTTAACGTGGAGAACCTTTAATGTGAAGAACTTTAACGTGAAGAACCTTTAATGTGGAGAACCTCAAACGTTGGGAACCTTTAATGTGGAGAACCTCAAACTTGAAGAACCTCAAACGTGGAGAACCTCAAACGTGGAGAACCTCAAACGTGGAGAACCTCAAACGTGAAGAACCTCAAACTTGAAGAACCTCAAACTTGAAGAACCTCAAACGTGGAGAACCTCAAACGTGAAGAACCTCAAACTTGAAGAACCTCAAACGTGGACCTTAAAGGTCTGTCGAGAACCGATATCATAATCACGGCCAACTATAACAAACGTGGGAGTGTATAGAAGTTACGTTCATGGTTGATAATTACGCCTCGAGAGCCGAGATCAACTTTGATGGGGCACGCGAATACTGTATAGTCAACGGTTTCCCGAAAAATACTTCTGCATCCAAGCTTTTCTTTGCAATTGTAGCATTCTCGATGGAGTCGAGCAAGATATGAGCTTGGCCCCTGTGTTTATTTGAGATTGAGATGACATCGCCATATGTGGAAAACATGAGATAGAGGGAATGCTTGATAGTCTTTGGATTGACCTGATCATTCAAGTTTTTCAAATATAAGGTTTGGGAAGGCTTGAGATTATTGTCATCAAGTTTAATTTTCTTTGGGTCCAGAGTTGCCGACTCTACCGTTCTCTTGGACATGGCTGACCTTTTAAAATCTGATTTTTCCCTCCCGCACTTGTCTTCTTTTGTGGACTACACGTGACATGTGTCATATCTTCCCCACCAGTAGAGATGTGGATGTGCCAAGTAGTACGAGAGGATCTGGGAAGTGCATGGTACCGTTTGATGGCATGCGCCTCCCCCTGCTGCTCCCACCACAGATTCGTAACACGGTAGCAGCAGAGGACCATGAGTTCGCAATTACATTGATAGAGGAGTAGGAAAAAGAGGGTCTTATCCATAACGACTAAATAGATAGTTTAAAATTTCGCTCGGAGGCTGTGCCTGTAAAAGCAAACGTTGTGTGCCATGGGGGCCCGAGTGGAATTAGAAGCCACTCATAATCAAAAAAAACAAAAGAACACTAGTGATGAGCCCTAGTGGAAATGTAAGGTACTCAAAATGAGAGCCTTATGCGGACTTGAAAAACAGTACCCAAGAAACCGAAATCAAAACACTCATTTGTACCTCTATTTCAATTTTACCAACATCCGCCCCAGACAAACACTATCAGATTTAATCGGGTAATTGGTACAAAATAAAAAGCAAACAAATAATATAACACAATTCATATTACCCAAAAAAAAAATAAGAAGTCACCGGTGTATGATAGGGTTATAAATACCAGATTAAAGTATTTCAAGTTACAAACTTTTTTTGTCCATACGGCTCCCGTGATTTGACTTTTGATACCCAAAGGATTTTATTTTCCTCCATCATTTTTTTTTAGCCCATTCTCGTCTTGTTGTCATAAGTTATCAGTTTCGGGTAAAAACTGAGCAATACAGAGATCAAAACAGATTTTTTTTCTTCCCAACCATTCTTTTTTGTTAACACTCTAGGGAATGTCTTCGTCGCAATTGAATGCGTCCTTGTTGAGGCTCAAGTTGCTTGATGCCTTGAGGGGGGGCGACAACGCCAAGGTGACTGCGATCATTGAAGAATTGATTAATACCAAATCCACAATCCAAAATACGGATATTTCGTTGTTGAAGCAAACCATTTTACACTATGCTGTCCAAGTTGCACCATTATCGACATTGCAATTTTTGGTTAGCAACTTGGACAAGTACCATCTCGATATAAATTCGCAGGATCCCGATGGTAATACTCCGTTACATTTGGCAGCTTTGGCTTCCAGAGGTGACATTGTCAAGTACTTACTCTCTTTACCGATGATCAACGATACCATTGTGAATTTGAAAAAGAAGCAGCCTGTTGAGTTGTGTAAGGACTTGAACATTGCCCAGCAAATGCAGATTGAACGTGCAAAGTTTGTCGAAAGACTGGCTACGCAGTTGCGTACTTATTTCAGTGACCGTGATTTCGATAACTTGGAAAAGTTGCTTATTCAAAACCCAAGGGCTTCAGAATTATTGGATATCAATGGTTCCGATCCACAATCAGGTAACACCGTCTTGCACGAGTTCATCATGAAGGATGACTTGCAAATGTGTGAATGGATCTTGAAACACGGCGGTGACCCTTTCAAAAGAGATAAACGTGGAAAATTGCCCATTGACTTGATACACGGTAAAAATGATCCTTTGAAAAAGTTATTGAAAATGGCTTCAAAAGATCAAAACATTATGGACCCAGTGGCTTCCACAAGTAATGCAATCAAGGTGGGCACAGCCCCAACCCAAAGAGGATACTTGAGAAAATGGACAAACTTCGCCTCAGGTTACAAATTGAGATTTTTCGTATTGGACCAAAGTGGTATCTTGTCCTATTACACAGACCAGGATGATACCAATAACGCTTGCAGAGGCTCATTGAACTTGGGCTATGCATCCTTGCATTTGGATTCGTCAGAGAAATTAAAATTTGAAATTATTGGGAAAAACGGTATGAGATGGCACTTGAAAGCCAACCACCCCACAGAAACAAATAGATGGGTCTGGACCTTACAGAATGCAATCACTATCGCAAAGGATAGAATCAAGAAAAGAAACAGAAACTCTAGTGTACCTGAGCAAAGAAAGTCGGTCGACTCTTCAGTCTCAACTGGTTCTAGAGATGAAAATGGCAAGAAGCGCAGATTCAATCTCCGTAGATCTAAACACAAGAGATCTGGGAGCCATTCCTCAGGGAAGTCGATTGGAAGCGATGATAGCAATGAGGACACCGCCGCCACTCAGTCAAAAGCTGCTACATTTATCAATAAGCCAACAGCTACTTTGGCTCAGATCAAAGAGAAACCAAACTCAGGCTTGTTGAAACCAGACACCGATCTGTTGGACCCTTCGAGCATTGCTAGTATCGCTGGCGGCTCGATCGCCAACGCTTCTGGAGGTTCGAGTTTAAATGCTTCAGTTCCGGATGATGGCTCTAGTTTTAACCGTGACGCCTCTAGCCACGAAAACTACGATTATGATCTTGATGAAGAAGAAGATTTTGATAGCGATGAAGCTTCCATTGGTCCTCGTCGTAAAGATCAATCTGCAGCTCCTTTGAACGAACAAGTGTCAACTATCAAGAGATCCTTAGATGTGGAATTAGCTTCTTTATTAGATTTATTCAATCAGGTTTCCAAGTCCTCTCTGATACCTGATTCCACAACCTCATCTAAGGAGTTGGAAATTTGTCAAGTTGGTATGCACACTTTGTCTGTCATCCAGGATTTACTCACAAAGTACGATGCTTTGGCACAAGCAAAGGAGGCTAAGTTGCAGAAGAAATTGGACAGACAATTGGAAGTGAACAAATTGTGGGAAAACTCCATCCACCAATTGGAAGGTGAAATCCGTCTGCGTGAAGCTAAGTTGGCTGAATATGATGGAAAGAAGAAGCAGTTGAAAAAACTCTTCTCTTCTAGCAAATCTGGTATCTCCACTCCAACACGGGTTTCCGTACCGACAACAACCGAGTTGTTATCAAACACCGATGCTAAATCACAGGTTACTTCCCATGACGTCGATCAAAATGCAACTAAACAATCAGCTGCTTTGGATGAACTACTTCTTGATTCAGATGAGGAATTCTTTGATGCCGATGAATTTACCGATGATGACGATGCTTCCGAGAAAGTAGCATTGCAATCAGAGGTACTTGAATCCCCTACTGTTGAAGTTCAAGATACTAACTCTATCGAAAAGTCCTCAGTAAGACAAATCGAACCAACTCTTCCGGTTGTGGAGGAGGTTAGTATTCCTGAAGAAACTGTTGAAGAGACATCTGAAGTCAAGGCTGTCGAAAAACCTTCTTCTACCAGTTCTCAAGAGCTTGTAACTAGTATTGACGATAAATTTAATTCTGCTCAACAACAAGTTCAAAATATGCTTATTGCAGAAGGTTCTTTCTTGGGTTATGAGAATCCTGCCAGAACGAAGTTGTCCATGGATGAAGACAACAGACCAAAGGTTGGTTTGTGGGGTATTTTGAAGTCAATGATTGGTAAGGATATGACAAAGATGACTTTACCAGTTGCTTTCAATGAACCAACCTCTTTAGTGCAACGTTTAGCTGAAGATATTGAGTACTGCCCATTGTTGGATATTGCAGCTGGATATGATGACTCAACATTGCGCTTAGTTTACGTTGCAGCCTTTGCCGCCTCCGAATATTCTTCAACCATTGATAGAATTGCCAAGCCATTCAATCCTCTCTTGGGTGAAACCTTTGAGTACTCTCACCCTGAGAACAATTACAGATTATTTGTTGAGCAAGTCAGTCATCACCCACCTATCAGTGCAGCGCACGCGCAATCTCCAAAGTGGGATTACTTTGGTGAAAATGCCGTTCAATCTTCCTTTATGGGTAGATCGTTCGATTTTAAGCACTTGGGTAGAATGTTCTGTACAATTAGACCTGACAATGGTGTGATCAACACCAAGGGAGAAAAGGTTGAATCTGAATTATATAGTTGGAAAAAGGTGAACACTTCTGTTGTGGGTATTATTGTTGGTAATCCTACAGTTGACAATTATGGTAAGATGGAAGTTATTAACCACACCACTGGTGACGTTATTATTGTTGACTTGAAGCAAAGAGGTTGGAGAGCATCAAGTGCATACCAATTATCAGGTCAAGCATTAGATAGAAAGGGTGTACCGCAGTGGGCCATTGTAGGCCACTGGAATAATAAGATATACGCTAAGAAGATTACCAGTTCTGATGGTGATGTCAAGTTGTCTGAAGAAGGTGGCAAGTTATCCAATGATCCATTCAGTGGTCAAAAGTTCTTGGTATGGCAGGTTGCTAAGCGTCCTAAGGTTCCATTCAACTTGACTGCCTTTGCCGTGACATTGAACGGTTTGGATGAAAAATTGAAGGCATGGATTGCTCCCACTGATACGAGATTGAGACCGGATCAAAGAGCTATGGAGGATGGTCTCTACGATGAAGCAGCTTCCGAGAAGCACCGTGTTGAAGAAAAACAACGTGCCGCTAAAAGGGAGAGAGAAGCGAACAAGGTTCAATACAAACCTAACTGGTTTGTAAAGAGTAAACACCCAATAACTGGCCACAGCTATTGGGAATTCAAGGGTGAGTACTGGAAAATGAGAAAGGAAGGTAAATTGGCCAGCACTGGTGATATCTTTTAATTGTGTACTAATTTAAACTACTATGTAGAAATGTTAATATTCTTTGTATGATGAAATATTGTAAGATATCGCAGCTCATCGAAAAAAGAAGGCATCTTTTGAAAAAATACCGATTTGAAGCAAGATGGGCAAGAGAAAGAATAATGCTAGTATAGCAGCGAGAGAGTTAGAGTCAATGGTGTCTCCAATTCTTGAGATTAACTACACTGATCCATTATTTACTGCTGCTGCACATCCTTCGAAACCCATTTTACTTAGTGGGTTGGCCACAGGGCATGTGTACTGTAATACCTACGATAGTGCGGCGTTGGAAGCTCAACAGAGCCAAAAGAGGGATGAGATGGCAGAGCTTGAGAAGGAAGCATTTAGCAAGGGTAAGATCTCCCAAATCAACAAGTCAATTTCGCAACTGAAACAAAAGTGGTGGACTCTTATCAAAGATCTCAATACCGACAATCAACATTTCACAGCCAACTGGAAGACGAAGAGGCACAAGGGTTCCGTGCGTCATGCTATTTTTGATCCTTTGGCTGCATCAGTAGGTGAGAATGTGTATACTGTTGGTACTGATCATATTATTAAAAAGGCCGCAACGGAAACAGGAAAGGTTGTTGGTAAAGTGAGCATTGAAGGGGACTACGAAGGAAAGAATGACAGTGTAACCAAGATTTGTCACTCCACTACACACCCATTCTTGTTGGCTGGTACCGAGAATGGTACGGTTTTGATTTACGATTCAGCTAACATGGGTGCTAAGATCGGTAACACTTCAAGCGCTCTCAAGTACAAAGTTTCCAAAGCACACGATGATGCCGTCAACTACATTATTCCCATGCCTGATGTTTCTGCGTACCACTATCTCACATTGGGGTCAACCACTCTCTCGCATATTGATATTCGTAAAGGTATTATCAGTCAATCTGACGATCAGGAGGACGAGTTGTTGGCTATGTGCTACCCCACTGATTTCATCAATGACATGAAAAATGATACTGTTTTGGTAGCACAAGGGGAGGGTATTGTTACGACATGGAGACAATCCAACAATGGTTTGAGAGACCAGATTTCCCGTGTCCGTGTGAACAAAGGTGCCTCTATCGACGCCATAATGCCAACCATGAATAACGAAAACGAAGAGTTAACCAACTCCGTTTGGTGCGGTGACAGTGAAGGGTTGCTTCACAGAATTAACTATAAAAAGGGTAAGGTGGTGGAGACAAGAGTGCACTCGCCGGTATTACGTAAAAGCGATATGGCAGATGAAGTTGGTATTCTTGATATTGATTACGAATACAGATTGATAAGTGCAGGTATGGATACCTTGAAAATATGGTCCAATTTGGAAGTAGATGACCTTGAAGTCTCTGAGGATGAACTATCTGACTCCGACTCAGATAATGATAGTATTAGCTCTATGAGTGGGTCTGATATTGTTGGCTCTGACGACGACTCCGATGCCGAGAATGATCATAGCGGTGATGAAAATGATGATGCAGAGAGTGATCAAAACGGTGAAAATGATGCTGCGCAAAGCGGCGATGAAAATGATGATGCTGCACAAAGCGGTGATCAAAATGATGATGGATACAATGACATAGATATTAATGATGACCAGTCTGCACCACAAATTATTCGCAGACAAAGAAAAGACATCACCAAGCTTATTGCTAAACCAAAGAAAAAGGTTATAGATATAAACAAGTTGACAAAGAGACACAAGGAAACACTGGTAACCGAAGAAGAACCAGAGCAGAAAAAGAAAAAAGTCAAGGCAATGACCGCAAAGCAAATCAGAAACCTACAAACTCACGAACATGGTATTAGAAAGTTTGACGATTTGTAGGCTACACACTCACTAAAACCATATCTGAACAACGTTTTGTAATTTACTTACTAATAGAAAATTGAATCAAGAAATAACGTGCCTCTATATTCGTGTATTGTGTGCTTATCTTAGAACGCCCAAAACCAAAACCAAAAAAAAAAAAAAAGATCACAGGGTAGTAGCAATACATATTTGAATCCACAAGAAAGTCACACGAGTGATCTATACGTGCTATGGAGAACATAAATACTGTGAGTGATGTCACATTAAGCAGGAGAGGCTCCAGTATTAAAGGGAAGCTTTTATTGTACCCTTATCATTTAGTATTTACGTTTGAAGTAAAGGAGACACCAAAAGAAATATGGATATGCTATCCCATTATTGAGAAAATATCGAAGGCAAGAGGTTCATATCACTTGAGTATAACCAGCAATGCTTCTGGTAATGGGCAGGTTGCAAATGGCAAAATTAATACAGACATTGATCACTACACTTCGTCCCATATACGACTTCAATGTAAAGACTTTACATATTATTCGTTTGACTTTGTTAATGACTCTGTGTGTACTGATGTGTTCTACAAGATGAGTGCGCTTATCACGCGTCCCAAAGCCAATAATGATGTCCGGTTGTTCTATGCCTTTGATTACCGACCCAACGTTTTGGAAGAGAAATTGCCCGAGAACGGATGGCAGCTTTATGATGCAAGAGCAGAGTACACAAGGCAGGGGCTCATTTCAGACTACTGGAGGTTGACAACTATCAACGAGGAATACAAATTCTGTCCTACATATCCCAAATTGTTTGTGGTGCCTCAAAGTATTTCCGATAATGTACTTAAACATGCTGGTAAGTTTAGATCCAAACAGAGGATACCAGTGATTGTGTATAAACACAGAGGAAATCTAAACGGAAATGTGATAGCGAGATGTGCACAGCCTTTGGTGGGGATAAACCTTCAAAATAGGTCTATC
Source organism: Kodamaea plutei (assembly GCA_030705055.1). Lineage (NCBI taxonomy): Eukaryota > Fungi > Ascomycota > Pichiomycetes > Serinales > Debaryomycetaceae > Kodamaea > Kodamaea plutei. Next base: position 84,830 of record JANIWJ010000035.1, on the reverse strand, counting down.
CAAGATGAAAAATTGATAAACGAAATCTTCAAGGGACAAGAGCAAGAAAGATTAACTAGGTTATCAGAAGGTGAGTATCAAAGCGAACAGCCAAACCGCAATTTACTAGTCGATTTGCGTCCAATTACAAATGCAATGGCTCAGCATGCCATTGGAGGAGGTACCGAAAATATCGATAATTATCGACACCCTAAAAATGAAGAGTCCCATGATGAAAGACACTTGGACAAAATCTTTGGAAATATCGATAACATCCACGTGATTAGAGATTCATTAACTAAATTAACCACCATCCTCAATGACTTGGACAAATATCCAATACTGAACTCTGCAACTGAAGTGCAAAACAATTATCCATCACTTCAACAAGCACTAACAAAAACACAATGGTTACATCGCTTATCATTGATTTTGCAGAGTGTGGACAGAATCACCAAACTGATACATTTCAACAATACAAATGTGATTGTTCATTGTTCTGATGGTTGGGACAGGACTTCACAGGTGACCGCGTTGCTGCAATTGTGCCTCGATCCGTTTTACCGAACAGTTAAGGGGTTTATGATTTTAATAGAGAAGGAGTGGGTATCATTTGGGTTCAAATTTCTCACCAGAAGTGACCACGGAGGATGCGTCGGCGCGATCAAAACACGTAAAGATGACGACAGGATGGCTGAAAAGATTGAAAGTGAGTCTGGTACTCCAGAATATGAAGGTTCTGAAATTGTTGATACTGTCACCGGTGCTAGTAATAAGGTTACAAGTTTCTTGCAGCGTGCAGCATACCACATCAAAAATACAGCCAATCTGGGTAATTCTGATGACCCACTGGATAAAAAGAGCGGTGGAAATTTCCTCAACTTAAATCTCACATATGGTGTGAGTAGTGAGAAGTCCCCAGTGTTCCATCAGTTTTTGGATTGTGTGTACCAACTTTTACGTCAACACCCGTCTAAGTTTGAATTCAATAGTAGATTCTTAAAGAGACTCTTCTACCATTACTACTCTTGTCAATATGGTTCATTCCTCTGTGATAATGAAAGAGAACTAATAGAGATCAACAAAATACAGAATTCAACCCTATCTGTATGGGATTACTTCAATTCAAGACCACTTGAATTTGCTAATAAACTCTATAGCCAACCACTTGATGATGATGTCTTATTCTTTAACTTTTCAGACGTTAAATGGTGGTATGAATTGTATGGCCGCTCCGATGAGGAAATGAATGGTTTGTCAAACTCTCTAGATAAAAAGTTTGCACAAATGAAGTTGAATCAATAAATCTAATAGCATTTATACACCTTTTTTTATAATTAAACTGTAAATTTATATAAATAACTCCAAATTCCCGATTCGGAATATCACACACAAATGAATGTCCATAGAACCATACAAAGAACGATTAGGTATCACACAACAGCAGGGCCAAAGGGAGTTGAAGGACGTCTCCCGTTGACTTCGTCGTCATCGACTAGCAATATATCGATAACAGATCCTTTTATCTTATACCAAAACTACGTAAAGGCTGGGCTATTAAAACGAGATGAACAGCAATTAAGGGCTATGAAGGAGTTTCAAAAGTTATACTGTCGGCTTCTCAATTACCATGCTCCCCAAGAGAATCAGATCCGAATCAATCTATTACTCAAGAAATTGGAGATGAAGTACCAGGATCTGCATAGACCACTCAACAAGGTGGTGCATAAGGTTTTCGCTAGTACGTCACCAGAGGCAAACAAGCAGCTGCTTATAAAGTTTATGACGGATGAAGAGGAGTTGGCCAATTTTGAATCTCCACAGGGGTTGTTAATAAATGGGGAAGTTGGTTGTGGAAAGTCCATGCTTATGGATATTTTTGCTCTGAGTCTTCCACTAGAATCTAAAATGAGATGGCACCATCATAATTTTATGCTTTGGGTTTACTCCGAGATCCATAGATTGCAACAAGAACGTAATATCAGATCCACAAGTCTGTACACTTTGGAAAATGAGTTTATCCTTTTTGAAATAGCTCAAACCATGATTACCAAGAATACAGTTTTGATTCTTGATGAATTCATGCTTCCAGATATCGCAACTGCAAATATCATCAAAATTCTTTTCACTTTCTACTTCAAATTGGGAGGTGTCTTGGTGGCTACATCGAATAAATTACCCGAAGAGTTGTATGCTAATGATTTCTATAAACAAAAATTCAAGAGTTTTGTTAATATTTTGCATCTTAGATGCGCCACTCTTGATATGAAATCAGAAAAAGATTATAGAGAAATCCTTAGTGAGACAGAAGCCCAGGTTGATTCAAATCTATATGTTGGATTTGGTAATGAACAAAAATGGCAACTGTTAATTGCTTCAGCCATAGGTGAAGATGAAGCAAAAGAATCATCATTGACTGTGTATGGCAGGGAAATCAAGGTGCCATTATCCTACAATAACCACAAAGTATGTCGTTTCGATTTCAATCATATCTGCTTAGGGTTGTTCTCCGCATCTGATTACATATCCATCACATCAAGATTCCATACAATAATCTTAGACAATGTTCCCATAATTACCATAAAGATGAAAAATGAAGCAAAGAGATTCATAACATTAATAGACACTATATACGAGTCCAAATGTCAACTATATTTAAGAACGGAGGTTCCTATTGAGCTACTATTCTTTCCTGATGTGTTCCATAAGGATAACCCTCTCGTTAGCGAAAAAGTGCAGTTGCTAGCTAAACATTCGGATGCATTGGAGGTACAAGAAGAGGAAATGTTTGCTAGAACGCGTATTGCCATGGATGCTCCATATAGACCGAATACCAGTTCTTATGATTCAGTCAAAACAGAGAACTATGTGGAAGATACAAAACTTAAAGATATCGACTTTAAGAATCTGACGGCATTCACTGGGGCGGACGAACAATTTGCATTCAAGCGTGCTATACTGCGCATACGTGAGATGACTGGTTCTCAGCTATGGAAGCGCAATAACTGGGTCGGATTAGACCCTACAATGAGACCCTGGGAGAAATCAAATAGTGCAGAATTTGATTCGAGTAACTGTTATGTCAATTCTAAGAAAGACGGTGCAAATAAAAGCGGAATCGACAGGTCTACGGAATCAATCAAAGAGCTAAACTCTAAACAACTCCGTGAGCTTGTAAAGAATGATCTTCCCAGGGACTTAGCGAATCAGATGAAAATTCCGTTTAAAAAGTTTAATCAGGAAGTTGCTCCTGAAATCAATAGCTCTAATCACTTTTGGGCTGTTGGCGACTGGACTGTCGAACAAGGGAAACGGTTAAAGGACGGCATAGCAAGATCCTGGATAGGCCAGGGCAGGAAGTAGTTATTACATAGCACCTCCTTTAATTCCTTTTGTAGTTAACCCAAAATTCGCGTTTGGGTCTTATTTAGTTTAGAAAAATTTGCAACCTATTTAACCGAGGAACTCTTGTAATGTGAACTGATCTTGTGAGAATGCAAATAGCAAAAAAAAAAACCATACCCCAGATAAATCACAAGAAACAACAATGACATTGATAACTGCAGAAAGGCTTGTTAGGTTGGCATATAAGTATCCCAACTTACATAGTACGTGGTATTTAGTAGCCACAGCGTGCCTTACTGTATTGAATGAGCCAAACGAAATTCCCAAGGTGTTCCATTTTGCATTAAGACAACAGTTATTGGAGTTCTCGTCAGACAACCAATTGCTCACGGACAAGTACTTGGTTCAATTGGCACAAGATTCGATATCACTGTCTGATACATATAAGGATTTCAATGCAGTTGGAGTGAACTTGCCCGACTTGCTTCTTCCATGGACTTATTATAAGAAGCTCCCCTTAGGATTTAAATTTAAGGAAACAGCTGATATTCGTAACTGTCAAGAGAGTGTAGCTTCAAAAGTACGTGAGGTAATTTTGAAGTCCACGGCATTGGTTGGTTTACCAAAAGCCATAAATGCACTTATGATCTTGAAGACAGTGACCCCAACCAACCTCAAGCCTAATGTCAAGCCCGTGCGTAATTCAGGAATCACCATTGGCACTGTCAAGTCTGCAGATGTTATTGCAGAGGATGTTGAGGGTACCAACTTTGATTCCAGTAGCCATGCAGTGGAGACCATCGATGGTCCGATCCTGCCGGCCTCCATTAACTCAAAGGCAATACAAGATACTTTAGTTCGTGGTTCGGATTTTTGGAACACCATCTACACCAACAAGATTAACACGCGTGTCAAGAGGCAAATGAGTGCTGCCTACCCAGATTTGTGGCAATTTGCCTACCACCATGTATATGGTCCATTATTGAGTTTTGTAGATGTGTTGAGCGCACGTGAAACATCAATGTGTATCGTCGCAAGCTTAATTCCACAAGATGTTAACCCTCAATTAAAGGGGCATTTGAAGGGTGCTCTTAATGTCGGGGTTACAAGAGCTGAATTAGATGACATAAGATCTTTGGTGTTTGATTTGTGTGACTGGTGTGGTGGTGTCCAATGGAAAGATGGCAAGGATGGTGTTGCGAAGTTATAGCGATGGAAAGACGACAAGTTATAGTGACGCGAAGATGCAAAGTTGCAAAGATGGAAAGATGGAAAGATGGAAAGATGGAAAGATGGAAAGATGGAAAGATGGAAAGACGGTGTTGCTTATAATGGTGACCAATATAAAGATGGAAAGTTATAGTTAGATATTAAATACACTATACTCTCTTTCTCTCTCTAACTCGTCAGCCGTAGTTTCCCCACAGAATCTACGCTTCCTAAATGAATCTAGTGTATTATTAAAGATGAATTTCTACACCTCTATTTAACGTGGAATTTTCTTCTGTTTTAAACAAAAAAAAAATGAATTGAATGTAGCTTTGAATGGATATGGATTGAATGAATCACAACTGTATTCTACTTTGTCTATTCAACAAGTAGATTTGAGAACCACAGAAGGCAAAGAAGAAAAGGTAAACAAACACAGCGTTGAATACAGTGTGTGCAACAGCTGCACCATCTTCTGGGTCATTGATAGAACCCATCATGGAATGGTGGTTAGATTTGAACAAATAACCAATGACAGAAAGAATAGCAACAGCAAAGGCAGAAAGAATGGTGCAGCAGTATGCTGGACCGGCAGAAACAACAGGCTTCATTGTATCAATTCTTTAGTTGACCAAATGTTTTTTAATGTTCGTGATAAAAATTACTGGATAGAGTCTGATATGCAGTACCGCTTTTTTAAGCTACACTCTAAAGCACCCCTTCATCCATAGAATCCTTCCTCTAGAGCTTACCACATTATTAGCTTGTGTAATTAAAATCTGCCACCAAAAGTTATTGGAACTTTAACAAACTTTACATAAAATGGTATTGCTAAAGTGATAAAGTGGTGTTCATATATGTAATTTATTAATCCTATAATCACTGTTCTGCTGAAGAACGTAATCAAAAAGTCCTATTTCCTGATAAGAGTAGGTTCCACCTCCTGATTAAATTAGGCCATTTCCTGGTTAAATAAGGTTCTCTTTCCTGAGTTGTATTTCATAAGTCATATTTCCTGAGTCCCGCATTAATGATGCTTTATTCATGATGCCATATATGTTATTTGGCAGCCTTAATTTTAGTTTGAACTTCTTTCAAAAAACATAGTCTATCGCAGATTACCTTGAGGTCTGACATCCATTCTGTTTCTAATTCTCGGTTGAACCGGGCATTCAGGCGGATACCGTCGTGCTTGGTATTTCTATAACTATTTGCATAATTTGACATTGTCTCCAATGCACTATCAACCAGCTTAGCCACCAATAGTTTATCTGTCTGGACTTTGGAAGGCATGGGTGTTGGGGTTCGTGTGGGAGTTGTGGGCTCTTGTTGTGAAGAGGGGGTCGCACTACTTCTCCTCCTCGACTTGCGACGTGGGGAGTCTCGGGTTATAGATTTAGTAGGTGAGCTTTTCATGAAGTTAGAACTATCATGTGTAGAATTATCATGTGTATGTTTTGGAGAATCCAATACTGATGTCATCAGCTGGTTAAATTCGTTTGAAGTCGAATTACTGAATATTTCGGAATCTTCAATTTGCAATGAAGGAACCTCTGAGAATTGTGAACTTTCCTCATCCCTTATTATACCATCCTCGTCAGCCTTTACCTGAATATGTCTATAATGTAATTTCACAACCTTCTTGGGCTTCTTTAAGCCCTTAGGATTATATTTGAAAGTTACCATGAATGTAGACATTATTCCTCTAAATCTTGCTTGAATATCTGTTTCAAAAAAAAAAGCTCAAAGAATTTGAATTCGATCAAAAAAAAAACCAATCCATATTATGACAACTTCCACCATACCACCAAAGCCTGAGAATGAGTCTTTGATTACAACATCGGAACAATTACTGCTGTTAATAGAATCGTTTATCGAGCTTGGTGTTCTTGTACATGATCACCCAGGAACACAACAATCGAACACAGCATTGGTACACAAGGTGAATCACATGGTTAGCCAGCTATCACAACTTACATCGAGCCCATACACAACACAATACCCAATCCCAGTGGATGTCATAGCATATATTGAAGATGGAAGAAACCCCGATATATATACCCGTGAGTTCATTGAGGTTGTTGCAAAACTGAATTCTAAGCTTAAAGGTAAGATGAAGGGCTTTGGTGCTTTAAGAGACACATTAAGTGAAAAATTAAAAGAGGAGTTTCCTTCCTTAAGCAGTGAAATTGATAATATTAGGAAAAGAACCCAAGTTGATTAAGTCTAAAATTGTTTTTAGGTGAAAGTGGATTATTACAGAGGCTTAAGTGTATCATATCCGGCTACTCGTAAATCTAAGCAAACTTAGTGTTTGAGGATAGACAGTTTATTTGAACACTCTAGATACTAGGTTTAATTAGATATTATTCTATCCAACTCGTTTGAATCAAAATTAATCATTAACTTAGATACCATGCTCGTTGGACTTGTTTGGTTCCCAAATTTAGTTTTCGCATTAGGAATTGCTTTGTTGAAATTGGCCTTGAATTTCTGATATTGTTCCGGTTCGTGTATATTGCAGCATACTGCTATTTCAACTTAAAATTACAACCAATAGCCAGGGAGTATCTATCAAATTTAATTGAAAATCTATTTATCGGCAATAGTGCTTTTACTCAAAATTTTGAAATACAGCTGGAACTTATCATACGTATATTACTATGATAATATGCACTGGGAGAATCAAGAAAACTTCAATCCAGATATACAAAAGGTACAAAAAAGATGTCAACACCATTATCACTTGTTGTACGAGATACACGGTCGTAACTTTCCATTGAATTCCATGCAATATAATAGCATATATTAGCGTGATTTTAGCAACTAGTTTGGGAGTTTTTAGCTAAGTCATGAAATCAATCATGTGTAAACATCATGCTAATGCCCTCCCCAAATAGAAGTCACGAAATTAATCATGTATAAACCTCATGCTAACGTCCTCCCAAATAGAAGTCACGAAATTAATCATGTGTAAGCCACACTATCTCATGCTAACGCCCTCCCCAAGTGGCACTCTTTGTAACATTTCAACTGTCAAGAATATCATGGAAACTAAAACAATAACCCGTATACCGTGACTCTCGAGCCCATTGCATAGGGGCTTTATTTATCATAACTTTAAGCTATTATTTTAGATACTCATTGACCCCACAAATAACTGTCTTTTTCTCTAACAAAGTCTATCACCGATTTCAGGGTGGTTGCACTATGCTTACTGTTGATGTTTATCTGGAAGCAAAAACTTAAAACCTTCAAACTGTATAATATTTCATAAAATTGATATTCTCTGTTCTGCATGTTTAGAGGTTATTAACTTTAGTTTTGTGTTGGTTGCGAAATTGGGGTGTATTATGCTTCCATTAGGAACAGTACAGGCACAGTGAGAGTCTCAAGTTTCGATGAACGGCCCAAACGAGAATCGTATATAAAATACGATATGCGGGATACACGATCGTAACTTCTCATTGAATTTCATATAATGAGATAGCCGAAATTAATCATGTGTAAATCACGCTATCTCATGCTAACGCCCTCCGCAAGTGGCACTCTTTGTAACATTTCAACTGTCAAGAATATCATGGAAACTAAAACAATAACCCGTATACCGTGACTCTCGAGCCCATTGCATAGGGGCTTTATTTATCATAACCTTATATTCTCTGTTCTGTATGCTTAGAGGTTATTAACTTTAGTTTTGTGTTGGTTGCGAAATTGGGGTGTATTATGCTTCCATTAGCAACAGTACAGGCACAGTGAGAGCCTCAAGTTTCGATGAACGGCCCAAACAAAAATGGTATATAAATCACGATATTTCTATAACGCTAAAACTGTACAGATCCAACTTAGTCCCTCGTTAAATGAATTCCTTGTTTTTGTTGCTTGCTTTGGTGGGAACAGCTTTTGCTCTAGAGATCACATCCACCTACTCCCCTATAGTGATTGAAGAGTACTATGATTGTGTCAATGTTATAATGACAAATGGAAAATTAACTACAGTAACATCAACATGGTCAACATTGTTCATTACAGAGACACCTAAAGTTACTAGTTCTAGTACTACACCACCCAAACCGACTTCTTCTACTTCGATTTCGAAGTCCTCGAAAACATCAAGCACTATTACGAAGACTAGTTCCAGTTCTGTGACTACCCCTAGCTCCAAAACCAGCTCAACCGTTGAGCAGTCTAGCTCCAAACACAGTTCCAGTTCTGTGACTACCCCTAGCTCCAAAACCAGCTCAACCATTGAACATTCTAGCTCCAAGCACAGTTCCAGTTCTGTGACTACCCCTAGCTCCAAAACCAGCTCAACCATTGAACAGTCTAGCTCCAAGCACAGTTCCAGTTCTGTGACTAACCCTAGCTCCAAAACCAGCTCAACCGTTGAGCAGTCTAGCTCCAAGCACAGTTCCAGTTCTGTGACTACCCATAGCTCCAAAACAAGCTCAACCGTTGAGCAGTCTAGCTCCAAACACAGTTCCAGTTCTGTGACTACCCCTAGCTCCAAAACCAGCTCAACCGTTGAGCAGTCTAGCTCCAAACACAGTTCCAGTTCTGTGACTACCCCTAGCTCCAAAACCAGCTCAACCATTGAACATTCTAGCTCCAGTGTGAGTTCGCCTACCTCTAATGTGAGTTCGCCTACCACTAGTGTGAGTTCCCTTACCTCCCAAAACAGCTCCACTATTGAACATTCTAGCTCTACTGTGAGCAATAGTAGTTCTATATCCAGCTCTGGTACAACAACTTCAACCAAGGTTGAAACCACTGTTGTCACCATAACAAGTTGTGCGGACCATCACTGTACAGAGATTCCAATCACCACTGGAGTCACTACTATAACTGGAGAAAGCACGATATATACAACTTATTGTCCATTACCTACCGAAGAGTCCACTTCCACTGACAAGCATACAGAAACAACTGTTGCTACAACTAATTGTTCTGATAATGAATGCACCGAAGTGCCAATTAGCTCAGCCAATCCTACAACAATCGCGGAGGAGCCGCTGACTTCGATGGTGACTGTGTCCAAGCATGTTGCTCTCAGCACTGCTGTGCCTTCGGTCCCTACCTACACTATCGAAGGAGGCTCAGCCAATCACTTGGCAAGAATCAGCTACCTTGTTGCTGCTTTAGGTATGGTTATGTTGTTATAACTTAAATAAAGTCAATCAATTGTATTCTGGCACGGATTGTAAATTATACTAATTCTCAATGCATCCTAAATTGCAAAAAGAAGCTTTAAAAAATATCTTTTCGTAGGTTTGTGTTATATTTAGCTTTGATAAACAAAAACGGATCATGTGATTTATTGCACATGATTGCAGAATTGCCTGGTCAAATCTCAGTATTAAAAGATTTACATAGGTGAGATGATTCTGTCTAACAGAATAGGCCTATTTACGGTACCCAAGTTAGGGTCTCGCCATATCATTGGAAGGCGCACTGTCAAGACTTCTAATGTTGATTGGAAACCCATCAAAGGTATCCAGGGATCATTATCTCTTCATGTGGAACAATCCAAGACCCCAAAATTAAGAATGTTCTTCTTTGGTCTTTTGGTCGCAATGCCAGTAATTTCATTTGGATTGGGTTGTTGGCAAGTACAAAGATTAAATTGGAAAGTGAACTTGATTGAGAAGAATGAAGAAGCTTTGGCAGCCCCGCCAATTGAAAATATGCCATTACAGTTAGATCCCGAAGCAATTAGCAAGGACTTTGAATATCGCAAATTCAAGTTAAAGGGTCAATTTGACTATGAAAAGGAGATGTTTTTAGGACCCCGGATAAGAAATGGCGAAGTTGGATACTTGGTTATTTCACCATTTATTAGATCCGATGGAGGAGCTACCATTTTGATCGAGAGAGGTTGGATTAAGAAGGACAAGGTTATTCCAAGCACCAGGAATAAGGGTTATTTGTCACATTTAGCTATGCCTCAAGGAGAAATTGAGATCGAGGCATTATTCAGAAACATGCCTAAAAAGCATGCTTTACATTTTGACCACGAGGAGGGTACCAGATTATTCCATACTCCAGACGTTGCAGAAATGGCTAGAGCTGCAGGAACCTTGCCTATATATGCCCAGATGATTTATGATTTACTGGAACATTCTGACTGGAAGTCGCCTTTTGAAAGTGAACAAAAGTCTGGATGGTTGTCACTCTTTTCAAAGAAGAAGGTTGACGAGAGTGCAAAAGTTTTCTCTAGTGATGAAGACGATTTGACTTTAACGTATCAGGAATTTGAGTTTGTTAACGAAGGTGTTCCCATTGCACACACGGCCAAGGTAAAGCTCACCAACAACCATTTACAATACTTGGTTACTTGGTTCGGGTTATCCTTCTGTTCTGCGGGACTACTTCTTTGGATGTTTATCAAGGGCAAGAAATACTCCTCTGCAGATAAGATTATTGCTGCTAAGAGAAAAGATATGAAAAAGACATTTTGAAGAAAGTTTAGAAATTTTGTAAATAGTACATTGAAACTTATATAGGAAACGACACCGCTTTAAATTTTTGTCTTTTGATTTAATTAAAGCATAGGGTATCTCTAATTAAAGTAGGAAAGCTCTAGTTATTAAAGTAGGATGGCTCTAATTAAAGTAGGATATCTCTAGTTAAAGCACAGGTTATCTCCAGGAACTTAACAATCCGAATAGCACAATAACCAAAGAGATGTCTTCCACAAGCATACCGAAGATTTGGTAGTAACTTAACAAGTTGGATATTAATGGTTTGTACGATGCAGCTGGTGGCCAAACCATAGAAACGAAGCCAATACCCTTGAATATTAAACTATTTTCAGAAGAAGCTTTCAATAATCCCCTTTGAGAGCTGATCAAGTAGTAACTTGACAACAAGAGGATTTCAGCACTGAAAAAGTAGGATATGAATCTAGTAGTTTCATACACTTCAGCCTGGCGTATGAAGGAATAAGAGCTAGCCAGGAAAGTGTCCACGTTGGAGTAATGGTAGAAAAAGTTGATGAAAACAGCTGCAAATCTAACAAGAAGGAAGGTGAATTTCAAATGCCTTTGTCGGTACAGTTCATACGCAGCCAAATCCCTTTGGTATTGTAACTCTTCAGGGTTACTTTGAAAAGCTGCAGGATCAGGTCCCGATCCACCGGCAGGTCCTTCGAATGGGTTGCCACCTGCACCGCCCATCATATTCATCATCATCTGTGAAAATTGGTCTTGTTCCCCACCAGGTGCACCAGGTGCGTGCGCACCTCCAAACATGCTTTGGAACAATTGTTCGATATCCTCAGCTGGTGGTGGTCCCTGGGGTTCTCCCTGTGGTTGCCCTTGTGTTTTGGTGTGGATTTCTTCAACCACACTAATGTCTTGTATTTCAGGATCATCGTGTTCGTGAGATTCGCGGGTATTCGATCCTGAGGCTGTTGCCGTTGCTGGCTCTGGTGTCTTATCCAACACAGAAACAACAGTGTTCTCTTTCACAGATGACCCCAGCGACAAAATATCATTCAAACGCGCACTTGCCTGCCCTTTGGCCATCTTGGCTTGTCTTCTTTCCCTAAGTAACCTCTTCTTTTCTTCAGCAGATATAGTAGACATTGCTAATTTGAGGACAAGTTCACGTTTTTTTTTTTCTTCTTTAATTTATCTCTAACTCGACACAGAAATATGAGTCTGAATGGAATAAGCTATCCAGAGCAGTTGCGTAGACAAACGATTCTCAATTCGCTTGAAAACAGAGACTACTTGCTTATTATTGCAAGTCAACAGCAAAAATCTGTAGAGCAAGTGAAGTATGAGTTGATGTTGAAGTTGCTCGAAGGGTAAATGATTTTGCTCATGGATGTTTGATAGATGTTGATCTTGAAGTTATCCGATGAGAATATGAGCTACTCACTGAATTTTGGAGGAATGTAAACAGGATATTGTACGTGTGAACATTGTCTTAAATATTATCGATGTCTTTGAGTATTAGGAGTGGAGAATAGTGAAAATAGTCAAGGAGGGAATTTTGGGAATCTACTATCTTTATTAACAAATATATGATTATCTAAATGGTGGTCTGCCTGATAATTTATTCACTCTTGCATTTCTGGATGCGGTTTGGCGTATCCGATTCACATGGTTGCCATATGTATTCTGGATGCTATTTTTAACTGGTTCACGTCTGTTCCTGGAGGAGCTGGAAGTGCTATCATAGAGTCTTTCCATATATCTAGGCGGTTGGTTCAAGTTTGGCGTCTTTGAGTATCGCACGTGAGGTTCGTGTGTTGTTCTATTTCTAACTGGGGGTTGAGGAATCCTCAGAAGTCGGTGCTTAGAGCTGGACACGTTGGCGATTACTGGGTTTAGAATAAATGAGGTATTCGTGGAACTATTATCTTCATCGTGTGTTGAAGGTTTTTTGACACTTTGTTTCGATAATATTGCTTTAACCTTGTGTTGTGTAGGTGGAGCCATCAACGGTTTCCTCTGGGGCTCCATATGGCTGCTAGAGCCTCCCACGCTCACATCTTGTAACTTTTGCTTCAAATTTGAATTATCAGCTTTAGATTTGCTTAATTGTTCCTGTAAACGTCGTATTCTTTGCTCTCGTTCCTTCTGTTCAAGTAATCTTTGCCAGGATGCCTTTGTTGGACATCCGGGGAAATCTACACACCACATGGTTATCGATAATCCATACAAAAATCCAGCAAACGACTCGTTGAAATTAGAGGATAATACCTGGTGGATATGTTGTAAATTGGTCATGTTCACGTCTAACTCTTCTATCGAGTCAGAAAGCCTAGCAAACTTCTCCACATTAATCTGTGATTCCAATGGAAGATTGTTCTCATCAATAGGATAGTGTATCTTGGGTGACTGCAGAAGCAAATGTAATCCAGATGACCTGTTCAGTCTTCTTCTTCCCTGTATAGGAGTTACTGGCCGTGAAGACATAGTCGCCTTGTTTGTTTTTACTTGAAAAAGAAAAAAAACAATATGTAACAAAAATCAACAATTACTTAATGCTACGCGCTACCATAAATACGCTGCAAACTGACCGTGTTTTGTAACTTAATTTTTATCTTGTATTCGCTCTTCTCTTTCAAATTTATGAAATGCAGTGCAGCCTTATTTACAATAATAGTTTGGAGTAGACAAGTCTACATAAATACATTAGAAAGTACAAAACTTCAAACTCAAGGTAAATGGAGCATGTAGATCTATTTGTCGTCTTCACCGATGATTTCGTTCCATGTCTTTCCCTCCTTTCTTAATTCTGCAATCAACTCGTCTCTAATTTTTGCTGGTAAGCCTGGTCCCTTGTAAGCAAAGGTTGTGTACAATTGAATAAAGGTGGCACCAGCCTTGCCGAATTCCAAGGCATCCTTCCCGTTGGCGATACCACCACATCCCACCAAAACAAGGTTCGAGTCTTTGGTGTACTTTCTCAAGTATCTCAATGCTTGCAAAGATAATGGTTTCAATGGTTTGCCTGACAATCCACCAACCTGGTTGACCAACTCGGAGTCGGTTGTGATCATTCTGTCGGTTGGTCTACTGATGGTTGTGTTTGAAATAATGATCCCGTCCACGCCAGATTGGATGGCGGAGTTGGCAATGGACTCAATTTCTGGTTCGGTTAAGTCCGGGGCAACCTTGACTAAAACTGGAGGCTTTTTGCCCAAAATGTTCGGCCCAACACTGTTTCTGGTCGAAACAACCGTGCTTAACAAATTGGTTAGCTTCAGTTCGTTCTGCAAGTCTCTCAAACCTGGGGTATTTGGAGAAGAAACATTAATGATAAGAACATCCGCATATGGACTCATTCTTTCAACACCCTTCACATAGTCCTCCACTTCGTCACCAAACTTGTTTTTACCCAAGTTAATACCCAATAATTTGTTCTCTCTGAAGGAGTTCGCAGGAGGGAAAGTATTGGACTGTTCGAATTTGGTGAGTAACTTTGAGAATCTCATTTTGAGCGTACTCAAAACGTTAAAATGGCCAGTGGAGTTGAATCCATATCTGTTAATCACAGCATCATCCTTTGGCAATCTGTAGAATCTGGGTTGTGGGTTACCAGGCTGGGCTTCAGGAGTAATTGATCCAATTTCAACATATGAAAAACCGAAATCAAAGAGAGCATCAATTGCTTCACCTTCCTTATCTAATCCCGCAGCCAACCCAATTGGCGTAGACAATGTGGTGCCAAAAGCCTTCACATTCAAAATTGAGGTATCCACCAAATCTTCATCCAATAACTTGGGAACAATGCCATACTTCATGAGTGCCACACCCAACTTGTGACCACCTTCCGCATCAGTAAGCATCCTAATCAAAGGACAAAAGACGTATTCATGTACGGCCGATCTGGCATCATACAAATAATAACCACCAACGGTAGCACCAACTAATGCACCTGCAAACACCACAGGTCCCGGGATTATCAGGGCCCTTTGATGTTGAACTACACGCTTTGGAACAGATCTGAAGAATGAACGGAACATCCTTTTGAAGCCTTTTATAACGTCTCTCGCAAATTCAAAGGAAAAACCAGGTTTATGAAAAATCAGCCTGTGTTTGTATAAAAAGGTTGTCTACTCGGTAGAGCCGACATTCCTTTTTTTTTTTCAAGTTGCGACATTTTCCATGTGCTATCAGGATTTTGGGGCCCGATGAGCATCTAAAAGAGATCAATAGACCATGGACAAAAAGAAGGTAACAGCTAAATTTGAGAGAGGGTCTGCATCCCACAAGAAGAAGCAGCCTCGCGCGAAGGACCGTGTGTTGAATGCTCGTCTTAAGAAGATTGACAGACAGTACACTGAGGCTGTGGAAGCTGCATCTCGTACAGACATGTTATTGCAAGAAGAAAAAGGTTACATGGAGGCAGATGGGCCCATGGAGAAGACCTACAGATACCAACAAAGAGATATCGAAGAAGCTGTTGATGTTGGCACTGGTAATAAGAAGTTTGACTTGAATCTAACCGAGTTTGGTCCATACACCATGGACTACTCCAGAAACGGTAGAAAGTTACTTATTGGAGGTAGGAAAGGGCATATTGCATCCATTGACTGGAAACTGGGGTCCATCGATTGTGAGTTACACTTGGGTGAAACTGTGAATGCAGTCAAGTACTTCCACAACGACCAATACTTTGCAGTTGCGCAAAAGAAGTATACTTTTGTCTACGACAAGCAAGGTATTGAGTTGCACAGATTGAAGCAACACGTTGAGTCCACCTTGTTGGACTTCTTGCCATACCATTTTCTCTTAACTACTGCAGGTCATACACAAATGTTACGTTACCATGATGTGAGTACCGGTACGATGGTCAGTGAGTTCAAAACCAAGTTGGGTCCAACCCAAGCCATGAAGCAGAATCCTTGGAACGCAGTCATGCACTTGGGTCACGGAAATGGTGTGGTCTCATTGTGGTCGCCAAGTATGTCGACTCCGTTGGTCAAGATTCAAGCCACTAGGGGTCCCGTAAGAGACATTGCAATTGACAGAGAAGGTAAGTATATGGCTGTCTCTGGTTCAGACAAAACCTTGAAGATATGGGATATTCGTAAATTCCAAGAAATAGAGACATATTACACTCCAACACCGACATCCTCTCTTGATATTTCAGACTCTGGGTTGTTAGCTGCCTCATGGGGTCCACATGTGAGTATATGGAAGGATGTGTTCACAACTTCCAGGCAAGAGGAGCCATACATGTCTCATTTAATACCTGGATCGCGTACAGAAAAGGTTAGATTTGCCCCCTTTGAAGATATATTGGGTGTTGGACACCAAAAGGGATTCAGTTCCATTATTGTTCCAGGTTCTGGTGAGGCTAACTATGATGCTTTGGAATTGAACCCATACGAATCTGCTAAACAAAGACAACAACACGAAGTACATCAATTACTCAACAAGATTTCTCCAGACACTATTTCGTTGGATCCATCTGAGTTGGGTTTGGTGAATAAGAAGGCATCCAGCATCAGATTAAAGGGTAATGGAAATGGTGGAACCATTGTCAACGACGAACCAGTACCTGACAAGACTGCCATCAGACCTGATATTAAGGCTAAGAATTCGGCTTTGAGAAACTACATGCGTAAAAAGAGACAGAACGTCATTGATGAAAGAAGAATGTTGGTGGAGAAAAACTTGAAGTTAGAAATTGAGGCAAGAAAGAGAATTGAAGAGGGCGGAGACGCAGAGGTGGAGAAGCACCCAGTAGACCAAGCTTTGGATAGATTCAACTGATTCTACATCAAAATGTACATAGAATTTAATCAAATACTTAAACTTTTCACCTCTTTGCAGACTTTTCACCTGTTTGCAGACTTTTCAAACATCGACAATTCTTTACACTGTTAGAATTTCGACTGTTAAGAGAATTCATTGTTTATTTAGAAAGAATACATTTTACTATTCAAACAAAAGAGAATACATAAACTTCTCGTACATGGTATTTTCCCACTTGAGGGCGTTCAAGTGATCTTCATCAACAAAGTCAACCACCTTGGTCGAGTTTTTGGCTAGTTTAAACTGGCGCAAGTTAAGTGAACTGATAGTCTCTTTGGTATTATCTGGAATTGACGCCACCTGATGGGCTCTAGCCACCTCAATTAAGAGCTGGGAATCAATTTCGCTCATATCGTAAGTTATACACTTGCTAACATTGTTAATTTGAGATGAAGTCAAAGCAATAATGAATATTACTTTACATAGTTTGGCGATTTCTTCAAGATCAGAAAAGAGTACAACCTTGTGCCAGTTTATGTTAATAACCAGAAGATTATAATTATCAAGGGTCTCGTTCAGCTTAATATGGCCCATCAACACTTTTTCAAGACTGTTGATTTGATTCACTAACCCATATGGTACAATATAATTCTCCTCGCCTTCTTCAAAGGAACAGTTCACAGCGTATTTTTTACTAAATTCCAAATTCATCGTGTTGGTGATACTAGAATTGTCTTTTGACACTGTTGTTTGGGTCTGGAAATCAGTAATGTCAAAGTCTTGTTCATTAAGTAGCATTCGAAGGATCTTATATAGCGTGTGTGGATTTATTAGATCGCATATTCGGGTATCTTTTTCAACAGGTGAACTTGGAAATCTGCTTAACCAAAGGATAAATGTTTCAATAAATACCCATGGTGACTTCCCAACGTGTTCCAGAATACTTCCGTTTGTGCTTTGGGCGTCCCAAGTCATTGTGATTTGTGTAAGAAATATACAAAAACTGGCCCAAAAAAAAGTACGACTTACCAATAATCATTAACCAATTCCATTTATTTGCCCTATAATATAAACTAATGAGAAATAGAGTAACTTGAGTAGTCTACGGTGATTAATTCGCTCAAGACGTTCGATGGGTTTGAAGAAGCAGAAGTATTAGCAGTGATAACGTCGTATTGTGCTTCTTCTGATTTCAAGAATTCAATGACACCCACAAACTTGTCATTGGATAGAATATTATGATTTTGTAAGCTTTTATGCAAGTCCAATGTATTGATCACTTTGATTAACTTCATTGTGTTTTCTGCCGATTCAGTAGAGATTTCAGAAGACTCGCTGTCTGAATTCAACTGAGGAATGGGATCTTGCTGGTCATCGCAATATATTTTGCCACTCACAATGATAAACCAGGTGTTTGCAATTTGTTCATATGCCATATTTCTAGTGTATTGGAATTCCAAATTACTAAAGTTGGGTAACTTATGCATCATGTCAGTGACGGAGTCCAAGAATGCCAAAGAGTTTAAAGTATTTAATTGTATAGGCGGCAAGTAGCTCAAAATGAAATCTGATAAACAGTTCAAAAATTCCATGAAGTAGCTTTTCACCCTCAAGTAGGAATAGTCACTTTCGTAGTCGCACTTGTACGGCAAATGCGCAATTATATCATCAAACTTAGCTTTCAACAACTCTATGGAACTAGTGACAGATGCCTTGGGAGACATTTTGTTCACAGTCTCGGTGATTTCAGGATGCGCTTCTATCAAAGTCGATAACAAATTCTGCAAAGACTTGTGATCCAAAACTTCAACCACTCTGGTGATGGGTAAGGCTTGACCAATAATCTTTGGAGTTTTTGGTTTCTTGAACCTTGAGAGCGGCTGGAGGTGCATTCTCCTATTTATTCCCTGTGATCCAGTCTCATTTAGCATGCTATCATCATCATGCCTTCTCTTTTTTAGATTGTTTGCTGGGTTCTTGTTGAATGCAGAAATTGTAGGGGTGTACCTAGGCTTGTGTGTATGCAGTTGTTCTTGCTGTTCTGTGTTTATGATATCCAGATTTTGGGATCCCCACTTGAATCCTGCTGACATCATTTCTTGATGACCTTGTTGTGAAACCGTGTGTAGTTTGTAATGTGTGTGTTAACAAAGCTCTCTTCACTATAAAGCCTTGCCTTGTTTCCTTGCACTATCCTGCTCTTGGGATTCCAACAATAATGATAGCTGCGTTATCTATGATGAACAGAACCGGGTCCTACTTCCTTGGTTGCTGTTTCCTTTAATACTAGTAACACACGATGCTGCTTTTTTTTTTTGATGGTTAATTTCTAGGAGGCAACCAAAATGTAAGCTCAAAAACGAACAAAAGAAACCACAAACTACGATAAAATAAAGATATTACCCGGATTCCCGTTTCTGTTCACGTGAAGAGCGCGCGCGCGCACACGCAAACAACAACCCTAGGCCAACTACGCACCGAAAAGCACAAGGCAGACACCGGAGAAAGGTTTCAATCAAGTAAACATGGTGACCTTTAGAAATACAATCTTGAGCAATTGTGGCTTGATGGCATTCTAGTTTATTTCTTTCATGTAGAGTGCTGAAATGGAATGTTGTCATGCCCATTCATCGACAGCAGGTTGGACCCATGATCAATTTGACAAACCTTTCGAACTAATCTGGTCATCAGCCTTACCGCGGTAGAATTGAATAATCCCGAATGAACCCACGTTACCAGATCCTCTTAAACAGAGTATAAGAATGACGTACAAATTCCCTCAAACAGAGGCTCATTGGGATATTTTTTCTCGTGTTGTGTGCCCTTTACTCCACATTAGAAATCAAAACTGCGGTTTTCTCCAGTAATTAAGGAACAACTCGGAGTCTTGGGGACCAATTAAGCTATGAATGCATAATACAAAAAAAAGAAATAATAGAGGCACTTTGTTGAGGAATAGAGCGTGACAAAATATATGCTACATTAGTAAGTAGCAACTGGGATATCTTACAAGCAGCGATTCAACCCCAAGGACAAAACCAAGTCTTATTATTGGCCCGATCAAGTTACCAGATGATCAATTAGGTCCCCGCTGTGCACCCCACTTTAATAAATTCTTTATGAAAAAAATTCTGTTAGGAAACTTGACGAACGAATCAATATTTGGAAAGGCCTGTTTTTATACTTTGTCTCAACTTGTTCAATCATAAGCCGCGTACCAGAAAAGAATATTGCATCTCACAGTGACTTCATAGACATCTACTCTAAATATTTCTCATGGTTACTTTATTTCTTCAAGCCAGCTTGTAAACATTTTTTATAGTGAAGTTTATTTCCCACAGTTACGCAATCATTGAGGAACCATGAAGTGACCATACCATAAGCCAATTCAAAGGTATCCTTCACATCCTGATTAATGTTAAGTGCCTTAAAATCAACCAAAAAAAAAATTAGACCAGTAAGCACTAATAGTCACAATATTAGTATATTTCAGATGATGCATTTTGTTCAAAGTAGTCATCAGGTATTTTTATTTTGAGAGATATTTTTTGAGCAATAACGGTCCGAATGCATAGAAGTCTTGTTTTCGCCCATGTTTGTGATCGAGGTCTATGCACAATTTACTATTCTATGCACAAAGACCCCTTTTCCGATCACATAGAAAGCATGTATCGTAGTTCATGGCCGGTAGTATGGCATTACTAATTCTTTAGTGAACACATATTGGAGTAAACTCTTCTAATGTGATGATTAGTATATATATCAACCAGAATGTGTATACAAATGTTAACCTGCAACCAACATTATTATCCTTGGGGACTAATTATACTTGATAGGAACTAACTAAAGAGTCGAACAGCAACAACGATAAGGCAATAGAACAACCAAAGACTTTGTTCTCGCTTTCCCCTCCCTCAAAACAAAAAAAAAAAACGTCGCTAGCGAACCCAAAAAAAAAAAGAAAAGGTAGCAGCTAGAGATTAGGCTGTAAAACGCGCGAGCTAAAACCGACGATCTACAACAAAACTCAAGAAACGATAGAAACGGTGAATTCGGAATATACAAAAAAACCTAGAGAAATAGAAGAGCGGAGGACTAAAGATGAGTGATATAGCCATTAAGAAGAGGAATAAGGCCACATTGGTATGTACAAACTGCAAAAGAAGGAAAATCAAATGTGATCGCAAAAAACCATGTCTGACATGTGTTAAAAGCAACACCGGATATTCGTGTACATATGAGCTGAAGTGGCGACCGATTTCATTTTATGGATCAATAAATGAAAATGAATACGAGCCATCAAAATCCGAACAGCCTAAGGTGACAAGATTCAAAAATGTGGACTCTGCTAGTATTTCTAAACTGCGGAATTCTGCCCACACACCATTTGGAGACGAATATCATGACACTCAGGAGGCTGCAAATGCACTTGATGAGCTAGCGATGTTACGAGCAAAGATTAACGAGTTAGAAAGTTCAATTAAAAGTGGAGAGGGTAATCAACTTCAGCCAGGTAGTGCGATCTTAGGTTCTTTACAGGGAGGTGCAAACTTGAAGGAAACAATTAAGTACATTGGTACTCCGAACACAAAACAAGACGATAAGCAGGAGCCTGATGCAGAGAATGGCTCTATCAACTTTTATGATGGATACTCTCCACTGCTGTCGAAGGGAACATTCCGTAGAACAAGTTATGGGCCATTAGCGTGGGTGGCGTTGATGAGAAAGGACCCATGGTTATCATTGGTGTGGAAATCGCTTGAATACAGCCATCAAAATATTATGCCAATATCCCGCATCCCGCAGATAAACCTGGAAAATAATAGGGTTTTTAACTCAAAACCGGAGCCAAATGCACCTGGGGCGATATCTGAGAATATGTTCCAAAAACGTATTCTAGAAGTCAATGGGTATGCTGAAGTGCTTCCATTCAAGACAATGTCCAAGTATAATGAGAATCCGAGCTTAAATTTGACAAACTTGACATTAGCACGGACATTGTTTGAGGGCAAATGTGATCCAGAACTACAATTGGTAGAGAAAATAAAGCAGATTTTGCCCAAAAAGAAAGTTTTATGGATACTTATTGATAGATTCTTCACAAACTTGTATCCATCGTTCCCTTTCTTGGATGAGGCTGAATTCAGAAAAGATCTAGCCAATATTTTGGGTCCAGCCAGCTATGTATATGAGGACTTTGAAAAAATCAACATTGATAAAAGAATCGATTTAGCTTTCATAGCAATATGCCTAACTATTCTAAGGTTGACTTATGTTGGCTTGTTTTCAAATCGCAACTCAGTGAATGATAATATTTTACAGTCTAAAGAAGAAACTGAAGAGAAATTTCTTTTGACGCATCCAATTAATATCTCAGTTGTTGATGTTGCCCGTGCTTGTATCGAATGCTTTCAAATATCATGCAAATTCAACTTGGTGGTTTTACAAGCAGTCTTCTTTATGAGGCTCTATTGTAATCATGCACCAGAGGAAGGTGATGGCATTGATGGTGGTGACTCGCAGGTGTCACAAGCAACACTAATTCAAATGGCTTATTCTCTAGGTTTGCACCGCGAGCCAAACAAGTTTAAAGATTTGAAAACAGATGAACCAACTAGAAATATTGGACGCAAAATATGGCACTACCTTGCGAGAACAGACATTCTCAATTGTTATAGTGTTGGCAATTTACCTGTGATTAACGACAAACACTACGATACAGAATTTCCATTTGCCTCAAAACAAAACCACAACATTGCAGACCCTGAATTGGAAGAATACATTGCAAAACAGTTTTCCTTCACCAGTACTGAATTGCTACCTTTTAGTCTGCTTCTTCAACATATTTTGGATGTCCACAATGGCTGTAAATTATCTGTATTGCTAGAGCACATAACAATGTTAGAGGACTCCTGTACAAAGTTTGATGTTGTCAAGAATGACCAGAACCTCAAACTTATCCCATTAGCCAACAATGGACCTCAACTTATGCAGATGTCAAAGTTCAAACTATTCATTACACTAAAGTGTTCATTGATCACAATCTACTACCACTTGTATTTGCACTATGAGAGCAAAACAAATTTCGAATGCTCCTTCCGTTACTTGATTAAGATTTATAACATTATATCTGACGATTTACTTCCTTATTTTTTTGAAGGGCTTTATGGCCGTTTATCTAACCATGGCTTGTCAATCAACCCAGGTATCCTAATGGCTATCCATAGATCCAATCAATTTTGTGTCTCAAATTTGACTAGAGTGAACTACTTGAAGTTTTCAATGCAAGCTAAGTTTGATCACAAACGGAGACTTCAAAATGATTTTGAGTACAGCATTCATTACAATAGGATTCTAGCATTATCAAGAAAGACGAAATCTGCTATAGATGCCTTTTCCAATTTGGTAGAGAAGTTTGCTTCGAGGTACTACTACGCATGGGGGGTAACAAAAGCTCATGTTGTGCTTCTCAAATTGATAGAAAGAGAGGACTTTTATAAAAGACCAACATCGGCAGTACGAAAATTGCATGCCTTTCAATACACAGCAGATCAACTAGATCAAATTAGCAACAATATTGAAAAGTTGGGCCGATCCGCTGAAGCTATTGTAAATTTTGAGGACAAGATTGACAAGGAACCGATAAATCCCCTTTTGCACACCGACGTGCAAGAGCAGTTGCAGATCAATGATAAGGAGGTGAATTCTCCTACCCCCAAATCACGATCGAGATCTAAGTCGAAATCCAAGGTGAAAGCTTCACCACGATCAAGAAGAGTATCTAAAACAACAGCGATAGAAACCTCCTCTGCAAAGGCAGCAATATTAACAGGAGAAAATACTGAAGGGCAACAGGAAACTCAAAACAATCCATATCTAGACCAGATATGGTTGCTGATGATGGCTATGAAACCAGAGCAAGAATTGGTGACCCCCCTTGAAAATGATGTTTATATGATGGAGTCTTCTCCAAACAGGCTCTCCAACATTCTAGGACAATCATCGGGCACCAACTTGGTACCCGGTATACAATTGGATATTTATGATAGTGT
The DNA here is from genome assembly GCA_030705055.1 of Kodamaea plutei. NCBI lineage: Eukaryota > Fungi > Ascomycota > Pichiomycetes > Serinales > Debaryomycetaceae > Kodamaea > Kodamaea plutei. Next base: position 61,027 of record JANIWJ010000035.1, on the reverse strand, counting down.
TCAAAATAGGAACTTGGACAACTTTAACACTCATATTGAACAGACTGGCGAAGGCGCACCAAACATGCATATGGGTTCGGTGATGCAAAATTTGCAACCAAATTCAGCACAGATGCATTTACACCAGGACCAACAAAACTATAATAGATTTTCAGGAAACTATACTGAAATGCAAACTTATCCTATGCATAATCTTCAAGGTGATATACACACAACAGTCGAGACTAGACAAAATAAAGACCATGCAGAAGATACAGGACAGCCAGAAGATACAGAGAATACGGAAAAAACAGAGAATACCGAGGATCCGGAAAATTCATATCCACCATATTTCAACTCGGAGTCAGATTTGGTTGGATTATACAATTTAGAAAAGTTACTCAACTAAAGGGAATACAGGATTATTTACTACAAGGTTTTTATATCGACAAAATAAAGAGAAGGTTTTTATATCGACAAAATAAAGAGAAGGTTTTTATATCGACAAAATAAAGAGAAGGTTTTTATATCGACAAAATAAAGAGAAGGTTTTTATATCGACAAAATAAAGAGAAGGTTTTTATATCGACAAAATAAAGAGAAGGTTTTTATATCGACAAAATAAAGAGAAGGTTTTTATATCGACAAAAAAGAATACGGTTTTATATACATAGAATAGGGAAATAAGAAGGTCTATTTCGTTAGAACATGGAATATTTTTATAGATGTATAGCAAATAAAAGGAATTTAGTACAAGCTAGTAGAGTTGGCAGCTTTATAAAAGCTATATGCAAATGTGTATAAAGGCTATTCAATTATATGGTTAAAGCTAGTCTCCAAAGGAGTCTGGGGTCTTGATGGGGCAAGGTCTGATATAGTTCGATCTAAGGACTGCGATGTTTTTAGCATCTTTAAAGTGATAAGACCTAGCAATAGTTGTTGGAACGCACTAAGATCTGCGCATAATAGTAAATTGTTAGAATATTGCAGGTGCGGTTTAAACTGGGGTTTATTATGGGCAATCCAGAAATTGGTGAACTGAAGATCAAAATCCAGAAGCTCATGGATGTCTAGAGCTCATATCTAGAGACTCATAGATATTCACAGACTATCGAATTGACCAGTGATGAACATAATTGAGACACTGGTAGACTTCTCTTCTCTTCTGCAATGGGGAAACTTTAATTGCTAAGGTAACAAAATGTCTACTTTTTGGCATACGTGATACTTGCACCAGCAAGCAGATCAAATTTGGTTTTAAGTGCTGCACCCGAGGATACCTCATCAATAAATTCAATGAAAGCCAAGTTTCTAACCTTGACGAATCTAACCTTAGAAAAGCCCTTCACTCCAGCAAAAGTAGCACTAAGAGAATCTTGAGTAGTTCCCACTGGTAAGTTCTGAGCTAGCAAGATCTTATTTGGAGGTAGCTCAGCGAATTCATTCAACTTCCGTTTCTTTGGGATCTTTTCAACCTTAGTTTCCAAGGCCCTCTTCTTCGACATGGCTTGCTTGTTAGCTTTACGATTTTCCACGGGAACAGGATCTTTTGAAACAGTGTGATGATAGTTATCTGAGTTAGTTCTAGCAAATGATACTCTGATTGGTCTATTGAAAAGCATATGTTTATCCATAGTGCTTTGAGCCTTTATGGAGGATTCGATGTTATCGTATGTGATAAAGGCTTGACCCTTCATTTTCAAATTCTTGTGAGCAGTGATTTGGATAATCTTACCAAACGGGTCAAACAATTTAGTTAACTCGTCATTTAATTTGGGTAGCAGGACTTTGTCGTTGATATTGTTGATGTAAAGGGTTTCGATAGGCATTGTATTTGAGTCTCAAATGAAAACAAAAAAAATAGAAAAAGACTGCATTTCGATTTGAACCCAGCAATACACTAGTATAGATTTCCGAGGATTCGGTTGAACAGATAAGGTTAGATGATGTTTGATGGTTCAATACGATCGATGATATTCCTGTATAGGTGATTGTAGTTAAATATGATTAAGTAGTATGCCTAGGTGATTGTGATTAAATATGATTAAGTAGTATGCCTAAGTGATTGTGGTTAAATATGATTAAGTAGTATGTCTAGGTGATTGTGGTTAAACACGAGTAAATAGAATGGCCATACACTCTAATGTCTTCGCTACTATTTAGAGCAATAGTGGTTGAAGGTACACCAAAGACGACAGGTTGAAGAATACAATACCTAAAAACAGAATTATCAGAAAATTGGCTACAACCTTAGCATACCAAAAACAAGATCTGGTGTGTCTTGGATTTAATCTACTTTATCAAGATTTCTTCATTCACGGAACCACACTAGATTAGAATATTTGGCCAATATGTAATATGGCTTGTTTTCAATTATTATAGGGTGTATCGACCACCCCATTGAGAACTAACAGTAACGGTCAAAACATCACATGAAAAGGACAACTCCAAACCAATTTCATCAAGATTAAAGAATACACTGAATGGAAATAGGAACGCCAAAATTGAAACCTATTGTCGTCAATAGCAATTACGTGAGTTCTTCCCCCGTGTACACTTTGACGTCTGTTTAAAAAAAGACTGAGGAGCCACAAGGGTGGAACTTGAATCAATGCACAAAATACATAAATCGCGACTTTATTGTTTATTACAATCTGTCTGCATTTTTTTTGCAGCAGCATTCACGTATTCATAGCATCGTGTCTTGAGGGGAAGCGTTATAATAAAAAAAGAAGAAGGCTCAATCTTGTCAGCACGCTTTGTCATGAGTTGAAACTTCACGCATTACGTTGTTGCAATTTGCATCCTTTTTTTTTTGTTCATGATTCTAATCAGCGCTATTCTTCGTTTCTTTTTTGTGTTTCCTGGTTTCCTATACTTTTCTCCATTCTGTATAACAATACGAAAAAGAACGAACCAATCAAAAATCAAAGAAATGTCAGCATTAGAATTTTGTTCCAAATCTAAGGAACCTGCAGAAAAAACTGCGTACAAACATGAATATTTAACAACGGGCCGACATTCAAACAGGAAAAAAAACTACAAAAAAGGTCCAAAGAGTGCGCAAAAAATGAATAATTATGTAAAAAGCAATACACGCGAATAATTCCATGTAGATGATGCTCAGAGGCAATGGAGAAGTGATGTAAAAGAGTATTTGCAGGAGAGTATATAATAAGCCGTAGATCATCCGAAAAACTTTTGAAAGAAAAAAAAAAGAGAAAACAGCTCTTTAAAATATCTAGTAAGCGCTATTTGACTAACATAGTTCTTATAGAGCAAGGATTTGACTATTACGACTACTAGTATAGAAACATTTCACAAAATCTCCACAGTTATACTGGATTTTCAGCTTCTAGGAACAATTGAAAGGACCGCCCCCTCTACATTTTTTTAAAAGAAAAATTAGAAAAGAATAACAACTACCAAGAATGTCAGTAGTAGCTATTAAGAATGCAATCAGCAAGGCCTTTTACTCTGGCAAGAGTGAATCAGACGAAGAGTTGGCCAGAGCTGAGCAACTTCTCAACTCGAACCAATCGCCATACGGAGCGTCCGACAATCCAGATAGATCACAAGAGCTTGCCAACGAAGAGGCTATTTTGAATGCGATCAAGTCATCGAACGCATCTACGGATGAAGACGAATCTTCTGGTTTCTTCAATACCTTTGACCCAAGAGTCATGTCTGATATAATCATTGGTCTTTCCGACGGTTTGACTGTGCCCTTTGCCTTGACTGCCGGTTTGTCATCTCTTGGTGACTCCAGATTGGTTATCACTGGTGGTATGGCTGAGTTGGTTTCTGGTGCTATTTCCATGGGATTGGGTGGTTACTTGGCTGCTAGATCAGAAGCTGAATACTTTACATCTCAAGTGAAAAAGGAAAAATTGCAGTTTTTCAAAAAGCCCGAATCCATCAACCAGGATGCTGCCGAAATCATGTACGAATTGGGTGCTTCTGAAACCACCATTGCGTCATTCTTGAAGGACTTGGACTCCCAGCCTAAGAACTTGATTGACTTTGTCATTAGATTTGGAAGGGGTTTGGAAGAGCCAGCAGAGGGTAGAGAATTCACATCGGCTTTGACCATCGGTATATCTTACTTTCTTGGTGGCTTTGTTCCATTGGTTCCATATTTCTTCACCTCTGTTGTTCAAACTGGTTTGATCATTTCTGTCATTGTCATGTTAATTACTCTCTTCATTTTTGGTTACGTTAAGACTTCCATCTCCTTGGGCGATGATTGCGCAATGAGCAAAAAGGTGTTTGAGGGAGCGCAGATGGTGGCCACAGGGTCTGTGGCTGCCGGTGCTGCTTGGTCATTGGTTTACTTTATCGACAGTTGATCCCCTAATGGCCTTCCCCTCCCTCTCTAAGAATTTAAAATGCATATGATTACAACCTCACAAACATGATGACCATTGTTTGGAGATTGTACTCCCCTTGACACGTTTGTTCGATACCCTACATGTATTTCATGTTACTGTATATTAGTAATATTAGCACAAATTGCTTCAATTCTAACTTTTGTAGAGTTTTGATGAAATTAGGTTTTTGTAGTCACTAGGGTGTATCCAACAATCCTTGTGCGACTAAGCATCAGGCGTATCAGTAAAGAATGCACGTAATATTCCACCGGTTATGAGTACTGCATTTGGATTCTGTATGAAGTTTAAACCTGAGGTTTGCCTGCCGTTGGATACTTTATGAAGTTTAAATAAGCGTGAGGTTTGCTGTACGCTCTAAATGCAGAATCTGATAAACTTTCTTGAGTGTCGCTCTCACGTGTGATTATTCACACTTGTGGTGCACAGGGTGAACAGTGATACGTTTCTACATCTCATTCCAGACCTCAACCAAACTTCTGGGTTGCCTATTGTACAACACTGAAGTTTGTAGTCTCACAGAAGTCTTATCTTAACTCTTGCTAGTCATTCCATTAGCATTCATCTTAACTCTTCCCAATCATTCCTATCTTAACACTACGTGAACATTCATCTTGATTCTTCCTGATCATTCATATTTTAACACTACAGAAGTTCTATCTTCAAGTCTCCCAGACCAGAAAGTGCTCATTATATTTTGAGTCTATCAACTGCTTATGTCAGTTGATTATCCAGACAATTTGATGAGTGCGATTTTTTCAAGAATAAAAATAGTCAGTGGCAATACAACACAAGATGTCATCTAGAATCGCCGAAATAATCTCTAAAATCGCCATCCCAGCGGGTGTGGCCATAACTTTAGCTCAGGGAGCCATGTATGATGTTGAAGGCGGTAAAAGAGCCGTTATCTTTGACAGATTGAGTGGTGTTCAAAAGGATGTTATTGGGGAAGGGACTCACTTTTTGATTCCATGGTTGCAGAAGCCTATCATCTATGATGTTAGAACCAAGCCTAAGACTATCACCACAACCACTGGTTCCAAGGATTTGCAGAATGTGTCTTTGACCTTGAGAGTTTTGCACAGACCGGACGTGATGAACTTGCCAAAGATTTACCAAAGCTTGGGTTTAGATTACGATGAGAGAGTTTTACCAGCAATCGGAAATGAAGTTTTGAAGTCTACTGTTGCTCAGTTCGATGCTGCTGAATTGATTACCCAAAGAGAAGTGGTGTCTGCCAGAATTAGACAAGAGTTGCTGAGAAGAGCCCAAGAATTCGATATTAGATTAGAAGATGTTTCTATCACCCACATGACCTTTGGTAAGGAATTCACAAAGGCTGTTGAACAAAAGCAGATTGCGCAACAGGATGCTGAAAGAGCAAAGTTTTTGGTTGAAAAGGCCGAGCAGGAACGTAAGGCCAGTGTTATCAGAGCTGAAGGTGAAGCCGAATCTGCAGAAACCGTTTCCAAGGCATTGGCAAAGGCTGGTGATGGCTTGTTGATGATTAGAAGATTGGAAGCTTCCAAGGAAATTGCAGCTACTTTGGCTGGTTCTCCAAACGTATCCTACTTGCCTAGTGGCAGCAAGGGTGACTCAAACAACAACTCCTTGTTGTTGAACATTGGTCGTTAATCTCAACCGGTTACAATTGTAAATAGTTATGAAAATGAATTTTTTATGTACATGTAGCTAACCCTCTTAAGAACTATGTTAATACGCTTTGAATACCCAATGCCAGCAAGATTTACAAGTAGCTACACCTAACGACAGCAGGTTATAGCAAATGCTAACACTTCGATGTGTACAAGTAGCTACAGCCAACCTCTGATGTGTCTAAATATCCAATACAAGCAATTCATCGTGAGCTCCTGGGGTCGTAACTTCACCCTTGCGTACCAAAGCCTCGATATCCTCCACTTCCTTGATGCATCCACTGGATAAATTTAAGATGTCGTTGCTTGTACGGCCAACAACAATATCATCTTCCACTCTCAATCCAATGCCGTGGAAATGTTTTGGGTATTTGTGGTCTTTTGGAATGTACAAGCCAGGCTCTATTGTAATCACATTGTGGGCTCTCAATTTGGTGTGCCTCGACACCGAAGGGATGTCATGTAAGTCTAGTCCCAAGTGATGTCCAATGTAATGTGGATACAACACACGAGCAACTTCCAGGTTTGTAATAGCCAGGAACCCCGGTAAGGTGCGCAACCCTTTGGCCAACGAGGCAATGGAGTGCTCGTGGATGTCCTGCAAACAGTTATTCTCTGTACACAACTCAATACACTCCTTGTTTGTGTTTAAAACGATTTCATACAAGTCTCTTTGAGGAGCAGTAAACCCCAAAGGTGAGTTGGGCCAAGCTCGGGAAATATCCGAACAGTAACCACCCAACTTGCCTCCAGCATCAACAAACACCACTTCGTCTTTATACAATAACGATTCGTGTTGAACGTAGTGAATTGTAAGAGCGTTCTCTCCGCTGGCAACAACGGGAATATATGCTTCCTTATCGCACCCATCGTGAACAAAGTTGTACTCCAAAAACTTTGCCAAAGACTTTTCCGTTTTCAACGGCAGGTTGGAGCCCACCTTTGCCATTGCCTTATGGAACCCCCTGCTTGAGATCTGAGCTGCCTTGTGCATAACTTTGATTTCAGACTCCGACTTTATGGATCTCAATTGGGCTATGATAGGGGAGAGTTTGCGAATCTTGGACACCCCGTACGATAAGAGTAGCGACTCGATACCCGAGACCAGGCTCGAGGACGATGCCGAAGAACCGAAAAAGGTCTTGAAGAACCCATTGGATGAAGTGCTCAAGTCGTAATATACACTATCCGATCTGGCCAACAAATGTTTGATGTACCGTTCTGCATTTGAGATATCTTCAACCTTGTCAGCGTTGAAAAAGTTGTATGCACCATCCAAGCCCAGTCTCAGACCCTGCCATTTCTCTGCATCTGGGTCCTTTGGAGCAACCAACATGTGTAGAACAACGTCGTCATCCAGGCCCGAGTCCGCTACCTTTTCGATAATCACAACGGAGTTTGGCTCCAACCATCCAGTCAAGTAGTACAAGTCATTGTTCTGTTGAAAGTCATAAAACACAGCACCGGAGCTGTACTGGATTTGGTTACCAACTATAACCGCTATTGACTTGGGTGGCATCACTTTGGCGAGTCTCAATCTCCTTTCATAGTACTCCAATGCACTGATACCGGGAGTCAAATTTTCAGGTGATGTGATGTAATGAGGTCTAGTCAAGTGGGTGGGCTGTCCCAATCCTTGTGGGAAAGGTGTCTCGGGTCGGGTGTCGAGACTCACAAACCTTTTCGCGACATTTGGCAGCCTCCTTATATTTCTTGCAAGGGCTCTACCAATCATTTGCTTAAAATTATTGAAATTTTCAGAGGCTTGGGCTTTTTCAATCATGCTAATATATGATTCAAACAAAGGATTCTGTTTGGATGATACACATGAGTCACCTCCTAAGAAGCTGAGTATACATACCAACGGTCTTGATTTGTTGCCGTGGGACGAGCTTCTTCCTCAGGAGGAAGAAGAACTCGATGAATCGGAGTCACAGCCTGTGGATACGGCCCGCAAACTATCAAAGCTGGAGAAGAAACAGTTGAAACATCAAAAGAAGGTCAACGCCGCTAGAAACAAACAGCTCAAAAGACAGGCAGAATTTGGAACTCCTTTGAAAAGTGTAGGGGATTTATTTAATCCATTCCTCGCCAAATCAGATCTCAAATCGCTATACTCCAAAATCTTAGCCAAGGCTGGCAAAACCTCAAGGGACGAATTCAAATTGTTCCATTACCATTCCATTGCATTATACAAGTCTGACGTAGATCACATACTACCTGGTGAGTGGCTCAATGATAACAATATATCCTTTGTTTTTGAGTTGATCAATCAGCTCATCTTGAAGGATGGTAAGGAATACCACGGCCAAATACAAATGTTATTCCCGTCCTTGGTGCATTTGTTCTTGCATTTCCCCATAAACTCCCCGGAGGATGCTGCCAGCATCTTGCCTATAAAAGAATTACGTAAACTGAAGTTTATCTTCATACCCGTCAACTTTATGGATGAGAGTGAGGCCATGTCTGAGGAAGTCAATAACGGTGACCACTGGGCTCTTTGTCTATTCTCGCTTATTGATAATACTTTGTACGTCTATGATTCAATGACTATTGAGGACGATGAAGACGCCGACATCTGCTTGGCTGGGTTGGCCAAAAGACTCACTCGTGCCTTTGTAAATCAACCCATTAAAGTGGTCAAAATGAAATGCGACCAACAAGACAACTTTGACGACTGCGGGGTATATTTAATAATGATATCGTGTTATTTGATCAGTGTATTGACTGGTGATGCCGAAATAGACTTGAAAATGGACACTATCACCTTGAATGCTTTAAGTGGGAGACTAAAGGTGATGCAATTGGTGTATAGAATGAACGAGCAGTTCAGAATAGAACTGTCATAGGTTTAAATTGAATGTTAAAATGAATATCAATAGAGCTAAACGAGATTTCTACACTGAGAATACATAGAATCCTACAGATGGTACATTAAGCATAGAATCCTACAGAAGAATCCTATAGATAGTACATTAAGCGAAAAGCTCAAACAATCCTTACCCGCGATTCTCGGCTTGATTCTAATATACGTGATTTAGACTGTCTGTTGCTCGAGGAATTAAAGAGCTTGATTCAATCCGATTCATCTAGGGATTCGTTATTATACACCTAATAGATTTATTATGTAATGTAGCGATGATTAACTTCCAGAGATAATCTGTATAGATAAACATGTACTGGTTACTCTGCACTGTTGATCTCCGTGGGATTCATATGTCAAATCTTAACATAAGTGGGTATCAACCAGAGCACAAGGAATTCACCAGAACTAAGGATTAATCAGAACTAAAGTGATTATGAAATAAGAACAGTTGTTCACCAAATAAGAACAATAGTGACCAAATATCAAGCATGAACGAGTGAGGTGATCAATTAAAGTAGTTATCGACAAGACATGCCTTGAAGACATTAGCCATACTCTCACTGTGGACCTCATTGCTGAGATTACTCAAGGATTGGATGAAACTTGCATTGGATTCCAGGTGGTTGTTATAGTAGACATCACTTTCAACGCTATAGCCAATTCCGATTTTTCCCAAGCTTAAAGCAGCAATCAAGAACACTACATTTGAGTGAATTCTCCTTCGTGTAGCAGGATCTAACAGTTCATAGTCATAGCCCAACAAAGATATGAATTTTGGTCTAGAAGCCCTCGAAGTCATGGAGAACAATATCAACATATTCTTGAGATCTATGATAAATGCTAAATAAATAACAAACTGTCTGGATTTGGACTTGGGGACGGCAAATGAAAGTTCTGCATTGTATTGATTCACAAAGGATTTTGCATTAACTAAGGAAACCACCAGCGAGAAGTCACCTTGCGAGAGAGGGATCAACAACTTTGTGTACAAGTAGTGTTCAAAGCTTGATTCGTTGGACGTGAGCAAATCTACAAACACGTCTGGCTGTGAAAATAGAGACAACTCGTTGAAAGGTTTGATGAAAACAAGAGCCGAACAATACATGCACAACAACTTGGATTTGAGATAAGGGATCTGGTCCAAAAGAGTGTTCACCATATCAATTTGTAAAAGCTCCACTATTTCATTGCAGAACTTGGTAAAGTCCATATTTTTGAACAAAAGAGCGGTGTTAAATACTCTGATGACATGGAAAGCATATATTTCCCTGGAATCCGGTTCCTTTTTCAAAATAGCGTCGTTCTTGAGGTAATAGACCCAAGCCTTTTTATACGTGGCGGTGATCGACTTGTTAATATCACGTTCATCGTCTGTTGAATCCTCCTTCCGAAACCACAGCTGACCATAAAGCTTGAAAAGAAACTGATACATGCAAAACTCAATGAACTTGGAATCATTCACCTCCTGGCTCGTCTTTGGCTGGGAGAAAAACTTGCCTGCAATAGAAAAGTCATTCAAGATCTGAAGCCCAGCTTTGAATTTCTGTTGGATTATCGCTATCACCAGTGCTCTTTCGATTCGCTCAAGTAGCTGCCTCGAGTCCTCGAGGCTCAAAGTCTGCCGAGAACTGATGAGCTTACTGATATCAAGCTGTAGTTTCTCTAAAAACTCTATATTATCATCGGAATCTTGGCTTCTCACTATCGGATTCGACACTTGGTACTTTGTACTCAACTCTTCAAGTCGCTCGAACACATCCACACTCTGCGTTCTCGTATACGCGTGCACCAATGGTGCAACATCAAGAAAATCAAGATCCATAATTGTCTTTTTTATTTCACTTTGGTTTCGCATCCGCATTTCAATGCTCTACAACACTTTTCTTGAATTGTTGGGTGTGTCTCTAGTGGCTATAAATTGAGTCTATCCTATATTCAGTTAATTGTGTATATCCGATAGTAGTGTATTCGAGTATCCTGGTTGTATTTATCTTCCAATGAAGTGTATTCAATGGAGGAACTAGCTATTTATATTCCAATGGAGTGTATTCAAACGGAGGTATTAGCTGTACTTATAATCCAATGGAGTGTATTGTGGCATAACTCACTGGCTTAGATATGTATTTCTAATTATACAAAGCTATGTACATTTGTAAATCAATTGTATGTCCCAGACATACTCTATAGTTATTGTAAGTTGTTCAGTCATCAGAACTCATCAGTGAACATGCTCTCTATTTTGCATAGAATGCTTCCATTGAAAGCAAGAGTCCTGAATCCCATGTGAACCCTGAAATCCCCTGATGATCATAGTAATGCTGGGATGGAATACTCAAAGCTCTGTAAAAGCTATAAAATAACCAGAGTCGACAGATAAGCATCTGAAATATCGAACAAAATGGAAGCGACTGCCCAGCAGAAAGGAATCCAGGTACTCATCTCAATGGAGCCAGCCTTGTATATAGCACCCAAAATCAATCCAATGATTGTTCCACCAACAAACCCCTTGAACAACCCAATAGTGACATACAATATCACGATAAATAGCGTTCCAAACTTCAGTGAAGACATGTTATGCCTCTCTCTCTGTCTGATATTGTGTTGTATGATGTTGAAGACAGCAAAAGAGCCGGTCAACAAGTAAACAGTGCCATGGATGATCAATGACCAAAAGAGTGTGAACTTCCAGACATCAGACAGATAGTACAAGTATGAACTCAGAAACAGCAGCGAGTCGCTCCCAAGTGGCCAGTATAACGACGGGAAAGGCGGTCTCGTGTACCCGATAGGGACATCCAATGAACTCACAAACACCTTCATGACATATTGTTGATTTACACGCACTGAACCAGAAAACCAAAAAAGAAAAAAAAATTAAAAAAGAGTGTTGCCACCGATTATCAACATCAACAGCTCTCTGATACACAACCTGAAGCGCAATGTCCAGAAGATACGATTCCAGAACCACGATTTTCTCACCAGAAGGTAGATTGTACCAAGTTGAATATGCTCAAGAAGCCATCTCAATGGCTGGTATTGCAATTGGTATATTGTCTAAAGAGGGTGTTGTATTAGCTTGTGAGAAGAAAGTGACATCTAAATTGTTAGACAACGACGGATCTGCAGAGAAATTATACATTATCAACGACAACATGGTGTGTGCTGTTGCTGGTATGACTGCTGATGCCTCGATCTTAGTGAACAATGCCAGAGTCCAAGCTCAACAGTACTTAAAAACTTACAACGAACAGATCCCATGTGAAACATTGATCAAGAGAATCTGTGACATCAAACAAGGGTATACTCAGCATGGTGGTTTGAGACCATTCGGTGTAAGTTTCCTTTATGCCGGTTTCGACGACAGATATGATTTCCAATTATACACCTCAAACCCATCCGGAAATTACTCGGGCTGGAAGGCAACAAGTATCGGTTCTAACAACTCCTCAGCCCAAACCTTGTTAAAGAAAGATTACAAAGATGACTTGTCCTTGGAGGAAGCATGTAAATTGGCCGTCAAGGTTTTGTCGAAAACAATCGAGTCCTCCAACTTGAATAGTGAAAAATTAGAATTCGCAACCTTGAGCTTATCGAAATCTGAACAAGGCAAGGTCGTACACAAGATCTGGCAGGATAAGGACATCGACTTGTTGATCAAGGCTGCGGGTGTTTTGGATGAAAAGAATGACGAATAGATCCTCGGCCTCTCCACACAACTACGATTCTTTAAGGTATATTTCAAAACTTAGCTATCAGTAATGTATTTTGAAATAGTGTAATAAAATAGATGGTTTGACTAGTTTACTTCTCTCTTTCTACTGTTCGACCGTGCATTTCAAAATGCTTCTGTTACTGGGTATAATCGACAATCAAGCCAGTTAGAAACCCATTGGATCCTAAAGAGTGGATCAACTGTTAAGATAATTGGAAACATCAAGACACGCTTCTTAGCCTCACTACATCTCAATCAGTATGCTAATTGACAACCCCATAACATTTCAATCAGTAATCTAATCGACATCACCGCTATATACCAATTGGTTACAACTAGTCATAATAAATGACACTTTAATGACTGGAACACCAATTGGACAAATTTGTCCTTTTGAATTACTGGCATAGAAATTGAAATCTGCCAGAAGTATCCGGTCTGTTTACCAATCACGTGCGCTCTCCAGAGTGCATTCTCCCTTAGTATTACAACTCTCCAACAATTGTACTAATTTCGATTCCCTGGTATTAGTGCAAATCTTTTCACACGTGATTTTGTAGAGACAAGATGGACTTTCTAACACCAGGACTCCATCCAGGGAACACACAGGCGCTACTGCTTATCAAGGATATAAATAACAGTCGGATACTGCTAAGATTAAGAAAGCAGTATAAGAAACTCAATGAAGAAACCCAAGCTTTTGTTGTGAACCAGCTAGCTGTGTATACATCACAACTCCCTGAATCCGCAAGTGCACAGGGAACACGCTTCAACTCGCTCCAAACAGCTTTTCAAGAGTACTACTACCTTCTCAACATTGACAATTTCAGTTTTCTGAAAGTCTCTGGGGTAGATATTACTAAAGTGCTTCAGATATACAGCAGTGTCAATGCACTTGAGAGCGATACAACAAGCCAAGATATTACCACGCATTTGAACCAATTGATAAACCGTTATTCCTTACTTTTAGTGAACTTGAACTTGTCTAACTCCCTCATCTACAAAACCTTACTTTTGAAGAATAATTTGGTGTATTGGGAGGAGTTATCTGTATCTAAGCTAGGAAGAAGTGTTTATTTTATCCAAACAGGTCCATTAAGATTGTTTAACTTTGCCAAGCACATCTACAACAGCTTCCTGAGTATTCGATACTCTGAGGTTTCCGTTTCAGGTAAGGAAGAAGACCACCCCATACACAATGTGTGGGTGAGAGTTAAGGCCATCTACAAGTTTGCTAGCAACTCGATTCTTACTTCCTGGTATACCACTAATCCTGGTTTCTCATTGCAAGCTGTTAGTTACAAGCAGCCATTCTCTTATTTCAACATTCTCACCAGTATTATTCGATTCCCGCTGTCATTGATCAACAATGACATCAAGAAACGTATTGGATTGATTAACTCTGAAATCGAACAGTTGGAAACTTATATTGACGCTTTATTGAAGGTCGACTTGGATGATAGCTCCCTATTGATCAATACCTTTTCCACCATCTTGTGTGTTAAGAATGAATCCCCCGATGAAAACTCAAAAATCAACTCCATTATGCAAACCTTGACAAAGTTTGATAGCTCACCAACTCCCGAGACCCAAAAGCACTCATTTTTTGTACGTTACTGGCCTTTACTTTTGCTTCTTGTGCGTTATGGACCTTCCCATGGTTATAACATATACACCAATCATGCTGAAGTTCTCCATTGGTTCAAGCGTAATTTTGTTGACACGATAGCTGGATTCTTCAATAACTGGGTTATTAAGCCTATTGGAGATATGTTAAATGTCCTTAGGAAAGATGATCAAATATCAATCACCTCCAAGGAATCACTCAAGTCCGATCTTGATTCACTTGAACGAATGATTCTTGATTTTATCAAGGATGAGGTAGGGTCTGTTGAGATAGACCAAACCAAGGTTCACGAGTTGATCCAAAATGGAGACTTGACTTTGTTGATGTCTCAATACGAAAATGAAATCAAAACTCCAGTGAAATCGTTAATAAAGGGATCGCTAATTCGATCGATTCTTATTCAAATTCAAAAGGGTAAAGTTGATGGAGCCTTAGCAATTAATGGTATTGATAAATTACTCAAATCTCAACAATTGGTGTTTGGTTTTGTTTCATTAAGTCCCTCCATGTTAATTTTGTATCATTTCTGGTCTTATTTAACTTCCTCCAAACCACTCATGATCAATGGGAAGGAGGTAAACATAGCTTGTCTCAAGTCACTCAACAGTATTGAGAACTTGCTTATCTTACTTAAAAGTGAACAAGACACACCAAACAACTACGAGGGTAAGTTACTCATTGAAATCATCAACTTGATTATAACTGCAAAATTGTTGATTCCAAAGCAATTGCAGAAAGATTGGGTTCGTGATTTGAATGAATTGAACAATGTGAAGTACGATATTGATTCCAAACTTGATCTTGTTAGAAAGATATGGAACATGTATGGTCCGTACTTCAGATAACAAGCACTATAGATGGTTTTAACAAATGTTTAGATGAAAGAAAATTGTAATACTACTGCATTGTATTTGCCTAATCATGTATAATATAAAAACAAAAACTAAAAATACAAGGTTGAGGATATGAAAGAGTGGTAATGAGATAATGTCAATGAAAATCGGCTAGCAACCTATGATCTTATTTCCTGGGAAAGTATAACCACCATCAACAAAGCTAGTGAGGTTAACGTTTTGGTAGATGTTTTTGTGCAGTGTAATATAGTTGTAAGTAGGGTAGCCCTTTGGATCACAACCCACATTTATAGCGTTGGCAGGTTGGTATACTCTAACATAATCAATTCTAAATGTGACTGGCAAGTTCATACTTGGCCAATCAATATAGGCCCAATTGTTTGAAATACCCAAATTCAAAATAATTGACATTGGTTCCTTAGATATTCTTCTCCAGTCAATGTTACCATTTGGATGTAAAGCATTAGCATGAACTGTGAGCGTTGGGTCATCTCCAACAAACCAACGCAAATAACCATTTGTATTATCATTCAAGTATTCATACCCAAACTTTTGAAAGTTGTGCTCGGTATTTCCTCTTTCATACCACGAAGTATTCAATACTGTAACTGCAGAAAGCGCCTGTTGGAAAGGCCCACCAGTGTAACTATTCATTACAGTAAGACTGGAGTTGTGAATTTCGAGAAAGTTGTAATCAGGATAATACCAGATATCGTAAGGAGCCAATTGCAAGGATTGGGAAGCGACACCGTTAGGTAATTTTGTATCAGCTTCAGCTTCGAGAACATCAATTTCAGGTGCACCTCTACCAGTACCCGGGTTTGGATGTTCACCTTTACCACATGTACACGAGTTCAAACGTTGACCAGGCAAGTAAGAGATACCATCTGGGGAAGATTGATTTGCTGTTATACCAGCGTCACAAGATTCGTAAGAGTAAGGCCACACACCCTCTGTGGTTGCCAAATAACCCGGTCTACCTAAATTACCCATTGTCCACAAACCTGGCCACAAACCCGAGTAACCACCGTAATTTGGTAAACGGACTGACATTTCCACTTTACCCTGGGTGAAGCACATTTTGTTCCAACTTTGAAGCATACCTGATCTGTAAAACAAGTCATGGTTCTTGAAGGCATCTAATCTCAAGTTCAAAGTTCCGTTTGCAGTTGAGGCAGCATCAGGATCATACCATTCCAAATCCTTTGTTGCATCATAGTGCAAGTCTGGAGCTGTCCAAAATTGATCATCACCTTCATAAAAGGTACGTCCTTCAGCGTTGAATTCATCAGAAAATACCAAGGGCCACTGTGAGCCATCTCTAGCTGTAATGAACATGAATTCATCGGGGGTATCTGGATCAACGAGTGAGGTTCTTATTGACAGTATTAATGGATACTTGTAATCTGTTAATATTTCATATGATGTGGGGCCCCTGTGAGATGTGATACCTGAGTATGTCAATACTGGAATCAAGATGAAGACACACAATGCAGCGATGGCAAGAATGCAGAAACCTATGATACCACCCATTGATCTACGGTCGTAATTTTTTATATCCAGCAAGAACCGGTTTCTGTCGTATTCTGCGTCGGCTATAGGGTCCGGATTGTGCAAGTAGTCATCTGGTTCTTTTTCATCAATGTGTAATGGAAAGACAGAGGCAGGGTAGCCACCAAACGGAGAAAAGTCTGTATTTTGCAGAAAAGGGTTTGTCAGTGACAACAGCAGAGCCTCTGCGTCCAGTTTTATCATCAGGCTGGAGTGATTTTGGTGCGATCCGCCAGCGGCAGCAAGGGCCACCAAGTTAGACAATGAGGACAGCGACACCACTCTCGAGCCAGCCATCGAAGGGTAACGGTCAAACTCGGAAGGCACCTGGATCAAACTGTGTGCCGGGTTGCCCTGACCCTGTTGGTTTACGTCACCATAGTATTGATTTCGGGTGCCCTTATTATTGTTTGTTGCGTTGCTTCCCAAGCCTAGGGAGGATGCTGATTTGGAAGCTTGTCCACGTACACTGTTGCTGTAGTTGCCTCTGTATGGAGTTCCCATGTTTTGTTGTTCGTTGGACGAATTTTCATTTCCTAGTAGTTTGGATGTTGGAGCATCATACGTGTTGTTATAAGCGTTGAATGGGCGATCGTACTGGTCGTATTCACGGTTAGAGTAGTTTTGGTTCATGTGGTTGGTGTTTTCATACGAGGCCGACGCTCTCGACCCAAACTCGTCACCACTCGATGTTGATTGTTGTTCATATGACCTCCTCTCAAAGGAGCTCGACTCATTCGAACTAAACGGGTTGGCCACACCACCTTGGTGCATTTCTCCCGTAGACTCATCAAACTCGCTCAGACGGTAATGTTCATCATCGTGCCTTGGTGTGTTTAACGTCAAGTCCCTCTGCGCCATGATTCAATAAGATCCGTCTTTTCTTATGGTCTAATACACTGGTAAAGGAAAAAATTTATATAGCTTTGCTTTCCTCTCACCTCTTTTTTTCTCCCTCTCGTTCTTTACTAACAAAGTTAAAAATAAACAACAAAGTGCAAACAATTGCTAAGGGGACAACAAAAGAAGAAGGGAGGACAAAATGGACAGGAATAACAAAAATCGACAAAAAGGGGACAAAAGAAACAAAAAGAGGAATGAGAATAAAGATGATCTCTCTTCGTACATACTTATAATGCGGAGATGACGGGGCTAGGATACAAGGCAGAGAGAGAGAGAGAGAGAGAGAGAGTTTACCAGTGGAATGATTGCACGCTTTGGTGATTTTCTTTTCTTTTTGCATATTGGCTTGTTTAACGTTTCAGATTGCACGAGGCAAATTTGGTGTCGTTACATTTGTCTGGAAAACCGTTTGTGGAAAAATATTATGGATGAAATCAGGTTCCCTAAAAATAGCTTCTGTTGTAGGGAAGCTTGATGTTCCAACGCTATATGAAACTTTTGTACACCAAATATTGCCTCGGTGAGTAGAAACACACACATTTTGCCTTGGTAGCTAACTGGCGATGTTCCCGCAATATCTTTGCAGAGAGAAATCAAATATACGCTTAAGAATTCCAGGGTCGTGTCCCTGGAGTTTCTGCATCTCCACTGTGCATACAGATCTTATTGGGTGTGCAACATTCATGGCATGTGAGTTGTTTTTCTAGACTTGAATGAAATGTTCGCTGGAATGTTGGTTTTTCTTGGTGTGCCATTTGCTTCTCCCAGGCTTTACCGAGTTGTAGATCCCTATCAGCTATTGCTGCGAACGTTTGCAAGTTGTGTATATTCCGATCCTCTATTGTCGCGAACGTAAACGAGTTGTATATTCATATCCGTTAGTGCTGCAAACGTTAGCGAGTTATAGACTCATATCCGCTTCTCCCGAGCGTTAGCGAGTTGTTCCTATCTGCTATTGTTTCGAGCGTTAGCAAGTTGTAGAGTACTTTTCGCAATCTTTTGTTGAAACTATGAAGTCCGCTTTTTTGATTCAACGGTGTGCTCGCGATCTTAATACACATATAGATTTTTAATTCACTAAGTTCGGCCTATTGATTTAGTGATCCACTAGGTTTGGCTTTGGATCCTCTTTGTTTGGTTTCGGCCATCCCGCATATTTAGTACTTAGCTGCATACGGTATTTTCTCCGTTCATCATTTGAGATCTCGTCCCCTTTTCAGAAACTTCACCGTTTCTTCTCATATTTCTATTTGGACCAACCCAATCCTCATAAATACCACTCAATTTAAGAGTCTAAGTTGCCTGAAAGCACTCCGAAAGCTCTGTCGTAAATGTTCTTGTTGTGCTTCCCTATTACTACATTATGATGAGCCCATCATCATCCCTATACACTCTCCTATTACTAATAAAATTCATGTTGACTAATTTGCACCCGGGTGCTTCTTTACAGTTCAACCACTATTTCGTTCTCGTGATGCGTCTTTGTGTCATGTATTTTGCAACTTTTGAATATTTGTAATCTCGTCCTGAAAGTGGGACTCAAGGATAGTCTACTTCCTCAATTGATTACTGTGTTTGGATACTTCAAGGCTTGGTACTTCATACGAAACTTACTGTCCTCGCAATCTATATTCAAATTTCTATAGCAAGCTAATTAAAACTTTTCTTCTGTTTTTATCCTAAAATTTGACAAGCATTTCCAAAATTATTAATTTTCCTTGTTGAAATTGTAAATGTTCTACCGATTAAACTTTTATTGTATTTCCATCCCGTAGTAGACCACTTTAAAACTTGTGTTTTGTTTCCGTCCTAAAATAGTATCAACACTCTATGTATTATTTTTCCATCCTAGAATAGTATCAGCACTTTTATCCTTAAAATTAGAGAACTACTACGTACAATTTCTCTTTATCTTTTTACCATCAATTTCAAAAAGGAATCAATCACAGCAGTCGCCGATAAGGAAGTGATTTGTGAATTTGTATCGAAAGGAGGACTAACTTCTACAACATCAGCCCCAACAATATTGAGGCCATTTAAACCGTCCAAGAGTGCAAGCAACTCACGGGAAGTGAGACCACCAACTTCCATCGTACCTGTACCTGGTGCATAGGCAGGATCTAACACATCAATATCCACAGATAAGTAAACAGGTTTTCCTTTCAACTTTTCTTGTAATTTATCAATCACTTTTTGTACCCCAAATTTATCAATGTACTTTAGATCAAAGATACTGAACCCACACTCGGCATCAATTTCCGGATCAGCAACGTCATTGATAAATGGTGATCGAATACCAACATGGAAATTGTCCGATCCAGCAATAAAACCCTTTTCATGTGCATAGTGCAAGAAGGTGCCGTGGTTAATTTTCATATAATCAGTGATGCCTCCACCCAAATACTTTGGGTCCCATGTATCAATATGAGAATCAAAATGGATGACATGGACTGGCTCGCCAAAGTTTTCGTAAACAGACTTTATACCCATAAGAGCAATTGTATGATCACCGCCTATGGTTATAACCTTGGGGAGCTTTTCAACATTTCCTGTATGGGAATGAATTGAGCGAATGGCTCTATACAATTGATTAAGTGCCACGCGATTATCAAATGGGTTCATTGGGACATCACCACAATCAACAATGCTATAATTATGGGTATTAAAATTGTACGGATTGAGAGGAAGCCCATAGTCCTTTTCTTCTTTGAAGCCTGAACTGAGCAATCTACGGCCTGCTACCCGAATGGCTTCTGGACCGAAACGGGCACCTGGTCGGAAACTGACACCAGTGTCAAAAGGTGCACCCACAACAGCAATATCGATAGTTCCATCCTGGGTGGGATTGAAGCATTTTTGAGTGGGGAAATGTGCAAACGTAATATAGCCACCCAATAAGGTTGTTGAAGTCAAGTCATCCCTGTAGTCCGCATCAGGCAATGTAAAATGGGTCATACTAGAGTAGTGCTGGTTTAACTTTTGTTGGGCAATCTGGTTTTTGGACATTAACTTGTATGAATGCTCCAGCTTCTCCATCACCAAGTCTCCATATAGAGTGTCTAAGAGAGACATTTGAGTTTGCTCTTCACCGTCAATAACAGGTATTTGTCTGTCATCATTTTGGTTTATAACCACAATCTGTGCAAGTGCTATAGTGCACTGAAGTAGTGTCAGATATAACATTTGTGAATACAAAGCTGACATTTATTTATCTATCCAGTATATATATCAATAGAAGTCGAAAGCGCGAAATTACCGTTTTGGGCTTCAGATGCGAAAGTCTCTTCCCAGATAAGATGGAGAACCTAACCTGGTCCTCGGGTAGTGTCTGAATTCTCGTTAACGATCATATGCCGTCTAGAGATTTTTGAAGCCTTTCTCTAAGTGCGTTCGAAACGCGCACCGAATTCCACTACCTTATGGGTGATCTTCACTGCACTAACAACTCAGCTGCTTGCTTGAGCTCCTTCTGATATTGATAGTTACCGAAGGCAACATACAAAACATAAGCCAAGAAAAGGGAACCAATGAGCTTTGGGTATGTTTTATAGGTCCCAGTGTGGTATTCTCGATGTTTTTCATAATCATAAAAGCTAGAGTGATGGCACCACTCCTGTTTAGTTTGACTTGGTGAATCAACTATTTCGGTTTCTGGTCCAAGTTCCAAATCAATTGAATTAGATCTCATCCCCATACTTGACATAAGGGTTTGCTTTGGGTTCTTCATACACATGGGGAATAAAAACGAGTGTAAACTCTAGTTTTTTTTTTCTCTTTCTTGTTACTATGCATGTTAGAAGACAACTGATAACGAGAACATCTAAAAACCATCCGCTAAATTGCAGTCTAATATGCTAAAGCTATAAAATGAACTGCCGCGAGTACCAAGTAATTTTCTACAAACAAAGACCACTACAATTTCCTCCAAAAAAATACCTATATTGAACCATAAAACTACACAAAATTCTTTAAAGCCATCTCTTTCTCTTCGATTCAGACAGCAATGATGCCTTAGTAACCCTCTGGTTAGCAGGGTAGAAATATGTTGGGAATGGTGCTACGGATGCCCAGTTTGGCAAGGAGGTTGGAGTATAATTCCAACCTGGAGTGATTGTAGTCTTAGCACTTGGAGACTTTGCTGGGGATGCAAAAGCGGTGTAAGCTGATGTTGGGTATTGTCTGGACCAAGTTGTTGCGGTAACGGTAGAGCCTGGTTGAGTTTGCATCGGGGCAAACTTGGTTCTACCAGATTGGAG
Organism: Kodamaea plutei; assembly: GCA_030705055.1. NCBI lineage: Eukaryota > Fungi > Ascomycota > Pichiomycetes > Serinales > Debaryomycetaceae > Kodamaea > Kodamaea plutei. Next base: position 39,236 of record JANIWJ010000035.1, on the reverse strand, counting down.
GTTGTAAGGAATGGTGAAAGAAGCTGAGTTGATCGAGGTAGCACCAGCTGATAACTGAGGATCAGGTGGAGGGCCAGCAGCGTCAAGAATCAATGAGACCGGAGCGTTGTTGACTGTTTGTGTAGTTGAACCAGACATGCCGTTCAAAGTGAATCTCTCCGTGTAATGGTTGGTCCAGCCATCAGTAAAAACGGCGTAAATCTGAAAATAAAATACACCACTTGGTGCATCAGTTGTCTTGATTTGGGCAGAGTATTTGTTTCCAGTGACAGGCTTGGAGTCCAAAAGAGTCAAGAAACACTCAATCTGTTCGTTTGGACCAGTACAAAGTGAGATGGTGTAAGCTTTAATCTTGGTAAGCGATGAAGCATCATCAGAATCCAGGGTATCATCTTCCCATTCAACGTCGATGCTAACTACTCCACCACTTGGTGAGAATACACCTCCTGTTGGTGCGGTGATCGAAACATCAGCCAATACTTGGCAGACAATGTGAATTAAGAGTGTGTAGACTATGCTGGTAAAGTGCATACTGTCCTTTTGTATGTGTGTTGTGTAGTGAGTCTTCTTGCTATAATCTATAAATAGCAATAGTGGTATGTAACTGAAAAAAAAACAAGCAACGGGATGTAATATTCTTACTCTATCTGGTTGTAAGTACGTTTGACCCTATCTTATTGGTTGTAATGGTATGGTTTGTGATGTGTTGCACAGCAGGCACTTTACAAATGAATGCTTTCTTGTATTTGTTGTTTGATTTGAACTCTAGGGAAAAAAACAGACAAAAAAAACTTTTCCTCAAGTCATGTGACCCCCGGTTCTCTCCCTTTTTAATCTTTGTCAAGATTGACAATCTGGCAGAATTCGCCGCGCACAAAGGTGAGTTTATGGACGGTATGCTTGTCAACCGACACGACACTAACATAATTCTGAGGACCGTTCTCGATTATCCTCTTTTTTTTTTTGACTTATCGGGCTTGTGCTCATGCAAGATGTATGTACCTTTAAACACCACATTATTACTGGTGCCTATTTACACGCAATTAGATTTAGCATCTTTTTGACACGACATTAACATTTCGGGATGTAAGATATTCAAGTCACAGAATTGTGAGCTCTTTGTCACGACATCAACTCCTTTTTAGTTTAGGGTTAACATTCAATTGGTTTTGAAGCTCATTATTTTAATACTAGAGAACCAAGTACTTTGTTTGTTTTCCTTTTGACTTTTTTCCTAACCACAGCATTAGCACTATTACATTACCAAGACTTTCTTTTTTTTTTAGAGCTTTAAATTTGGAATGACTATAATATAGTTTTTCTTGGATTACATAGTGTGCTACGATAATTGGTTAATATTACTATCGCATATATATTGTCTATAGTGCAGTTATGTTAATCATTAGGAGGGTTCGTAAATAGTTGTATAGACAGGATGGAATAATTAATTCATTGGACCGGATTCGGAATACAAGTCAGTCATAAGTTTCCGCCATCCGATCAATGGATGCAAAAAAAATCACACGATAAATAAATAAAAAAAAAACCCAATAAGACCTGATTGAAGAGGGAACGCCAACCTGACTCTAAAATCCAGTATGTAAGCAGGTGCGAACCTTAGATCACGTTTTGTAACTTAATTCAATTCTTAATGTAGTTCAATGCATGACAGTTCAGGCATGTGCGAATCGTACTCTTTTTTCCATGGTTGTCAGACTTAGGTCATCGCTACTGCCCAATTTGAATATTGAGGTTGACAGTGAATGATTAGTTTTAATCTGGCTCAAGGCCACGTCTATAGTGATATCTGTATTAAGAAAGTACGAGTGGTACAGGTTTCTTGCGGAGTTTGCAAAGCCGTTAAAGGAATGAACTCTGTGTGGTTGGCTTTTTGCAAAAGGTCCCGCAGAGGTGTTTGATGCGTGCGACAGTCTAGCATCTAACTCAGATGAAATGGACTGACTTCTCTTGAAAGTCAGCACCTCACTATTTTCCGAGTGTTCCGTTATACCAGGGAGTACAACGTTAACAGTGCTCGTTGATTTTTCGCCAAGAATCATAAACGGGTTGTTCAATTGCTTGTGGGATGGAGTCGAGGGCTCAAGAAACAGGCGTGGAGGGGAGGAACTTAAAGAGAATGACTTTGTACGTCCGTTCAACGCCGAGCTTGACGATATCACTATACTGTCTCTTCTTGCAGTCGAAGCTATTTCATCATCCTTGTACCAAGATGTTCTTTGAACATTTGGGTATGTATTCCTTCTGTTAATAGCTTGCTCTTGATCTTGTTGGTGGCGGTTACTTAATGATTCAGATGATGTTTTCGGTGGTGATATAGACTCAATGATGCCTATGTTAGAATTACTTCTCTTGAATCTCTTAGATACCAATCGCTGGAAGTTCTTGTGTTCGGAGCCTCTAGGCTCTTCGAGTGAGATGTCGTTCCTGTCGTTCCTATGCATTCTGTTCCTTTTAGAACTCTGTACCTGTCTGTCCTTGTTTCTGGACAGGAACTTTCCCTTTATATATGGAAATACCCTTAGCGTCAGATCTATCAAAAACATAACGCTTTTCCTGTATTATTTTACAACTTGGTAACCAATATATATATATATACATCGTTATTCGCTTATGTAACAAAGTTCAAGCTTTGCTTGGTATACGACAGCATCGGCAGCTTAAAAAAATAAAAGTCCTATACACAATACTTAATTTGAGGGATATTCCAAAAAATAAAGGTGCAAAACAGGGAAAATTTGTTATTATTTAGAGCTCGTACAAACTCTACATAAATAGGGACCGTGGTTCGGGTGTTTTGGAGCTACCCGGCTTTAATGTTTTGGAGCTATCCGGCTTTAAACCGATGTTTTGGAGCTACCCGGTATTAGATCTACCGGACTCCGGACGGTATAACTCCAGTCGGCTCCAAGATCGGACTATAGCAGAATAATATAAACAGCGCAAAATATGAGCAAGATATTCCATAGATCTTCAGAATCCCATTACATTAGTAAGTAACACTGAGAAGAAAGCTCGTAGGGTTACTGATCTTTACGTAAGTAATCGAGCCCTTTTAATGGGGAGCTATGGTTTAAATCAAGCACAGAAGCGTTTTCGCATTGCATTATCGACTGATCATCAACACAATAGTAGCTTGGAACAGCTTTGGAATTCAATAGAACAAGTCCAAATTGGGAATATTTTGGGTCTAAGCTGGATTGTATTTTCTGCCATTCACCCGTGACAAGTTGAGGTGATTTTTCACCCTCTGATGCTTCTCCCTCTTCCACACCACCTTGGGTTTGCAATTGGTAATGAGAAGCTACCTTTCGAATTCTGTCCACTGCGGCTACAGTAAGCGGACGTCCCGCACGAATGCTGATTGAGCGTTTTCGTGCATCTCTGTATACGTTGTAACCTATAGATCCAAAAACCTGGATCTTCTGACCAGGCTTAATGTCACAACTAATCCCGCCCGAGTTTCCCACACTGAAGGAAAGATCGTCAGATCCAATACTTGTAGCAATTCCTGCTAAGATTAAGTCAGCATTTGCGGTGGGTGAAAAACTGAATGCAAGCAGCTGCGAAAACTTGTTGTCCTGGCTGTAGGAACCCCCTGACAGTGAAAGTTTCGAGGAAATACAATGCGACATTGGAACATCACTCACTTGAATGAAAGCACCCTTCCCGTGTTGGACTTCAATCATTTCAACACGGCGAGATAAGAACAAACCCGTGACCTTCTTCACCCTGCTTTTTTCTTGATCGGCAAAGAATAATGAGGACTGCAGCTCGCTAATGACAATAACCGTGTTTTGCTTTTCTTCAGGGGTAAGCCTTTGCACTCCTTCCCAGTACTTGGAGTTGATCAATTGTTCAAAAGTTGCAAAAACTTGAACCCTCCCGGCGCTAATTGACTCGCCAAGACCATTTGACTTGAGATTAGTCGGCAAGCAAAGCACTTTAGAAATTATGAGCGCAATCAAAATAACCTTCATACTTGATGAGTCCTACTTTTCTTCTATACAAGAGGATCTTCTTATACTTCTACAATCTTCTTTTCTTGTTATGTTGATGCGTTTTTCTTGTTATGTTGAGTCCTTTTCTTCTTATGTCAACACTTTTTTTTTCTTATTAGGTTATTCTCTGCTTCTGTACCATGTTGTATTTTCTTTTTGACCTTATGGCATAGGAATAAAACGACACTTTTTCGGGATGATTCTGCTCTGCAATAAGCGAGTATGTTTTGAGTTACAGGTTTTAATTTGCAATGAACACGGGCTAGTATACCCAGTTGTGAAGTTTCAGCACCTTTGGTGATTGTACTATATTAATTACATTGTCATGAACTATGTATTTTTCTCGTACAGTTTTTCAATTGTTTCTACTCTTCACGCGTCTCGGTGATATTGGCAGTTGTAGCCATCGTATACGCTCGGGATTATCTTCGACAGATTGGCTGGCCTCAGTTTTTTTTTTAGACTTTTGGTTCTTGCTCTCCCTTCTATTCCTTTATTTTCCTCTCCTTTGAAAACTGTAATTACTATTGCTATGCTTGATATCACCATAAATATATGACTACATGCAAGTTTGAAACTAGGAAATTGTTAACTGTCGATTGTATCTCTACACCATTGAGAGTTTATCTACATCAAATTTAGACAAAAGATACTATCCAGTGTCTACTATATGGATGTTTTACCGTTGGCGGATCTCATCGCACTTTAAACGACAAGCATGTGAACGGCTGGACTTTATGAATTTCATGTTCTGACGGCCTTATTCTTCGGGTTGACACAAAATCCACCCATGTAATTTATTAGTAAAGTTTCCATTTCCGCAAGAGGAAGTCTAATAAGAGTAAAATAGCAAATTTATGGTCCCTCTGGTGCCTTATTCAAAGCCTTCTATAGAATCAATAGAATGCATCATTATACGTTATGAACGTATCTCTATCCGTCCTTTTATCAATCCCAAACATAAATTCCATGTCAGCTTTTTCCGTTTTCTGTACATTATTTGCACCCTTTGTGAAATGTAAACATTACGTAATGACATGAACAATAGAATCAATAGAAAGAAAAAAAAAACATAAAAGGGATGCAAAGTAGCAAGCAATAAAAAAGATATAACAAATTGCAATGTCTGAAGGTGTTCATAGCCGTAACAAGGTTGGGAACGATCTCGAAGAGAATAGAGCAGAACACCTGGTTGGTACCAGTAGTCTTACACAAGATGGAGGTGTAGGCAATAGCCCACAGAGCGATGGAGAATTCCGCAGCCATGGTGCCCATGATTTTGTATTAGGCGATACAGAAGAAGAGGATGAATTCGTTCAAAAGTATGGTGAAATCAGCTTTAAGTACATTGACAAGCCCAGCGATGCCATGTGGTTTGTTCGCCCACACGCGTTGAACTATTTCAAGGATGGTATTTTGTACAGAACCAAAGGTGAACGTACCAGTGGTAAGACCGAATTGTTTTTGGATTTGTTATACGTTGGTATCGTTGCTAACTTGGCCGGTAGTGCAACAAAAGAGGCTTCTGCTGCAGCATTCCTTAAGTATATCCTTTTGTTTATTCCAACTTGGACTGTTTGGTCCGATATCAAAGATTTCATGAACTATTACTATACTGAAGATTTGTCCCAAAAACTTTATATCTTGTGGATCCTTATTTTGTTGGTTGTTTACGACAATAATTGTCGTTATGTCTTGGAACTGAGAGGCGAGGCCGCGCTCACAGTCGTTCCATATATGCTTTGTAGACTCAGTTTGGCTACCAGTTTGCTTATCTACTCAATTTATATCCCAGAGCACCGCGCCCAGATGCGTTGGTACGGTACTTCTATCTACTGTACAACAATGCTTTGGATCATTGTTATTTTTGTCGGTACTAGAGCAAAAATTGGTGTTTCCATCGCCATTATGGTTTTGGAACACTCCAGCTTCTGTACTATATACCATCCATGGTTCAAGCGGAAGTTGGGCCTCACCATGAGCACTGCCTTAAACATTGAGCACGAAGTTGAACGTTTCGGTGCATTCTTCATTATTGCTATTGGTGAATTCTTGTACAAGACTGTAGCCGATAACCCAATAGGAAGAGGTTTGGGTGCACACTTGGGTAGAGGTATGTGCTGTCTTATTATTTCGTACACCGTTCTTTGGATTTATTTCAATGCTGGTATGAGTGAGCGTGCAACACATCCTCTCAGGCGTAGTGGTGCAACTGCCATTGGTTGGATATACGCCCATCTCCCACTTATCGCAGGTTTGATCCTCGCTGCGGACGCTGCTGGTGACTGGATCGAACTGAACAACACTCTGACTAAGAAACACCCAAAGAAGGAATCTAAAGTTGAGGGCGAAGGTGAAGGTGGAGGCCCAGCCATTCATGGTGATGAAGTTGGCCGTGCTGTTGTTAGATTTATGGCACGTGCCGTTGAGGCTGCTGGAGAAGCTACTGCAGAAGCATCCAACAACGAAGGCGAAGAGCACGAACCTTCAAACTATGCATTATCTTTTTACTTCACTGGTGGTTTGTGTGTTTGTTTAATGTCTCTTACTCTCATGGCTTTTATGGAAAAGTCAAGAGATCCAGTCAACATTCACATTGTTCCAAAGTTTTGGCGTCTTTTCCCAAGAATTCCTATTGGTATTATCATCTTGTGTATGAGTTTTGCTGAGTTATCCACAAACCAGCTCCTCGGTTTCACTGCTATGTTGTTTGTTATTTTATTGCTCTGGGAGACAATTGTTCAAACTCCGAAGAAAATTTTACCTAGATTCCTTGGTGGTAATCCAGATGTCGTCCCATCTGATAGAATTGAGAGGTTTTAAAACGTCTTACTGTTTTGTATTAATTCATAATCGACACTTTTGTATTAACTGTAATTTTACCAATCACACTAATTATTGGTCGTCAATTGATCGTTAATTTACACCAGTTCACACACACCCAAACATTTCGTTTCGTGATGTATTGTCATAGAGGCTTGTTTATATATTGGGTTAATGTGGCTCGTTCTTGTAGTCAATTAAGTTTTTTAAAATTATACAGTATATGGGGTGCTTCTTTCTTGGACAAGCTAAAATGTATTGTTAGAGGTCAACCTCTATATTATATTATATTTATATCGGTGAGCTTCTATTATGTAAACATTTTGATTAATATCCTACAAATTATTCAGCGCTTTTTATCTATGGTGCATATTATCTTAGACTTTATAGGTCACTGAACAAAGAACAAATTGGAACATCGTGTATTTTGGGCAGATTACGTCCTAGTTGGGTGTTTTCGTGTATATTATTTTCTCTCTGCAAAATGAAGCCCAGCCGTACACGAGTGGTTTTCCCCATCTAGATTACGTAATCGCTTATTTTGTTACCTATTATTCTATTTTTCTCTGATCCTATCGACTACAATTCTCCCATAGGAAAACGTAAGCCTGATTACAAAAAGCAACAGAACTTTATGAGTTTATTGGATAAATAGCCACGGCCGTTGAATATAAATGCTAAGGTATCTAAACATAGTTATGCTGAATATATTGAATTGCCTAATCCACAGCTATAAATAGTCATTCAGAAGTAAACTTTCCGGCATATAAGTGAAAGTGGCAGTAGTTGTACCAGAATATATTTATTATAATCAAACAAATTAGCTGAATCAACTGGAATAAAGACAGTGGTGGTAAGGGACACGCTTCTGCATTTTTATTTCATGTAGTTGCTTGGTTAAAGAACAAAGAATAGATAGGAAGTTTATTGAATTCGTTTGTGGGGAAATCATCTGACGTCAGGAAGCCTCCGGGAAGGGATTCGTAATCGATTTCAAGCGTGGGGGCATACTCATTTAAGTTTTTACTTAGAGTTTAATTAGGGAGATACGATGGTATAATTGCTAATTCGTTTGTGTGGAGTTTACAAAGGTCATGAGTTGGACAATGGCTTAGAACCATAACTCTCTTTAAATCAAAAACAAAAAACAACACATTGGCAAGAAAAAGTACTTTGTTGCCAATGGTGATGCGGGCCGTTAGAAGGTCCGCGGGCCCCTAGCAAATGACGTAATGTTGAAGAATTCTCTATTGTGCTGACAAGTTGAGCTGAATATTGCCGCGGGTCACACAGCAACTGACTTTGAATAGTGCTCAAATTTCTTACATTAACCGGTACAAAAATACCTTTTCAACCGAATTCGCACAAAACCTGCAGATCCGGTTTCCAAAACGAAGTGATGTAATTTCGTTTTTTGTTCACTGATGATAAGGGCTCCCCTAGAAAGCGCCAGAAACTAACTTCTTAACCCTTGGCTTTTTCTTTCTACTCTCTAAATCAATCATTAGGCGTGATATATCAAATCACACACCACGAAGGTATGGAATTCCGCAAATTGAATTCTTTATCTGCTTATAGTTCCGCTCTTTTATTCGTACTTCCTCTCCGCGGATGCTCCGAACACCTTAATCTTGTGAATTTTTCCGCCTCAAAATGCATTACGTTTATGTGTTAGCAACCATAGATAGAGGCTTACTCTAAAGATAAGAAATAACATGCTATAAATATATGTAACAGATTTTTAAATTATAAAAAACTATAAGGTGTTAACACATATTAATCTGCTGGACCAGAGGACTATCAAATAGTGACAAACATCTACAAAGTCAATTGCTGCAAAAGAAACAGGGGAACCAAAGAGAAGAATGCCATCCGTAAATCGTGATATCTCCGTTAAAGCAACAACAAGTATTCCATACACATTATTTTACGGAACATTCATAGATACTCCAACACTTGGTGAAATCAACATCAATTTCCACACATTGGTGGGAGTCGACCAATATGGTTCTATCGACTTTGTACACCGCAACTACGAACCTTCCCAACATGATAACATGCTGGCTGTTGACTTCTTCATCAAGGAGCACTATGATATTAGCGGTTTTGAAGATCTCGGCGCTGAAAGGTACGACGACCACTACCGGAACGGAAATGGCAATAGGGACGATAAAGACCGTAACAGATTCCGCAATGGAGATCGTCATTACGGACGGAGGGACTTTGATTTTGTAGACTACCTGGAAGATGCTACAAAGTTTTTCTTCCCTGGGTTTGTAGACACCCATATCCATGCTTCGCAGTTTCCAAATATCGGCATCGGTTTAGATGTCCAGTTGTTGGATTGGTTGACAAAGTACACATTTCCCTTGGAGAATAAGTTCACCGACTCCAATGACAAAAAATTGGAATTTGCATATGATATCTATACCCGTGTGATAAAGAAAACCTTGAACAACGGGACAACCTGTGGTTCTTACTTTACAACAACAGATACAGCAACTACAAATTTGTTTGGAGAGTTACTTCTTGTACATGGTCAAAGGGGGTTTGTTGGAAAGGTGTGCATGGACCATAATGAAACCTGGGATGAGTATGAAGAAGATTATGAGACATGCAAGGATTCAATGAGTAGCTTGGTCAAATACATTGCACAAATTAACCCAGATGGAGAAACATTGGTGAAGCCAATTATTACCCCTAGATTCGCCCCTGTTTGCTCGGATAAGCTCATGAAGTACTTGGGCCGCTTAAGCCAGGAACACAAACTCCCAATCCAAACACACATTTCAGAAAACCTCAAAGAAATACTGTTGGTTAAGGAATTATTTCCAGATAGTGAGAGCTATGCAGACGTATACGATAAGCGGCAATTGTTGACAAGTTCAACTATTTTGGCCCATGGGGTGCACTTGACTGAATCTGAACGCAAGTTGATCAAGAAACGCGAGTGCTCAATCAGTCACTGCCCAACTTCAAATACCTTCATTTCAAGTGGTGAAGCTCCTGTAAAACAATACTTGTATGAGGATGGAATCAATGTGTCTTTGGGAACTGATGTATCAGGAGGGTTTGACCTGAGCATATTACTGGTTTTGCGTAGCTCTATTTTGGTTAGCCACCACTTGTCAATGAAGAATTTAGACGACGACAAAAAGGCTGAAGCTCAAAAATTAAGCATGGCCGATGCCATGTACATGGCTACTCAAGGAGGGGCTCGTGCTGTTGGTTTACCGGATATGATTGGTACTTTTGACTTACACAAGAAGTTTGATGCCCAATTGATCGACTTATCTACTGGTAATTCCGACTTATTTCCCTGGCAAATTCCACAATTGAAGAAGGATGCTCACTCAAAAACGAATGTTGATTTGATGAACGATCTTCTTGGAAAATGGGTATTTTCGGGGGACGATAGAAACTGTTCCAAAGTTTGGTGTAATGGAAGACTTGTTGTTAATAAGACTGATCGTCATGATGATAGATGGATTATGATTGAGCATAAGGTTTGATGAATCTTCAATGCGTTTGAAATGTTTAAGAGGTGTTTTTTTGTAATATAATGCAAAAAGTTGCAAACGTTAATAATTAATTATTTGCAACCCTACGCAAGATTATATAATATTGAGAAACACAAAATTTATGTAAAGCACAGCATCTTGAATTCTGCAATACGTGTGAAAGAACGACAGTATGACTAGAATATACTTCGACTTTGAGAAAGTGTGGTCTGGATTATTATAAGAAAAGGATCAGCTCACAATGAAATCCGTGTAAATTATTCTTAAATATGGGCTTGAGCTGGTCTGAGATATTCAGAGTACCGAGGTTAAGAGTTCGATCTATTGGTTTCTGTAAATTGATATATATATGGAAGTAGAGAATGGTAGACGCAAAACTACCTGCAATTACTAGGCGTATAAAGCATATACTGCTTAGAAAATGAAAGCTCTCTATTAAGTTAATATTCAATTTCAACAGCTTATAAGCTTTTATTTTAGGATAAATTATCTTTTGATATACGCGGTGCGAGAAGTTTAATAGGAGAGTGTACATCTAAGATAATTTTGGTACATTGGCTCAAGAATAAGGAAAAATTTTGCAATTTGCAAAATGGTCTGGATCCTTAGTTGCAACGAATAACGTAGAAAATATGTGAACTAGAAATTTAGGTTGTTTCGGACTTATATGGGGGCCTCAAACATGTAAACTTGGGAGAGAACTCATACCAAGAAGAGAATGGTGGGCTCACATTTCCGTTTGTAGCATGATTACATTCAAACTTTAAACAACAGGCTCCGCAGTTTAGCCAATGTACAGTATACTTCGAGAATTTGAGCTCTAGAACAATTAATGAGAAACAAAGTGTATCATCCTCCTGCATTGCAGAACTATAGCATCATTTTTCTTGAAGACGGCTAATCCAGTGTTGGTGACAGCTCCTAAAGTCAATATGTTAACTTTTAATATTTTATCGAACTGGCAATGTTCAGCATTAGAACAGTCTTTTTTGGAGTTCAATTAAAGCACCACGACTACATTGAAGAAGGCACAAAAAACAGAAAGATGATCTGAAAAAAAAAAACCAAAGCTTGACCATGACCGAGGGAAGTGAGCCAACTATTGAGAAGACATTGAATGTAGAAGTCCAACCAAAGCAAGGGAAGAAGAGACTTCCGCCACCAACAGAAGAGGAGATCGAGGAAGCTCGTAAAAAGAAAAAGTTGGAAAAGGAAGCGATTCCAGAAGGCATGCTGAAGAGCGCATGGAAAAAGATTCAAAAGAAACAGAGATGGGAAGATACCAAGGCAGACTATCTCTTAATTAAGAAGGAAAAGAAAAAGGCAGCTGCTCAGAGGAAGAAAGAAGCATTAAATGCAGCCAAGGAAGAAGGTGAGAAGACCGGGGATCTCACGAATTACCATCAGTTGAAGAAAAGTAGGCTGGTTCCCGAGAAGCAAAAGGATACTGGAGTGAAGATAATCATGGACTGTGAGTTTGATGATTTAATGACGGATAAAGAAATCGTTTCTCTTTCCAATCAAATCACCAGAGCCTATTCTGCTAAGAGACACTCTGAATATAATCTACCATTGCAAATCTCGACATTTAACAAGAATTTAAAGATCAGGTTTGATAAAGCTGTCCAACATTACGGGAACTGGAATGGGATGGAATTCACTGAAAATGACACATTAAAGGATTTGTTGCCTGAAGATCCAGAAGAACTTAAAAAGTATGTTTATTTCACTGCCGACACAGATGAGATAATAAATGAATTGGAGCCTGGCCACACCTATATCATTGGTGGAATTGTGGATAAAAACAGACATAAGAAGTTGTGCGTTAACAAGGCCAAGGAGTTAGGTTTAAGGGTCGGTAAATTACCAATTGATAAGTATATTGAGGTTAATGGTAGACAAGTTTTGGCCACTTCGCATGTATACGAATTGTGCTGCAAGTGGTTTGAGTTGGGCAAGAGTTGGGAAAAGGCTTTTAATGAGGTTTTACCGCCTAGAAAAGTAAAGGGGAAGAAAAATAGCGAGGGTGCCAAAACTCAGGACGTAAGTCATCACAGTGATCATAGTGAAGATGAGTCATAAAATAATCAATAGACAAAACGAGTTATCTTCATGATAACGTGAACATCGAGTTGTAACAGAGTATGGCTGATAGTCGTTAGTTGTAAAAATTATGTGGAATCTATTCATAATGGATAATCATCAAATGAAAATAATTACATTACACAGTATTACAGAAGAAGAAAGTAGTTATATATATTTCTAAAAGCGGCAAAGTAATTAGAATCCAGACGTAATTGGATTCCTGACTGAGGTAATTAGAATCCCAGGCGTAATTAGACTCCTGAATGAATTAGAATTACACAGAATCACAGAAAAAGAAAATTGATAGTAAATACATATTATCTCAGAAGGCGGTGAATGTCTGAATATGACTATATGAATGACTATATGAATGACTGTATGATGTATACACTTGTAAAATCGTAGAAATGACTGAATACGACTGTATGAATGACTGTATGGTGTAGACATTTGTAAAATCGTAGATCTCTCTGATAAAGTTCTTTGAGCAAGGCTTACATAAATAGAAGGGGCTTTTTTCGATATCCAATGAAACAAATGCATAAACTAGGAGAGATATGCAATACAAACATTAAGAAGTGGCTATATTTCACCATATCGCAGCAGGCTACCCGGAATGGGCGAAGCGAAAGCACGAAATGGGGTATTTAAAATCAGCAGTCTGGTGTCGCACAGTCGCTAAAGTCGGCTAGAAGAGTTTGCTATTACTTACGTCTGTGTCACCAAGACGAGCCAAGTGCTTGCAGTGTTTCAAGCAAACGTTAACGGTTTTTCTGGGCTTTTTATATCTTGAATTTTGTTCATAATAATCTAAAAGTTAATCGTGCAATTCTAATACAGGAAGACACATTTTCCAGTTATTTTCCAGTTGATTGGTCTTGTAAATGACTATTCATCCTCACCAAAAAGAAAGAAAAAAAAGGACACCAGCCATGTTAGTAAACTGTATTTATCCCTGTCATAGCCCCTTCTCACCGTGTTTTGGTTGGAGCTTTTTTTTTTGGCTCGTTTGTAACCGACAATCACAATAACTTTGTGGGTCTAATTAAACGGAACTTTAGTTTGTGGACATCATTCCTATTAACAGAGGAGTGTCAAATAATTGATCCACGTAAAGTTTCAGAAAAATGCACAGGGTCAAAAAAAATTCAAACTCTGGTCCCCTTTTCGTTTGTTTTGGAATTTAAATATAAATATATATATTTGTTTCTTCAACAAAAGTTTACAACAAAAATATAATCAAAGGTATGTATTTGAATGCACTGAGAAAGAATACAAGAGGAAGACTGGTGAATACAAGTTCAAGTTCCCATTGAGGGGTGTTAAACTGGGTTTGGAACAGAGGATCAATCTTCGTGATTTTTGGACCATTAGAGCTCGAGGGAGAGGGGGCGTTTTTTTCGACAAAAGATATGCTGGAAAGTTAAGAAGAACTCGTCTAGCTAGTGGGCTTGGGCGAGTAGCAAAGTAAAATGGGAGGGACGCGTACGGGAGGCATTTTTTGGGGGGTTGTCAACAAGAGGATCTAGAGAGAAAAAAAGGGGTGGCTCTCCTACAAGTGAGTGGAGAACGTAAACTCTACTGAAGGGTTTGAATGGCTAATGAAATGCAATTTAGTGATGTTTTTCCCTCTGTATGTTTTGCGTGAGTTGATCAGCACATTCAAACTTGATAGAGACCGTCATTCAATAGCATTTACTTTGCCTATTATTTTCTTTTCTTTTGTTACGTCACAAAAAAAAGCGAGGTTAATGATATGTATTTTTAGCGTTCTTTGGAGTGTTTTGATTTCATCCAGCACAGGGCTACACCGGGAGGGGTTTTCAATTTGATATAATCCTAGTACTGTCGGGATAACTGATTTGATGGACCCACCTTTATACGCTATGTTAGCATCCCAGCTACGCGCACCAAACATTAGCACTCTACAGATTTGATAAGCAGCAAGATCAAGTGACACAAGCGTTAAACTTTTTTTTTGGCAACTTTTTTTTTTTTGATTTTACACGCACACCAGTTTTCGTTGTTCTTCCCATTTTTTATTTTTTTTTTATCCTTTGATTTACTGACCAAATAATCTAGCAACAACAAGATGGTTAACCCTCCAGCAGAAATCCGTAGAAAGTTAGTCATTGTCGGTGATGGTGCCTGTGGTAAGACATGTTTATTGATTGTCTTCTCCAAGGGTACTTTCCCAGAAGTGTATGTTCCAACTGTTTTCGAGAACTACGTTGCAGACGTTGTCGTTGATGGTAGAAAGGTTGAATTGGCCTTGTGGGATACTGCTGGTCAAGAAGATTACGACAGATTGAGACCATTGTCATACCCAGACTCCAATGTCATTTTGATTTGTTTCTCGATCGACTCCCCAGACTCTGCTGATAACGTGTTGGAAAAGTGGATTTCTGAAGTCTTGCATTTCTGTCAAGGTGTCCCAATCATTCTTGTCGGTTGTAAGTCTGACTTGAGAAATGACCCAGTCACTGTTGAACAATTGAGAAAGCTGAACTTGAACCCTGTCGCCACCGCCGAAGGTCAAACTATCGCCCAAAAGATCGGTGCCGTCGACTACTTGGAATGTTCTGCTAGAACCGGCCAAGGTGTTAGAGAAGTCTTTGAAGCCGCGACTAGAGCCTCTTTGAAGACTAAGGAAAAGAAGGAAAAGAAGGGCAGGAAGTGTGTTGTTTTGTAAGTAACCCGTTTAATTTTTCAATTCAGTCTTCTATTTGTTTTGTTTTCATCTAGTTAAATATTAATATCCATGCATAACTTTGTAAGCTATATTTTATTCAATGTGTTTGAGTTGTCCTCTACTCTACATGCTATTATGATTCTTTTGCCCCCTATACCGTTTGTAGGGTGTGTGTTGACAAAAGGTTTGTTGTTTTGATGGTACTGCAGATAGACCCAACCAATGAAACGTGAGACGTCTTGAAAGAAAAAAAAACTACCTGCTCACAACTACGCATCCAACATGTTATCTAGAATAAGTAGAGCATCTGTGCAAGCTGTGCGTTTCCAGTCCAACGTGGCTAAGGTGACATCTACCGGATTGACTAGGGAAGAATTAAAAACCAACAAGTTTGCTGAACAAGCACCAAACAGAAGTACAACCTGGTCCCCAACCCAAGAATCAAGACTGGAAGTCATTGCCAAGCACCCACACAGATTTGTCCAAAGAGACTTAGAACAACAGCCTAGGCCATACGCTGCCATCGATTTGATTGCCAAAGAACCAGTCAGATATTTAAGTCATCATGAAGGTAATATTGCCGTTTGTGACGGGAACAGAGGTTCCACATTACAAGGCCACCCAAAGGTTTTCATCAACTTGGATCAACCAAAGCCTGCCACCTGTGGTTACTGTGGTTTAAGATATGCCAAGGAAGAACACAGAGCTGCTATTGAAGCTCAAGAGGCATAAACATATAATACAAATTTTCATTGTCAGTATTGTAGCTTGTAGGTTATTCCAAAAACTATGTCCACACTAAATCAATACATGTGTGGTTGAATTCGCAGCTTTGGGATTTATCGAATCCTTAGCAGTGGTGATGTACCGAAATTTGAAATAACCTGATCGCCGGACGAACAGATTCTTCCCGCTCGAGTGCGATAAACAGTATCTGTATTTATTAAATGAAATGCCCATCAGATGCCATATAACAAACTCATATGACTGCGAAGTATAGTTACAAAGTATAGTTATAGATTATAGTGCAAAGTATAGCTTCAGAGTATAAAGATAATAGGAACGATCGCAAGGAACGCTGCTTTTAAAAATATGCAATAATGTACATTAAAAGAACATCGGATCTCTAACCCAAGTCAACCAGTTACGCTATCGTCATATTCCAACTTTTGGCACGCAACTTCGAATCACAATACAGTTGTCGTACACACCAATGATTTCGTTGATTTCACTGTTGAGGATTAAGTGAATCACAAAAGGAGGAAAACTAACAAAGCGAAGGCTTCATTGAGTCATAGACGCTAAGGATTCTTCCATAATTATGTACTTAACTCCACGGTTTTTGTAGAATCAAAAAATGGCGTGGATTACATGCAATTACAAGCCACACCCAGATTATATAAAGACTAAATGAAACCAGCGAGAAATGGCTTTCTTTTCACGCATGCTATTCACAAGAATCTGGAAGAGGCTGAATGGTAAAGCTCGGCTTTTTTCAACCGCCACTCGGGCAGAGCCATATGGTAAGAGAGCATTAGTATTCGGAATAGCAGGAGCCACTGCCTTCGGAGGTGGATTATTGGTTGGGCGTACTGGGGATATCGGCACCAGACAGACCGAAAATCACTTCTCTACATTGGGAAATGCATCAACCACCCCTCTTAAGACACTCCACCCACCACAGTATGCCAACCAGCAAGAGTATCAACTCGGTATTTCAGAAATTTTGCTGATTGTGGGCAAGGACAATGCTAGTGTCGACTGGGACACCATCATGTCGCACTCGGACCTGTACTATAGCACACACCACCCACCAGTGCCAGAAGTCCAACACCCAAACATAATTGTGTATCCCACCTCCACAGAAGAGGTCTCTAAAGTGTTAAAAGTGGCTAATAAGTATCGCATCCCTGTTGTCGCCAACTCGGGATTGACCTCGCTCGAGGGCCAGAACATGCACACAAGAGGACCGTACTCTATTTCTTTGAGTTTCCAGAACATGAATAGAATTTTAGAGTTCCACCCGGATGACTTGGATGCGGTGGTAGAGGCAGGTGTAGGTTGGCAACAGTTAGATGACTTCCTCCATGACCACCCAAATGGTGCCCACTTGGTCTTTGGCCCGGATCCCGGTATCGGTGCTGCCATCGGAGGTATGGTTAGCACTTCTGCTAGTGGCACGAATGCCTATAGATATGGTACAATGAAGGAAAGTGTAGTAAACCTCACCGTTGTTTTGGCTGATGGAAGCATTATTAAAACAAGGCAGAGACCAAGAAAGCTGGCTGCTGGATATGACTTGACACATTTGTTTATTGGTTCTGAAGGCACCTTGGGTGTTATCACAGAAATCACAGTCAAGTTGAATGTACGTCCAAAGAAGGAGTTAGTATGTGTTGCCAGTTTCCCCGAAATCGCAGATGCTGCTAGTTCCGCTGAGGAGATTATAAATAAAAGCGGGTTAAATCTCAATGCTGTGGAGTTATTAGATAAAACAACCGTATCATTTGTGAACGCTTCAAGCACCAGTGGTAAGAAGTACTTGGAGAAACCAACATTGTTTTTGAAGGTTGGTGGCAGAGATCTCAATGACATCCAAAGTCAAGTCAAGGTGATGCATGAAATATTCAAAAAGAATCATTTGGTTTCTTATAGCAGTGCTAAAAATGAGGAAGAATCAGCGGAATTGTGGGACGCAAGAAGACATGCTTTGTGGTCTACCGTCGAGTATGGTAAGCGTGTCTTACCTGATAAGAATGATGTTCAACTATGGACTACTGACTTCGCAGTGCCTATATCAAAAATGGCACAATTGATCTCCCAAACCAATGATGATTTGAATTCAAATGGGTTTAAAGATCGCTTCTCAGTTATGGGCCATGTAGGTGATGGTAACTGTCATTTTCTTGTTATTTTCAACTCTCCGGACTACGCAAGGGTCCAGACCCTAGTGGACCGAATGGTTTTCCGTGCTTTGGAGTTGGAAGGTACATGCACCGGAGAACATGGTGTGGGCGTGGGTAAAAGGCGGTACTTGGAATCAGAATTGGGAACCCCAGCCGTCGATCTAATGAGGCATTTAAAGATTTCTCTAGACCCAAAGAGAATCCTCAACCCAGATAAGGTATTTAAAATTGATCGTGATGATGACTTGGATGAACTTTTACACTCTGGCACAATACAGGAAGCCCATCCTCGGGAAGGTGGTTGTTGTTAATAAAACATTTTGGTTTCTAATCAATCGTAGGTATACTTCGTTAGTGGAAAGATTACACTGAATAAACCAAAATTGATATCCAAACATGAGTACTCTTGTTAGTAGTTTAATGCTGTAGAATGCTGGCCTGTGGGTTTTAAAGAGTATCGAACTATTTATTAAGAGCATTTATGGAGATTGAATTAAACTGTTACTGATTTTTGTGGATTATTTTCAAAAATCCACAAAAATCAAAGAACAGAAGTATTCAATAAATCGCAATCCATTGAACCAATGTTTGACAATGCGATGCTACTGTGTTGATATAGAGTGGTTTTGGTTACAATTATTGCAGAAGCTTTAGTTCATTTCCATTTATTGTGTGGATCACAAAATGACAATTATTGTGAGACCCAAATTTGCACCCACGAAAGAACGAAACCTTTTACGGAAACCATCATACGTGCCAACGATTTTTTAGTTTTGATAAGGTAGTGGCACCATATGAATATAACTTTAATAATGGATCAGTTATACATATGAAATATTATTGACATAGAAGAATATTGACAGTCTATAGAAATAACTGCCTAAATACCAATTCTGGAGCTTTGTAGGCTGCCCCTGTGGAAATTTAAGGATTACTGGGGAGACTTTTGCTGAGATCAGAAAAGTTCCAACTTTATTAGCAAGATTTAATAAAAGCTTAACCCTAGAATATTAATCAAAGCCCAAAAGGAGACTAGTCAACAAAGGCTTGAATAGTGAATTATGTATATTCAAGACCATAACGATAGTTAAGCAGGTTTCTTGAAAATCCGAAGGTGACGAATTTTTACGCGAATCACCGTCCATCTGCAGGCCAGCGAGAGAAGTTGAAGTACGAGTTGTTGTGAAGTATTTCAAAACAAGGAGAATCCTTCGGCTTTATAAGAATGTAGGGTGAAGGTGAGCATTTACTAACAATATACTGATTAGAATTGCGAATATTAATGGACGCAAGTGGCTGGGTGAATATAAGTAATAACAAATTAGCTAACAAATACTGTATTAGTTCCAAAGAACGAGAAAAGAAACAAGAAACGGATCAAGATCAATTCAGAGAAAAAACAGGAGTGGAAATATCCGAAGACAAAGCAACCTCTAAACATCCTCGCCCATCAACAAATCAAAGACAAGAGATGGTCCCAAAGTTTAAAGTGAGAAATTGGCATCCAAAAACAATTCGCAGCCGATCGGGGTTGAAATGGGAATAAGGTGATTATATGTTGGGTTTCATGTGTTGATCGTAGGAACCCACCAACCCCAAACCGGGATAGAATACGAATGATGGAACCAAACAAAATCAACAAATACAACTAGGTGCGGAATGTCTAGGCACACCAGTGGAAGCCTGTTTCAGCCCTACGCATACACACTTACACCCCTCTGATCATAGTATAATACAAGCAGCTGTAGCTTTCTGTTTCTACTATGATCTCTTGAGACCTCCGTGTAACAATAAGCTTTATGACGTATTGTGGGGTAAGAACGAACCTTGAATTGCCAACAATCACCCCAAACGCGTAGAAAAAGTGAACCTGTGAAACTTAAAATTCAAAAAACCCACTCCAATTGCTATTACATGTCACTCTTTGTCTGCCGCTTCGAGGACTTTTTCAGGTGCTCCCCAACATTTTTTTTGTGTTAATTAAAGGAATTTTTTGTTCCACTTGACATTATCCCAATGCAGTAATTCGGAGTATATAAGATAAATACATCTGCGACCCTTTTGTTGCTAAATTTTTTAGGACATTTATTAGATTGGTTTTCCAATTCTTTATAGTTATTTTTTCTCCCCCCCAACTCCATCGAAGAAGATAACACGATGACAGACAAGTCGAATGCGGATTTTGACATTAACATTCTTGATCATCTGTTGGTAGCACCCAACATTGATCTCAAGTTCCCTTTACCAACAGATAAGGAAACGTATGTTCTGTTGGAGGGAAACAAGCAAACTATGAGTGAATCTTTTTCACTCTTATCCTTCTACTTCAAGTACTTTACGAGTGTCAACTACCATGAAATTTACAAGGATAATGAGTTCAAATATGCCGTGAACAAGCACGATGAGGCCTTCCACAAGAAGTTTCAAAACTATATGGATGATAAGTTGGAGCGCTCCGATGAAAAGTTGGATGAAATTGTATATGGGTTGATAAATAGAGAACTCAACATGAACTTAATCAAGGCTAAGGATTTCGACGAGAGATTTACAAAAGTGAAAAAGTTCATGGTGGACTTTTACAAGGAGGAGAACAAGAAAAACCTCCCCACTTTTGAAAGTCGTCAATTCATTCGTATTGCATACATCACGGTAATTTCTTTGTTCAAAAAGATGTTCCCTCGCGGAATTTGGTGCAAGCACCTGGACTTTCAACTGTTGTTCAAACAGTATTTGGAGAACCCAATGTCTATTATCTTTTTGCCAAATCATCAAAGTCATATCGATTACATTATTATACACTTACTTGCTGTGCGTTTTAATTTCTCAACTCCGGCCGTCATTGCCGGAGAAAATTTAAACGTCGCAGTATTTGGGACATTTTTGAAGAACTTGGGTGCCATTTTCATTAAAAGATCCTTCAACAATGAGTTATACACAGAACGTAACTTGAACAACTGTATCGAGTTTTTGTTGTTGAATCACATCAATTTCGAGGTGTTTATCGAAGGAACGAGATCTAGAGATGGTAAATTGTTACTTCCTAAATATGGTATCTTGAAGACATTATCGAACATTTTCTTGCAACAGCGTTTCACAGTGAAAAATAAGAAATTCGATATGGTCTTACAACCAGTCAGTATCACATATGAGCGTATTTATGAAGCCGATGGTTATTTGAAGGAGTTGATTGGAAGTGACAAAAAACAGGAAAGCTTTTTCAATATTATCAGAAATGGTGTCCTGAACTTTGTGGGTACTCAAGACGAAACAGTAGTCTATGACAAACATGGTTTCAATGACAATTCAGATCCAAAGAAGAAGTTAAGTGGTAAAATCTTTATTAGGCTTGGAGAGAACTTTAAAATTTCTGAATTCATATTGGATCCTAATGATAATGATAAACTCGCTGAAAAGGAAGTCAACCTCAAGAAGATGGGATTCAAGATTTTGCATGAAGTTAACAGAATGTCATACTTACCAGAAGTGTCAATTATAGGTACAGCAATTCAACTTTATTCTGAAAATCACAAAAACCCACAATTCATTGCTATTGAAAAGATTACACCATACATTAGAACCACAGCTGAAGCGTTGAGAGATGAAACCCAAAACCAACACTCGAACTTGGAAATCCTTGACAATTTACTTGCAAGCTCTGATGAACAATTGGCGGACATTGTGAAGCTGAATATTGTAAGCTTTTTCAAGCTCATTAGAGTTAACCCGAAAACAAATACCATCAAGGTTGAAAACCCTATTGAGTTACTCTACTATAAGAATTTAAGCATCCATTTGATTGTGCAGCGTTGTATGGTTGCATTTACAATGCATACATTCAAACTGAAGGAATCACTCACTTATAACCAAATTAACAGAATGCACTACATTTTAACTGGGTTTATGAAGAATGAGTTCTTATTCGATTACAACTACAATGAAAGAGATGAACTCAGTTTTATTTTGAATGACTTCGTCAACAAGGGCATTATCAGCAAAAATGGCGATTCGTATAGCGTTGCTCATGGGAAGTATCTTCGTACTTTGAGTAATGTTGTAAAACCGTTTTTGCAATCCTATGTTAATGTCATCTCAAGCATTTTCGAGATGGTTCATGAGAAATCGTTGACATTTGATTTGGAGTTGAAGAAATTAAAGAAGTCCTCCAAGGCAAACTCATCGATTTTGATTGACGAGGATGAGTTGCGTTACCCAACCACAAAGACATTGCTCAAGTATATTATTAAAACAAATGCAAAAAAGGCAAGCGTTGAGTCAATTAACAAACAATATTTGTTGAGCAATTTGTATTATTTGAATAATTTACAATTGGTGAGTATATTTAAGAACAAGTCTAAAACCAAGGCATTTGTGGGGGTTAACTCCAAGGGAGACCTTAATGTTGTTTTGGTCTTTTTGAAGTCTTTAATCAATGCTTCTGAAGGTGGTCAAAAAAATTTGGACAAGATCAATGACGTCTCTGTTGGCTATATTACCGACGTGATTGATAAGAATTTTGACAGAGTGAATGCTGCCAAGCTTTAGAAATGCTAGTATTCAATCAGCTCAACGAAATATTAACGGAATAGAACTTGAATTCATAACGGTTAGGTGGATATTGTATGCATAATAGAGATTTGATTTAGTTTGTAGTATATTTAGTATTGCTCTTTAGTACATTAAATTTATTGCTGTTCGTTGCTGTTCGTTGCTCTTCGTTGCTCTTCGTGGTTCTTCCATAATGTATGTAATTTTACTCTTTTGGCTTTGCGCTTGATCTTTCGGCTTTGACTGGTTTTTGTAAAAACGAAGAACGTTCGACAACTAGCGATACAACTTCAAACATTGCTTGAAGGGTCGACTATTATTTCGTTTAGATTTACTTTAATTTTATAGTTTAAACTATGTGGTACAATAAATCTGAATGAAGGATCTTAATAATAAGTGATAAAACAAATGAAGTTTTCACAGTGTATTCAGGACAATAGATAAAAGAGTAAATGCTGTGCTTTAAGATTCGGCATTAGGTTTGAGTCACGACAAACTAACTGAATGCTTCCCAGAGCTTTCATCATGGGTGGGTAATACGTAAAAGACGAATTAAATCGACGAAACTAGGAACAGGACTAAAAATATCACATGGTGGATAACAATGCAAACAAATGAGAGTGGCTGAAGAATTTACTAGGCCCGTTTAATATGGTTTCATAATAACACTGAGTGTGATGGACCCATATATATTGGAGGTACTGGAATCTCAAAGGACCTAATCAAAGAATGTTACATTTCTAGTATACGGCTTTATATGAATGCATGCATTTGTGATCGGCTAGTTCTTCTTTCTGATATGTGATGTGACACAAGTATACGGCGATATTCGATTATGGGAAGCTATTTTATACAACAGTTGGCTGATCTTCTTCGGATAGTTTTCTGATAAAAATTTACGATGATTGATAGGTGCCAAGATAAGATGCAATAGAGTTGTACCTGGCGAAGGAGTATTTGTGTACCGGAACAACTGCAAGAAACTACCATTCCGGGCGAACTTCCCGTCTAAAGAAGAGTAATGTCAACATACATAGGGGTTGACGAGTAATATTTGACTTTTCATCAGACATTCCTCAACACAGGGGGGTGGAATCAATTGAATAGGGGTTCGGAAGACAAACATAGAGTTTATTGGTCACATATTAGAAGGATGGTATTTTTCTTATCTAAATAGAAAGCAAATTATCGAGCAATGCTCTGTTTGTGTACTGTGGGGGCGTCAAGCGTCCAGGAAAATACACCCAACTTGAGTAGGTTTAGTCAATTTGTGTTCAAAGCGTGTTTGTCACATGAATATATTTCTTTTTGTCGATTCTACATTTATTTTGTCCGATGGTGGAATCTTTTTTTCTTCCTCAGACTGAATCCTTCTTGCTTAGGCTTAATTCTTCTCGTGGCAATTGAATCTTGCTGATCGTAAAATCGTGAACTCTAAATGATTCCAACAGACACCTAGAGGGACATTTGTGAGAAGAGAAAATGAATATAAGGTATCCAAAGATTTCCGGGATACAGTCTTCTGCATTTTTTGTGGAGAACTTGTTGTAGTTGTAATGTAATGCTGCCAATGTAAATGTATCCTTTGTTGGTTTGAATAGAAAGCATGAAAGCAGCCTATGGCTCGAAATGTACATCAAATACAGACCCAAGCAATACGTATGTTTCAGCACAACATTGGGCTGGTTTGCTTTGTGTTTGTTATTTTCCTACCGAGTACATAGATACATCTCGCATAACCGAGGGTCCATAACTATAGGTTTATGCATATCTACTGTATAGCGTGGCACCTATTGTATTGTAGCACTGGACCGCCGTATTACCCCTATTCAATCAATACTGCATACAACATTTTGTCTGCTTGTTGTTTCTCAATGTTTCACTTGATATTGTTTATTGGCGCATGGGCAAACAAAATAGGGGAATCAATGTGTCGGCTGGCAAGAACACGCTTTTTGAAGTCTTGTAGTCATTGGGGTACGGTTGCCCCAATCTCGTGTGAGAATATTGGCAATAAACTCTTAATATACTAATAAGAGGAATACCAAGATAGAGGAGGGAAGGGGTGGGGGCTAATAAGTAATTTGGGCTATACAGCAATAAAATGACTACCGGAAGCATATCAAAAAAGAAAAAGAAAACAATTTTGGCTTGTATTTTAAAGTTTTTTTTTTTTTATGTCTTTTAGTACACTTTATTATATAATCCTTGTGAAACGAGTAGAACAAAAGTGTCGGCCCTATTTTGGCCCTTTTGGCGCATTAATTTCCCTTCTGTATTTTTTAGAAGGCTTTGTTTTCCTCAGCACGACACAAAAAAAAAGTAAAGCTGAAAGCAAAACATAAATACTTCCAACAGTCCATAGCAAAAAATGCGATAACGAAAGTTTTTTTTTATAATATTTTGCTAGGAACGTACTAAGCATGCGGAAGGAGCTCAAGTATATAATAGGAGCACACTTGTTGTTGATACTCTATCTAGTTTATTTGACATTTGATTTGATAACTTTACTCCACGATGACTCGTTTTCAGATGCATTGCTCGATTTTGAGCTCAACCCACAAGATGGAGCCAAACGAGTACCGATAATACCAAAGATTATCCATCAAACCTATAAGACGAACGAGATTCCCGAGGTATGGCGTCCGGGACAACAGGCTTGTGTGGACCTACACCCCGACTATCAATATATATTGTGGACTGATGACATGGCTCGTGATTTTATTAGTGAGGAGTTCCCATGGTTTTTGGAAACCTGGGATTCGTACCCATACCCTATCCAACGCGCAGATGCCATCAGATACTTTGCCCTTGTTCACTTTGGAGGAGTTTACATCGACTTAGATGATGCATGCAAACGTCGTTTGGATCCTTTGTTGACTGTTCCAGCCTTTGTGCGTAAAACCATCCCAACAGGTATCTCCAATGATGTTATGGGTGCCATTCCAAAACACCCCTTCTTCCTCAAGGCTATTGACGAGCTTCAGAATTACAAACGTAACTGGTTAGTTCCTTACATTACTATTATGTTTCTGACTGGTCCATTGTTTTTGTCTGTGATGTGGAAGCAATACAAGCGTTGGATGGTGAATGAGGCTATACGTATTCGCATCTTGATGCCAGAGGATTACAAGACTCATGCTTATTCCTTTTTCGACATTGCTCCTGGGTCACTGTGGCACATGGACGATGCTAAATTTATCAAAGGCTTAGCTGATCATATTCTCCTTGCGGTTATCGGAGGCTTTCTCATTGCTGCTACCATCTTTTATTTGGAGTACTTGTTTTACACATGGATATGCCTGAATCAGTTTAAGAAGATTACAAAGAAGATAACAAACTTTTTCAAGCCAGTATTTTCTAGCATGTTTGGTATTTTTGGCTTTTACGCAAAGGAATCTAACAAAGACTATGTTGCAGTGAACCAATGTTATCCAAGATCAAACTCTGAAAATATTCGGGGCAGATCAAGAAAAGATTCAAATTTACCTATGCTAGAAAAGTTTGACCACTCGGCCGATATCATTATTGACGATACAAGTAAACTCGATAACACTAACAAATCTAGACATCATTGCCTTCCAGAAGTTACATCCTCTGACGAATTCGATAGCAGTGATGGTTTGGTGTAAGGCATCCTTTAGAACTCATTTCTTACAGACATTATACATTGACAAGACCTTTAAGGTTTGTCTCATTCCCATAATTCATAAACTCTCATGCATAAATAAATGATAATGACCCATTTAAATTCAGGCTTAGCGTAGTTTGGTAGTTGCTCCCAGCATTAATTTCATCTGTTGTATTTTTGTATTGTGGTGTATTTTGCTTATTTTTGTATTTTGGCGTATTTTGTATTTTCGGGGTCTTCTAGCGTTATGAAGATAAGATTGGACCGCAGTCGTTTCGGGGTTGACGCGTGCAGATTTGTTGCCATTTCTCAAGCAAACACACAACTTGGCAAATAAACAAATCCTCGATCCCTTCAAGCCCCTGATTAAGCAATGCTTCCATTTCCACCTCTCTATGTTGAACTCCGCAACATCTCTATGAAATCAGCTGTTGATGTTGCAGATCTCTCAAAACTGCTAATAATCGAAAAGGGGGATCAAGGGTTAACATCGCTTCCATGATGGTTTATGTAGTCTCTGCAGATGTATGAGTTTGGATTTTCGTGTGGCGCTCAAAATAATCTCTATCTTGGGGCTGATGTTGTTACATAGTATTATAATGATTATTTCAGGATACCCCAGGATTTCCAAATATGAAGCTTAGACCAAAGTCCAATTGGTGCCATATCCCTTATCATGGTTAATTAGCTAACGGGAGTTTATTCTAAGTTGGGATAGATTCATCAAAGCCTTACTGAGGATCTCCGTCTGTGTGTAAAATGGTAGATGGTTTGCAGACACCGACAAAAAGTCTATTTCTGTTTTTTAATCCTCACTGGAGATACAGCCTCCATTCTGGAGCCCTGCTGAAGAGACGAAAAAAAAGTAATACTTGCGCCATACGGGGCCCATGTGGAAGCAAATAAGGGGAACTATTACGAGATTTTGACCCCCCTACCCCCAGTTAGAATCCCACACCCTCTAAGAAACTGTTTTACTGCGCATTAGTATTCAACCATAGCTCGAGGCTAATATTACACAAGAAGCATATTGCTTGTGGGCACATTCCTATCGTTCACTCAGATATTAGAAAACACAGCCTGTTACCAGGTTAGTAGTTTTCCTGTTTTAGCCTCACTTGAAAACTAGATAGCTGTTGAATCATCCTGAATTTATTGGAGATTGTTTCAAGATTATTTATCAGATGTAATTGCCCTTGGAAGATCAACACACTCAAGATTGAAATTAACCACTCCAGACTCATAGTATAAATATTGAGAAAACGTAGATTGAACAGTCTGTACATACACAATAAGATCTAAATTAGACTAAATAGTATGATGTGTACAAAATCAGCATTTAGAGCCTTTTGTCATTCTTGTTCTATATAGAAGGCTTTATCTTTAACTGAGCATTCAACTTTTAAAATGGGGTAAAACTCGGGGTCACATTGCGGAAAACTAAATCTCATCTCAAAACCCATTGATTGTCTATAAAATCTCCCTATCAGCTCCAACTTTCAAAAGGTCTAAATTCATTCTTGTATACCTTTCATCTTCGTCTCTTTTCAACACGTCTTTCATTAACTGAGTCAACTCGTCAACGATTTTCATGGAACCAAATGCCAACTCGAGTAAGAGCTGTGCGTCCAATGGAACACCTCCGTTTTTGCTCAACTGTATCAACTCTCTATTCTTGTTTAATGTTATAACAACAGAGCCATCTCTGACCAGCTCTTCCTTTAAAGTGGCATCCACTAACCATTTTAATTCATCATCTTCTCCTTTTACATTGGATTGTTTATCTCCCATATTAAAAAACGAATAAGTCAAACAGATTGGGATATGCAAAATACTCAAGGCAACAGGCTGTCTCTCATTCATGTCATGAATTACAATGCGATCATCTATAATACTGACATCTGGCTTTCTGTAGTGTTGTAAAGCCAATATCACTCCAAAACAACCAATATCAATGAAATTACCATCAAAATTCAAAAAATTGATATCAACCAGTACGTTCCAGACTTTTTCACCGGCAACGATACACAAGTTTTCCATATCAAGTGCATTCAGCCTTTTGATGGCTTTCTCAATTACACGACTGATAATCACTTCTTCGTTTGAGTTTTTGTAATTGTCGAACTTGGCCAGCGCCATGGAACTTATCTCACAGTTTATATTAAAAATACCTTCAAATGGCTTGTCATCGTATGGTTTGTCCACAAAGGAGGACACTCTAATGGCAACCTTGGATGAGCCCCATTGAAGTTCAACATACCCGTACTCTGTTGGCGATAAGTAGATTTCGGGAGTTCTCACTTGATCAACTTTACGTGAGTCAAACCTGATACCCTGGTTGATGGCCTCAAGTAGGTAAGCCCTTTCGTTTGTAGATATCTCTATGTTACGTGACATTGATTTGCTACCTGGTGTGTAGGGTGCTTGAATTTTTTGGGCAGATGAGGAGATCATGTGATGAATTATTCAGTCAGGTGACACATCAGATGATGTTTCACCTAACGGGCACGTGCAAATCCGAAGGAAAATAAACTTCTGGTGGCAAGAATATAAAAATCAATCAGATGTTTAGAAAAAACAATCAGATGTTTAGATACGCTGAGAAGTCAAGGCCGTTGGTCAAGTCAATGATGGAACCTGCTATCAGTTCTGTTGTGAGAAGATCTCTAAACAGGGCGGTGGCCAGTATGCCACAACAAACCCGAATGTTTAGCTTGGGGTCTGATAGAGCTGGGTTAAGTTTCTTCCAAAACGAACCATTACCTATTAATACTATTATTCGTTTCGTGCCACAACAAACTGCTTGGGTTGTGGAAAGAATGGGAAAATTTGATCGTATTTTGGAACCAGGTTTAGCTTTTCTTGTCCCAGTTTTGGATAAGATTACATATGTTCATTCTTTGAAGGAAGCAGCCATTGAAATTCCATCCCAAAATGCAATCACTTCAGATAACGTCTCATTAGAATTGGATGGTGTTCTTTACATTAAGGTCACTGACCCATATAAGGCAAGTTATGGTGTTGAAGATGTGAGATTTGCCATTAGTCAATTGGCCCAAACCACCATGAGATCTGAAATTGGTTCATTGACTTTGGACAATGTTTTGAAGGAAAGACAAGTATTAAATCAAAACATTAACATTGCTATTAATGAAGCATCTAATAGTTGGGGTGTTGAATGTTTAAGATACGAAATCAGAGATATCCACCCTCCACAAAACGTTTTGGATGCTATGCACAGACAAGTGAGTGCCGAGAGATCCAAGAGAGCAGAAATTTTGGAATCCGAGGGTGCTAGACAATCCAAGATTAACATCAGTGAAGGTGAAAAGCAATCCATTATTTTGGCATCTGAAGCCAACAAATTGGAGCAAATTAACAGAGCAAAGGGTGAAGCTGAATCGATTTTGTTGAAATCTGAGGCTACTGCAGAAGGTTTGAAAAAGATTGCTAAAGCTATCAACGAAACTCCGGGAGGTGATAACGCCGTGAATCTTCAAGTTGCCCAAGAATACATTAAGGAATTTGGTAAATTAGCCAAAGAATCAAACACTGTTGTTATTCCTTCCAATTTGGGTGATATGGGTAATTTCATGGCTTCTGGCTTATCCATTTACAAGAACTTGAACGAAAACTCAAAGAAGAACCTG
Organism: Kodamaea plutei; assembly: GCA_030705055.1. Lineage (NCBI taxonomy): Eukaryota > Fungi > Ascomycota > Pichiomycetes > Serinales > Debaryomycetaceae > Kodamaea > Kodamaea plutei. Next base: position 9,364 of record JANIWJ010000035.1, on the reverse strand, counting down.
TAAATATAACCAACAACAAGAAACTGTAAATATAAGGTATAATGATATTGAATGTAGGAGCGGACTGTTTTGTTTATGCTAAGTCGGATGTGTTTTCACCAAACAAAGGCGTTTTTAAGATAATCTAAGATATCTGTCTGGATAATCAACGAGATATGTCTGAGATAATCAACGAAAAGTGTTTGAGGTGATGAAGTACGCAAAAGGTTTGATATGATTGAACAAGAAATAAAACCTCATCAAGAGACTACGGAAGATCCAGAGATATATATTAAGCCTTTTTAAAAAACCCATCTAAAGCACCCTTTCCTGGAGCAACCTTCTTATTGGCAGAGCGAGATTTTGCGACTGGTTTCTTTACAGTTCTTGCCTTCTTTCTCGACTCAGCTTGAGCTAACTCGTTCATGTTGGCTTCCACCAATTTAATGTTCTTTTCATCCTCTTTTAATTTAGCCAAGTAGGCTTCTAATTCAGCAAAGTTGTAGTGTGCATGTTTGATTAAGTCTAGTTTGAAGTTTTGTTGTAGGTAAGTATCGCAGACAAAGTCGAGAGCATGTGATTGTGTTGCTAAGAGAAGGATATTGGCTGGGATTTCTGTGTCCAATTGCTTTGCAGACGTCACCAATGATTGTTTCAACTTTTGGGCCATATGACTTTTAGGACTATTGTTTAAATACTCGAATAATTTAGTGCACTTGGAGTTGATGAATTCAAACGATTTATCCAGAGAGTATTTGTAGTAGTCCTCATCACCTTGATTCAATGTTTCACATATCAGTGCTAGACACGAAGCAATAAGCTTGTTGGATAAGCTGGATATCCAGTCGCCAGAAAGACTGGATATTTGGTCCACTATATCTTCAAGTGTTACAAACCGCTTGGTGAACTGGTCCGAGTTGTTGTGCATGAGAGAGATGAAAAGGTGGGTTGGGTTGAAGCTGCTTGAAACAATCATCGCACTAGATTGCAATACACCCCCAGTTTCCGCATCTCTCTCTATGATGAGCGATTTAACAAACCCGCCATCCTTTAATGTTGGCCGGTTGGTAAGGTTATCTTCTGTTGATCCTTTGATTTCGCACAACTCATACACACGAGACCCATCTTCCACCACTAAAAACTTTTTCTTCTTTTTGAGATCACGCGAGAGCGGGAACGGCACCAACTTGTACTTGGTATAGTTCTTTGGTAAGAGAAATACCTTGGTATTGTCGTTAATGTTCATTATAGTATACAAGTTGATAGGAAAAAAAAATACAATCCCACGACGCGTGCTTTGCTTATATAATATGGCGCTCAAGCCAGCCAAACTTTGGATTTAGTTTCGTACGGGTCAGACACTGGCCATAATGATCATGACGGTACCGAATATGGAGCTCAAGATAAGCCAACCAAACTCTGGATCAAGTGTCGTATCGGTCCGATACTGGCCATAATGATCATGACGGTACCGAAGATGGAGAAGCTTAAAGAACTCATCAGAGCAGCCCGTGGGTTTGTGTTTAACAAGTGGGCTGTAGCGATGGCACCTCCATTAACACCGAGAGTGACACCTCTTGTGACATAATCGCCAGGAGGCACACGAAGCAACTTGAAAAATGGGTCACCCAAGAGAACCGAAATGATACCACTTAGAATGGTAGAAACAGCAGTAAGTGAGAGGGAACCATTCAACAGATTAATCAACGGAGTGCCCAAGGCCAATGTCGCGGACCTACCAATGAATCCAATTGATCTTTGGGCTTGGATTCCAATAGCATGGCAAATGATTGGGTACATGAAGAAGGTCAAGCCAATGGACACAAATATGGGTGGCATCAAGACCCAGAAGTTCTTGATAAAGTCTTTGCGGTGGGTGAACATTGGAAGCGAAAGAGCTACAATCAGAACATCCATTAACGAGGACAAAAAGTCCCCACAGCCAGGCCATTGCGGAGTTGCTGTATAGTTGTCGGCAGGTATCGAGTGTTCTTTGCCGTTATTCAACATTATTTTACCACTGAATAAAGTAAGATATGTCTTTCCTGTTTTGTAAAACTTCAAGTCATCGAGGAACCCCTTTGGCTGTCCATGATGGAAGATAAGCGACCCGATAAAGCAGATGAAAAGAATCCAAAAGGTTGAAACAAGAAGTGGGTGTGCAAACTTTCTGGTTGTAGGCCAAACCTGTGGCACCAATAGAGCCAGTTTATACACTAAAACAGTCATAGACAAGTGATATGGCAAGAACGTATGAATGGATTTGATGTAGTAAAATGGAAGTGAAACAATAAACAATAACCCGTACAAGATCCAGTCTATGTACTTTGTAATAAACAACGTAATGTATTGTTGGTTATACTTTGTCTCTTCGGGAATGGTTGGAGATTGCGGAGGAGATGGCAACCCCGACGGTTGAGCTTGAGTATGTGGGTTGAACTTTTCAACCCCATCCGAGGATTCACTGGAGCGTGCGTGCTTATCAAACAATTGCCCATCCAAAGACCCAGTAGAGCGTGCGTGTTTGTCAAACAATTGCCCGTTCGAAGACCCAGCAGAGCGTGCGCTCTTTTCAAAAAGTGACTCTGAGTGGTGTCTTCTGTACACTGGATCAGGTTGTGGTATCCGTGGAGATTCAAAATCTGGAGACGGGGTTCGCTCAATAGGGATTGTGTTCAGGGTTTCTATGGTGGCCAAGTTGATGGTGGTGATATCATTCACGAGATCAGAACCGGAGCCTGAGCTAGATGAGGGTAAAGAGGTCTTTGGCTCTAACACGTTCTCTGTTTCCTCAGTACTTTTGTCATTGTAAAGCCCAAATCTGTTGAGTAACCACTTCAATGCAATAATCAAGTAGACATCAAGACACATTAAAGCAACGAGCCCAATAACAAAGACTGCTGCTATTTTCAAACACTCAATGATAGTGATATGCTCAGAAAGTGGGAGCAAAATAAAGCTGGGAATGAAGAATACATTAATCCAAACTAGAGTGAAGTTCATCAGAGGTTTGACTAACCTCAAGTAGTTTGATAAAATCCAGGATGACCAGGACTTGGTGCTTTCAAAGTTCCCCAAATACGAAAGAACACACATAAACACCAAGTTGATTAACATTCCTAGCACAGATGCAGGAAACGTTATCTTGGCTACGTTTGCTAGCAAGATGTTAAACCCATATAGAATCATAAAGATGATTATTATACCTGAAGGTACCAATACATAAGACCTTATCAAGTGTTCTTTAGAACACCATATTCCTTTCGCCACTCCCTTGTATACATCCTCGGCGGTCAAGCCCCTAAAGATGTTTCGATTGGAGGTTCTCATTATCCTTTCCAACTATTAACCTTGCTACTGCTATTCTTTTTATATGCTATTTGTTGCCGATCCGAGTCAGCAAAAAAAAAAAGGAACAACCCAAAGGAGATAAGGAAGTCTGCTAACCCAAGCCAAAAGGGCAGTTGCCAAAAGACGGAAAAGCGAAAAGACGAAAAAGCCAAAAGTCAAAAACCCCATCTCCTGTCGATAGAGTATCAGGGAAGCTTAGCTTGACAGGTACGACTCACCGTGACAAATTAACTCGGAACAATCCCGAGGTGTGCAAGTTAATACTTCCATTTGTGGGGGTGTATTGGGATTTGACATTAGTGTGTTCTCGGAACAGAGTCAGTTATGAGATGAACGACTGCAAGCAAACAAAAATATCCCTCAATTCTGAGTGAATTAATTATCAATTTGCATATGCTAGCGGTGCGAAAGGGTCCTTATCGAAAATAACGGGGCAATTTAACTAAAAATGTATGTGAGACAATCTAAAGGAGCCTTTGCGAGCCTTTGCGAGCCTTTGCGAGCCAATGCGAGCTGATATGACGCATTATTCCTGATGATGATAGCACTGATGAAAACTCCATATGATGATAGCACTGATGAGAATTCCATATGATAGAAGTACCGTTGGAAGTTTTCTTTTGATTAAGTTTCGATAGAGTACAGAAGTGCGTCATGTACCTTGAAACAAATAACTACATATGGAAATTAAAGAAACGCTATAGAATCCGATTGATTCTCTTTACTGTAGCATTCTCTAGTAACTTGCTACTTGATGATACTTAGACCAAGGAACAGCATGATAGATGTATCCTAAAAGACTGGAAATATGAACAGATAAACTGACTCGTAATACTTTTGGGTGTTAGGTTGCAGTATTTATGGATTTCGCAAAACTTTTGGGTTTCGCAATAGTATGGGTTTTCGTAACAGTATGGGATTTCGCAATAGTATGGGATTTCGCAATAGTATGGGATTTCGTAATAGTATGGGCTTTCGCAATAGTTCTAGTTATTTGCAATAGTTCTGGGTATACGCAATAGTGCTGGGTGTCCAATAGTCACTCAAAGCAAAAGTACACTGTCTTGTTCATTTGTTATATATGTCGTGAATTAAATCTCGTATTGGATAATATCACGTGACATGTTATCAAGAAGATAGTATAAAGATGCAAAATACCACAGGAATACGAAACCAGTTAAAGTCTCAAACTTTAGATGGCACCACACGCAATCAGTACAAGAAGTGCGGCATCCAGTGAGGTGGGTTTAGAAGTAGGCTCCACGCAGTCTCTTCTTAAGGCCAATCCTTTTGGTCCCCAGGTAAACCCCCAGCAGTTATCTCAGTACACTAGCGCACAAACCATCATCAGTCAAGCGATTTTTGCAATTTCAAGCAAGATTTTCAGTTACGAGACTCCAGGACTGCCCGATTTGCTTGATTCTCACATCCGCTTATGGGCTTCTCACAGCAAGCGTCAAAATGTGTTTGGAGTTGTCCCAGCTTTCCATCAGTTGCAAGTGAGATCAGGTGCATCGAGCACCGTCTTGGGTTATTACAGTAAAGTTGGTACACATGGTCAACCTCTTACAATCTTGTGTGGAGGCCAGGCCTTGCAGTACATGCAACTGCAGTTGTCGGGTAGTACCTCTGCACACTTGCCATTATCATTCAACGTTAGTGCTATTGATTTTAACTCGGATGTATTGGTATCCAACTACGCCACCCCTTTGGCCGTATCTCGTGCTTTAGGCTATTCTGTTTTAACACCAACCAATTACCACGATGGTTTGGAATTACAACATCTCAGTGTGTTGAACCACTTTTTGGCTGCTCTGATTGGCCGTCCTCTGGTTCATTTGTTTGATGGCCCTGAATTCTCCAAGGTTTACTCAAAATATTCTAATTTGTTATCCATTGAACAATTGGGAGAATTATACTCCAATTTGTTGACCAAGGCGCGTGACTTGAATGAAATCAATATTTCATCATCTTTGGCCATTTTGAATGAGTTGACTGGCCGCAAGTACTCTGAGTTTGAATACATTGGAGACCCTAGTGCTTCCACCATTTTTGTCGTGTATGGCTCCCATGAAGCTACACAGTTGGAAAGCGTCGTTTCCAAATTGAAATCCATAGGCTTGATTAAAGTCAGAGTGCCCTTGCCTTTCAACACACACAAGTTTGTTCAATCCATCCCATCCAGTGCTTCTAAGTTGATTATAATTTCACCTAGCGTTGGTGATTTGAGGGCTGACATCACTGCTGCTTTATTCTTGGGTGGCAGATACCATCAATTGAGTGTTATGAGCTACCAATACCCATCTAACTTTACTTGGACTCCCATCACTATCGTCAAGTTGTTATCGGAGTATGCTCCAGATTTGGATTATGACAAGGTTTTGGTTCATCCAAGGGCTGCATTGGGTGAAATTATTCCAACAACTGCTCCAGAAGGTAGGTTTATCTTTTGGGGGAAGGATAATGGCGTTCTTGTAAGCAACAGCGATAAACTTGCGCGCGCCTTTTCATTGGATTCAACCAAAGCCATTTCTGTAAGAAACCGTTTTGACAATGCCACCGCTGGTGGGTTGTTTCAACTGCAGATTGTATCAAGCGTCACTGACGAAGTTTCCACTGGGATTGACTCCGCTGATGTTGTTATCTTTGATGACCTTCAGATTTTGAAGGAGTATGATATTTTAGCTACCGCAAAGCCTGGTGCTAGTGTCGTTCTCATTGTCCAAAAGGCTGTCAACTCCATTGATGACGATATTGTAGCCAAGTTACCAGACAACTTCAAGAAGGCTTTGGCGTTGAATCAAAATTACTTTAGTGTCGTTGATTTGACGACTGATGTTGAGGGTGATGTAGGCGACCTCAAAGTTGACTTTTTGGTTCAATGGGCATTTTGGAGGAAGGCATTGCCTGAATCCGAAAATGGCTACTTGGTTAACAAATTATTGCAAGCCAATGGTAACGATTTTGAATTGTTGGGTGCTGTATTGGAGAAGTTTGTTACTAGTGCTGTTGAAAAGGGTGCCTTAAAGGAGGTTGTTGTGGAGATAAATTGGAGTGAAGAACTGCAGGGAGAAACCACCGAAGGGGAAGAAAATGAAGATGGCGAAAACGATGGCGAAACCGAAGAAGAAAACCAGCCAGAGTTCTTCTTGAAGGAGACGTCGTTCTTTGCCAACCCAAGAAACAGTGTTGAAGAAGTTGAAGAATCAATTCACATTTCGACTGGCTCTTTAGCTTCAAGGTTAGCGTTCCCAGAGGCCTATGGGGTATCTAGAGAATTAAGACCCGACTTGCCAGTAAAGAACTTTGTTGTGAAGGTTCAAGAGAATAAGAGATTGACACCTACTGAATACTCGAGAAATATCTTCCATATTGAATTTGATACGACTGGTACAGGTTTAACCTATGAGATAGGAGAAGCATTGGGTGTTCATGGACGTAACGATAGTAAATCTGTGGAAGAATTTTTGAGTTTTTATGGTGTTGACGGGGACTCAGTAGTGCAGGTTACCAATAGCGATGATGCATCTCTTCTTGATGCCCGTACTGCCAGACAGATTTTGACAGAGAATGTTGACTTTTTAGGAAAGCCACCTAAAAGATTCTATGAAGGATTGGCTGCTTATGCCACCGATGAAAAGCAAGCCCAACACTTGCAAAGGTTGGGAGGATCTGCTGACGGAGCTGCTGAACTCAAAAAGAGACAAGATGCCGATTTTGATTCATACTTTGATATTTTGGAGGAGTTCAATTCTGCTAGACCCGAATTCCAGGAGTTGGTGAAGCTTATTTCTCCGTTGAAGAGGAGAGAGTATTCGATTGCGTCATCGCAAAGAATCCACGCTAATGCTGTTCATCTTTTGGTTGTTGTTGTAGACTGGGTCGATTCTAGAGGAAGAGTGAGATATGGTCAGTGTTCCAAGTATCTTTCTGACTTGTCTATTGGTGATGAATTGGTTGTGAGCGTCAAGCCCTCTGTGATGAAGTTACCACCATTGACTACGCAGCCTATTGTCATGTCCGGTTTGGGTACTGGGCTTGCACCATTCAAGGCCTTTATTGAAGAGAAGATTTGGCAAAAGCAGCAAGGTTTTGAGATTGGCGAAGTTTATTTGTACTTGGGTTCCAGACACAAGAAGGAGGAATACTTGTATGGGGAGCTTTGGGAAGCTTACAAGGATGCTGGTATATTGACACATATTGGTGCAGCTTTTTCCAGAGATCAACCAGAGAAAATATACATTCAGGATCGTATTCGGGAATCAATTGAAGAATTGACGGATGCGATAGTGACCAAAAATGGTTCCTTTTACTTGTGTGGTCCAACATGGCCCGTTCCTGACATCACTGCATGTTTGGAGGACATTGTTAAGAATGGTGCCGCAAAGCAGGGTCAAGCAATTAAGGATGCGGCCAAGATTGTTGAGGATATGAAGGAGGAAGGAAGGTATGTCTTGGAAGTTTACTAGAGTTGAATATTTTTGAACCTAACATGCGTAATTATATGGATTTCTGTAGTGTGTATTAAATTCGGAATGCCGACTCCAAATCGTATTAAATGCTATTTTGACAGAATGATTGTTGAGACTGAGAGGATACCGGGTATGCTATTGAGAGCCGTATTATGCCGGGCATGCAATAAAGAGCAGGATGATACAATGTACGCAGTTAAGAGCAGGATAATACAAGTAATGCACTAAAAGAGTAAAAGGAGAAAGCAGGTAAAGTAATGGGTTGCAAGTGTAGGCATAATGCAAATTGACTCTTGTGGGTCGTGAAGATGCAGCGACGATGATGATGATGGAAGTGACTGATCAACCGGAGAAAAGAGGGTGATGACAAAACAGGATATTAGGCTAGTATCTTTGGACGGCATCTGATTTATCCGTTGAGGTGTGAATACGCGAGTGAACAATAGGGATTAGAACCCAGTGGGCTGATAAAATTTTTGAGAGCGGATCGACATTACAACATTGAAACTTATGCTAACTCAAGTGTAGGTTAAGCAGCAGTCACAGAAAATGAGACGCAATTATCCCTAGTGCATGAATGAGTGTCGAATAGATTCGAGGGCTATTGTTAGTGGCCTTTAATTGTTGAACCAACTATTTGGGGGGGTGGGGGTGAGGGGTGAATAACGACAAGAGACCAAAAAGTACAAACAAAGGACAGGGTCAAAATACGGTTGAAACCAGCAGATTTTGCAATTCAACGGAACCATCACGTAATACATAATATTGTAATAAAATGGTATGTGCGTTTGTGTTTACTAAAATTTGGCATGGGTGTGGGCATTGATTAACCCGTTTAAGTGAAATGACGTCAAAGGTGATTATAATCCAAAGGTTCACTTGAAAAAGTATGAAGAAATTAGGGAAATGGGCACGAGGAATTAGGGAAATGAAAAGAAGAAATCGGAGGGAAACTAAAATAGGAATTAAGGGAAATCAAAAGTACGAAATAAGGTAATGAAGAGTAATGGAAATATACAAATGACGGAGTCCGATAACAGCGAATCTAGACAAGACATTTTCATTGGTTTGTACATTAAGGAATGTACGCAGCACACATGCGGGCACACATGCGAAGACATCTGTGAACACAAATGCTGGCACACATGCGAGAGGAGGCGGGGGGATGGCGCCACAGATGTAGAGTATAACAAGGCCTAAGCTAAAGTAGAAGCGACAGAGTGTTCGGGCAGATTGTTAATCCATCTAATTTTTCAGCATAGTTGTAGAATACTCGATATGCAACCAGATTTATGTAGACAATAAGGAGATATCGCAAAATGCAAGAGCATATCCGCACCGGGGCGAAAGTGACTGGAACAACATATTCTTGGAATGTAATAATAAAGCCCACGGCAGATTGATGACCACTTTTTATGTTTTTGGTTAATTAAAAAACAAATTCTTGAAGAACAAATGCGAGGGGTGAGTGAATACACGAGGTCCGATAACTCCAGACACTTTTCATATGATAGGGGAGCTGAAAAATTCAACCCAAACCCCAAGTTACTCGAGGAAAACAG